>JAHWFO010081800.1:1552746-1611418 GCA_023313115.1 Rhysida immarginata
ATTTCAGTCAAAATGATGGTGGTGCTAATTTTTTGTCACTGACTGTATATAATTAAAGGAGGAAATTTGTTATGCAATTTAGTATATATTTTGTTAATTTTTTTACTCGATTAATAACAAAAACCGAAAAGATTTTTCCCGAATTAAGAACGGCGATTAGTAAAGCAATATAAGAAATCCACGCTATTCGCTTTTATGGCGATTCTTTTCTCTAAATTTGTAATATTTCAGGCTTCGTTTACTTTCAATTTCCAATTCTTCGTAAAGTTTATTCAATCTATTTTCATTTGATCTTATTTGAGTATTACTTTTATTCATTTAAACTAAGCAAACTTAAAATTAGATTTAAAATTAATGAATTTCAGCTTTCCAGTTTTCTGAATAATTGTAATAACGCAGAATCCTTTTCGAACTATAGCTTGGAAAAGAGAAACCAAACCATTTTCCGATACAGTCAGTAAATGCAATTTCATTTCGATTAGCATTGTCAGCAGAAACGCAAATACTGACAAAGTCGACAATAAAGCCAGCAGAATGAGAATAATTCAAGCTAATCATTTAATACTATAAAAGGAAAATTTGCATTTCACTTTTCAATATTGAAAACAATTAATTTTTTCCAATTTCTTTGAAAAAGCTGATAAACAAATAGTAGGACCAAGTAAGCATCTATATCAACAGCGCGGAGAAAATAAACTGACCTTTTCATTACAACAGTTGTTGTTGAAAGAACTGCCGAAGTTCGAATGCTTCGCCGCTGGCATGAAATAGTAAACAGATGGATTGTTCTACGTATGGAATTAGTCTTCATCCTAAATACTGAATTGATTTGTTAGAATAGTAATGTGGCAAGATCCTTAATGCGTTTTAAGTATAGATTTTTTTAATCCAGACGAAGAGCTCCACTGTTGTCTGTAGAAAACAACAAACAAAAAAATAGCTACACCTGAACAACAAACGACTCCAATACGAGCCTTCCAGAACAGCGTTAAAGACTTAAGAACTAAAACGCTTAAGAATGATTATTCCGAATATATACGACTTCCCTAAACTTCTATATTTTGTTATTTTTAACTACGCTTTGTCTTAATCTTCAGAGGTTTGATATTAGACCTTGTATTTCATATATTTATTTTATGAAATATTTTTCAATCATCTTCTTTCATCATTATGCAATAAAATATTTCCGATTTGTAATATATTTTAATTTTTTATCAATTATTAATTGCATTACATCTTCCGTTTAAGATTAAACAAGAATTACTCAATTAATTCGGATATATTCGTGTTGTTATTACTTTATATTAAAACCAAAATAATTAGCTAAAATATACATTTTTATTGTACAGAATTTTTTAATAAACAAATAAACTGAACAGTCTTTCAGAAATATTATATTTAATTTCTTCTCAATAATCCTTTAATGATTACGATGCACATTTTAATTACGAAGCATAATTCAATACGGGGACAGGTGTAATACTCCAATTCAACTAAGAAACTCCGCCTCGGTGCATGGGACTTCACTGTAGAGCTTTTATTCGTAGGAGGAAGCACTATCACGATTCTGTATTATGTAGAAAGACGGAAAGAAAAACAAGATTCCCATAATTTAACGGAAATTGAATTAATTATACTGACATTAAGAAAAGCGCCTGTATGTTTGTTTACACAGGGTAGAAAATCCCGAAGCCATCTACACTATCAGATAAAAATTGCAAAGCTAATATTTAAAATTTAAATTGCTGAAAACCGAGCACTGAATAATTAAACAAGTTATTTTATTATAAAATACCTTAACAGATTAAATTGTGCAATAATCCAAGATGTACGCGTATAATGATATTCCTCTGAATGATGCATAAAATTTACTTGATAGCAAATTTTAATAATTTAGAAAAGAATATTATCAATTGATTACAAATAATCTCCATTATGTATTAGGCGTTCTACAAAAAAACCTTCATTTTGATGTCATATGAAGAATACTAAAAGATAGTCTAAATATTTCTTTAAATTTACAAACTGACATTTTGTACAAAGTACAAGGCTATTGAAATTAAAATTTCCCCAACTGAGAGAGCTGTGGAGAACGTTCTACTGGCGCAAATGACACGAAGCTCCAACAACTGAACGCAGTAAGTATGCATTAATCTCTAGAACATGCCGAGGAATGCTCTCTTTCAGATGTGGCAGGATTAAGGGTTTTTCCGCGATAAGACCCATACAAGAAGTCACATGGAGCGAAATCAGGTGAGCGAGGAGACCAAGCTGTTAGAAAACAGCGGCTAAGCACTCGTGCGTCGGTGAAGGTTTGCCGTAACGCCTGTTGAACAATACGAACAATATGGCGAGATACACCGTATTGCATGAATATCGTGTCTTAGACGCATTGACGTTGTTATGAAACACAGAGCATGTCTCCCGCCTTTTAACTAATTCGTCATTTGTATGTGTCACGTGCTGAACTGCACAGTGGAAGCTTAGCTAGGAATGATGCATACTAACTAGGTATAAAGACTACGATTTAAGAAAATTTGAATTATATTCCACAATAAGTTCACTGGGTTATTAAAAATAAAAGAAACAAATATCTCAATAAACCAAAAAAACAAAGATTCAATGTCAAACAGCTAAACATCAAAGTTGCTTCTCAATTTGCCAGATGCTTAAATCTTAAACATCAAAAAAAAATCCTTACTTTTAATGGAGTAAATCAACAGCAGACACTATCTAAACACCATTATGAATATCAAATTTGTAAAGAGCTATAAATAATAATCGTATCTTAATCACGCACAAAAAAATCACACAAGTAATTGGGGTCACTTAATATTAGGTAAGATTCTCAAAAAAAAAGAAAATTGTTTAGAAGTTACATGCCAAATTGCACATTTAAAACTTGGACGTTTTAATGCAAGATTGAAGTCAGTCCGAGAGAGTCCAAAAATGAAATACACATACACATATCGTGTCAAATCGTTCAGTCTCAAAGTTTTAATTTTAATTAAAGTCTTAGCCTAACAAAAATTTAGTAATATTGACTGGCCTGAGAAAGGAAATATGAAAATAACAACAATTAAGTTATGAATAAATTGAATGCATGATACACACTCAATATGAGAATGAACCATTTTCCTTCACTCTTAACCAGCTGTATTCGTTAATTCAATAACCAAGAAGGCGCAAGAGAAAAATATCACACTGCACATTAACTAGATTAATTAGCCAACTTAGCGAAACTTTTCGCCTCACACAGCTGATTTGAACCCGAAAGAAAACGATGAATTGCCGACGTAAATTGTACTTTTACTGCTTAAGGTACGGCACCAGCTAAGACTTAAATTAGACACCTGGTACTCGAAGAGCTCGCTTCACAAGATAGATAAAAAAAATACAAGTATAAGTACTCACAATTTTTTTTCCCCCACTCGTGTCGAAACGAAGCACAGCACACAATCACGGACGTAACACTACTCGGCCAATGCGGTCACGAAGAAATGCCGTCAAATCTCGATAAACACGCCGAATATCTAGCTCGCTCCCAGCAAACGATATATTTTGTACCCTCTCGTTGTACGCTTTCGTGCCACATCTCCACGTCTAAATGGGTGATGGCTAGCAGATTAACCGGCGAAAACGGGCTTGCCTGGATACGACCGTAGTTCGCTACGCCGAAATGTCGTTGAATTTTTCCGCAGTCGGGCGAGCTCACCTCCGCCGTGGGAACTCGTTCCTTACCCCGCCGAGAAGCTGAAGACGGGATTTCGTTTCTCGGCGAAATTCTGGTCCGCTCCAAAACATTAATACCATCAAGCTCGGCATTATAATTTATTTGACTGGACCGTTCCTGTCTCCATCGCTAGTCGCTCGTCGAATTTTCCCTATCCGACTTCGACGATTTTTCCTTACCGACCGTCGACTTTCGCTTTTTCTTCCATTCGCCTCCCCTCGCGCCGCCAATCAAATCTCCCGCTCTTCTCTCTTCGCGTTGAATTTCGGGAGCTTCTCCCCTGCGGAAAATGCGTGTTTTGTTACAGCGAGGTTTTTATTCGCTGTAACAATATGTTGTCGCTACTCTCAGTTAATGCACATGAGATTGCAATCTTACTGCAGCACATCTCTAGCGGCGACATTGTTTACCAATTTTTTATTATCTCTCACTTTCTGGACTTATCTTTCACCCTCATGATGTTGGAGGAGTCAGTCGTGCTTTTCCAATACATTGAACAACAATATTTCTGATTTTTTCACCTAATATTTTTCAATTTTTTAAATCAGATAATTTTTTTACTATTCTTTGAATTTGTGTGTTTGTTTTTACATGTCATAGAATTTTTTATTTAAATATAGATATTTATTTAAAAAAAAACTATAATAAAGTTTATATCTGCCTAAAAGTTTTAACTTTTAATGCAACATAAAAAAATTTATATGTTTGCTATCTATAAATACACAAATTAAAAGTCACTCTAACCCCTTCAACAATATGGAAACCGGAAGCTTCACTTTTTAAGACAATAGCATTGTGGGTGCCTCTTCAATTAGTATTAGATCGTACTCACGCCATTATTGTTCTGCATTTTTCTAATTTTGCCCCAAAGAGAAGAGCAAGGCAGAGCGTATTTTTTGTGGCGTGATATTTAAACGCTGTTTTAGGCAACTCTCAACCTCTTTGGGAAATATTCGCGGCATAACAAATACACGTGCGTTACTTTTTGAAATGCTCTCGTATTATGAAAGATGCTTCAATGAATGAGACCCTCATCACTGAATGAGACCCAATAAATTACAATGTTTATTACTTCCATGGATGTCACTCGTGGGGATACGTGTAGCCCACGAAAGTGATGACTCTCTACAGAAACGCTTTTGTTTTCCTGATTTGTGTGATTTTAATTTTTTACTGCATACTTACAATGCTTGATAATATATTTCTATTCAACTTTTCCTAAAAGTTGTTCTCTCGTGTTGTGTGCCATTTCCTCAATTTGATACTTATTTCCTATTTGAAGAAGGATTTATTACTGACTACTTTTGTAGAATGTCGCAAGGAAAGAAAGGATTATCCAGATGAGAAAAGGAAGAAAAGAATGAAACACGAGAGAGAAAACATGAGGAGAGCTAGAGGGAAAAATTTGCCAGGATCAATAAAAACATGAAGCAGCTTTAAAAAAAGATTAAGAACGATACAAAAGAATAAAGAGGAGGAAAAGGTGAAACTGATCTTGCAGGTAACTGAAAGAAGAGAAAAGAAATGGTCAAAGAATTTTCGAGACTCCAGATACATAAACAGAGAACAGCAATTTCACCGACAAGTTCAAAGGTGTTAGAAGAACCAATGGCAAAACAATTAATTTGTAGAAAGACAGCGAAAAGAAAATTGCTTAAATTACTTCAGATTAAAAAGCCACTAAATTGTGAGAAAAATGAAGCCACTAAACCAATGCGAGGATATTAAAAAAAAAAAAAAAAAAAAAAAAAAAAAAAAAAAAAAAAAAAAAAAAGGGCTTGCCATACGTTGACAGCTGGGAAAAAAGAAAAGTTGCTCGAAATAAAAAATAACGTTAAATGAGGTCTAGAACCTTATGATTTTTTCTTGAAAAAACAATGATCTTGACAAAAAGTTCCTCTAAGTTGATCATCTTATGAAACAGGCGATATGACTATCAACTGTATAAACTACGATCTTTCTAGATACTACCAATTAATGCCAAATCTAAAGAAACCGCTTTATGCTAACCTATACGCTAATATTTCTCTTTTATTGACCAAATAAACGCGTTGAAGATGATAAAGCAAAGAAAACCTCAAGAGCGATACAGAGCATGTTCTGTCCGAACTTGGCAAAACAATACTTCGAGAGGGAATTCCGGCGATACAAAGAGAACTGTGTCCTTGTTACAACACTTATTTTTAAACACCCTTATATAAATTAATTTGAAAATTATTTTTCAATTTGATTTTAAAAATCTTAACTCTCTACTGCCAGTACTGGAAGTCAAAGGTAATCAATCCACAAAGTAAGTTCATAGTAACCAAGTGCGTAGGATATTTGAGGACTAGATGCAGATGGTATATGAAAAACATATATGCCAAACAACGTATTTTATTCATAACAAATTTTGTACACAGATGTAGGAATGGTTGGAGAACAAATTTATTCGATGTAACCGCCGTTAGCCGCAATGACGGCTTCAATGCAAGACCGGAAGCATTGACATGCCCGAATGGTCCTTCTGGATGTCGGCCATTACCCAGCCAATGGCAGCCCTGACGGAACGTCGATTATTGTGGAAATGTCGATTAGCTGGCTATTCAACAACGCCCCACATGTAATAGTCCAGGGGAATGAGATCTGGCGAGTTAGGTGGTCACAAATCCGGTGCGATGTGATCATGCAGATCTGTTATTTCGCCACTTCACCATTTGGTCCTTGTTTGAATTTTTAATCAGAAAAAAACACAGCATGCCTTGTTTAACCTTGTTTAATAACCACTTTGGTTGAAGCAGTCGTTTTTGTGTTTTTGCCGACATAAACTGCCTTTCCTCAGAATATACGACTTATAACGAAGGTCCTTATACACCACAGTGCGGATTGTGCCCTCAGTAACCTTTAGATCTCGGGCGATGGGCAGTCCTGGGTTTGCATCGATAATGTTTTGCATCTATTTTATAAATTGTGATGATCTCATACAGTCCGCCTGCGGCTTCCAACTCCTTCCATCGGCCTCGTTGGCTCAGTGGTTGCGTGATCGCCTCTGATGCCAGAAGACGTGAGGGGGAAAATCCTGAGATCACGCACTTCCTTCGGAAGGGAAGTAAACCCGTTGGTCCTGTGTAGTCGTTTGCCGGCTGCAGTTAAAGAACCCTTGCGAGGCAAAATATGCGGCCCCGATAACACCGTCCTGAAATGACCATAGCAGTTGAAAAGGACGTTAATACCAAACAAACCAAACCAACTCCTTCCGAACTTTGTTCACAAACAGTCTGGCGACTTTCAAAAATATTGAAATTTCATCATTGCTGTGCTGTGCGTGTAGCGCAACGATCACGGTGTGTCTTTTCATTTCTATCGTTGGCTGGTAGTCCACCATTGATGCTCTGTAAAGAAGAAAGTACAGATATTAGGGTACACAATACTGCAGGCGCTCAATCACATGCCCTCAGATACCATACGCACCCTGTCGACTTTGGTATACAATAGCTCAGAAGACGAAGCTAAAGAAAGGATCCGATAACATAACACAAAATTATATTTTGTTCGCATAAAATTCCTAACTAAAAACAGTTTCGGCTTTTAATGTAGGCTTTAAGTTGCCAGAATGTATTTTTTATAAAAGAAACTTTTCTTTGAAACTAATGTATTCAACGAATTATGAAATTGGTTGTTTTCTAATTCTTTTATGGTTTCCCCGTAAATTGATTATTGACATATAATACTTTATTCAACATACATCTACTTATTCCCAAAAAGATCAAATTATCACAACAATAAACCAACCAAAAATTAAAAATTTATCATCTAGTAACAAAATCAAAGATGCTATTATAATAAGTTACTTTGTAACATGCTGGCAACCTTGTTTAACCAATTTTATAAAAATCGATTTATTAATAAAACCACTTGGACTTGCTTGAACTACATACACCAAAGATGTCAATACATTAATGGCTATATTCTCAATTTTTTAATAATAATATTTTTAGAGTGAAATTTCCAAAATATTTCAAAATATTAGACGCCGAAACTGAAATTTTTGGTGTAGAATCGCCTTATAACATTTTCAATTGAGATATAGAGAATTTTATTCGAACGTCAACATTCCGAAGTACTAATTATTACCACAAGATGAATAGATTCGTGACTAAAATCTAAAGCTGAATAAACCGATAAATTCTCCAAAAGATCACTACAATGCAGTCAAACAGAAGCTTCGTTTCACTCTGGATCTAAGAATTTCGAGCCATTAAATTATTTGTTTAATGTCCAATGCAAATTTCGCAATTAGAAAGAACTAGACAAGTATAACGTGATGGAAATATCAGATTTTGTCATAGTGAATATCAGATAAACCTCCGTTGATGCCTGTTTTATAAACGAGAAAATTAAGATTTTGAGAATAATTACTTATTTAAAATATATTTGTGTAAAATTTCAACCTTCCCTTAACCGTAGCTCAGAATGCAGCTATTGGCGCGTTTCGATTAAAAGGTTTCAATTCACTTTTTTGGGGGTTGTTTTCGAAGTTTCCCATTGCTTGATCACGTCCAATTATATCAATAGTGACGAAAACCATTGCATCTGCGCTCAGGAAATGCTTTGTTTTGCGGCGGCTCTTTGTTTGCACTTGTTGTTGCTGCTGGTTCACGCAATAAATAAACAAAACAAAATTAACCGACGGCAAAACAAACACTGACTGTATCCACGTAGACAAACTGAATTTTAAAATAAAATTGACCATGTATCTGGCACCCAAACTCCCATATGCACGTAACGGGGTTCAAATAAACAAGTGACTTGAAAGACCATTTACAGGGGGATGAACCTATAAAGATGTAGACAAATAGAAATGAGATTTTAGCAATAGTAGGTACCAAAAAAAAGATGCATTGTCTAATTTAACTGATAAAATACTCTCAAGTACTCTCAATTTCTGGAATTTTTTTCAAAGGAAATAGTATTTAAGAATTTTCCAAACCGTGATACACATACTGTAAACTGGTCGCTTTATTAGCTGCACTCTCGGATTAGAATGAACAGCTCTGATTGGGATACTTGTGACCGAAACATCAAGCAGCCGCTGTACAAGATATTTAATCGGGCAACTTCCAGCATTTCTGCAATTGCCAACATGTTAATATTTTCTTGCACAACTCTTGCCCGTGTGTATCCAAAATGACGCATTGCCCAAAGCACTTCGAGTTATAGAAATTTCACCAGTTGTCAACACCTCGTCAACAGCAGAGATCAATTTTTGCCCGTTATTTGGATTGTAATAGCTTAGAGAAGATAGTACAAGCCAAATGACAGGCAAAAATCAGTCAAATAATTGATTTGTTTATTAGGCGACTGCAGAGAATTACTAATGCAGTAAGCGCCGGGATTTTGTTTAAAGAGGCGACGACCCCTACTGGTATCACGCTTTTCAGCAAAAACTAAAACGATGCGCCTACAATAGATACTTAGATATCGCCAATGATATTCTCCTTCACAGGATGATTGGCAGAGTGCGACTATGCGTAAACAGCATGAGGCGATAGACTCTTCCTGAGTGGTATCGACCTGACAGGCAGATCACTGGTGTCTGGCCATTTGCTGTCGACCACCTCTACCAGTTTCAATTCAGAATATAATCTCTTTCAGCTCCACAGTGCCATATACCACAGGACACTGTTAGTGTCAGAGTAGTCTAAAAGCATGATCAAGAGCTTGTCGTATATTCATCGCCCGCGTAGCCTCCTGATATTAATCTCATCGAGCATTTATAGAAAGAAATTGAACTGTTTATCTGTGAGGCAAAAGAAAATGTTCATAAACAAATGTTTCTAACATTGAAAAGGAATGAAAAACCTCTAACACCAAAATATAATCCAGTATTTCGTATTCCGGATGTTGTTTTTTGTGGTTAGTGTTTTTTTCCTTCATTTACAGGCAATTCCACACTACAGATCCTTCTTATATTTTTTATTTTCAACATTGTTAAAATCACGCTGCCCGATCGCATATAAAGTGTTATAGCGGAGAATAAATTAAAACTTATGATAAAAGTACACTTTAGTGTTAGTATAAAGGGGAAGGTAACTTATGGGGGCATTTTAAAAAGAGCTTCCACTGCGATCTACGAGATACGGACTTGAAACTGGTATGAAACGAAAGCCTGATTCATTGACTATCACGATACCTAGCGGTCCAGCTACCGCGTCAATGCGCAGAATATTTGAGAAAATGGGGAAGTTCATGGACCTTCGGTTGAAAAACGTGCTGTGATTGAATTCCTCACTGCGCCCATTAACATTCATCGAAGGATAAGTGTTGTTTACTGCAATGTGAGTAGAGTCAGAAACTGGGCAAGGAGTGTGAAAGGCAGCAATCTAGGCACAACAAGCCTGCATGATCAACCCTGCAGTGGACGATCCGTAGCATCTCAAAGATTACCGTTATACCAGCCATGAGGTGAAAGCACCTGTGCATTACAGGTTCCGGATTCCTTCGCCGACGGAATGAAAAAAACTTGTCCAAATTTGGCGCAAGTGGATAGGGATATTGAAAAATAAGACACTGTCTGTAGAGGACAATCTAAACTTTCATCACATGCGCAGCTCAGTTTGTATCTCGCAAACTGCTGAAGCTATCGCCAAACTTTAAGAACGCCTTCGCAGAAAATAACGGAGAATGATATCGTATGCTAAATACATTTACACGAATGTATAATCTATACACAATTTCAACCCCCCCCCCCCCTCAAAGTATTAATTCTGCCTTCCTCTGAGTTAAGGGCGTCCATACTAAGATGAAAGATACAACAGTATGCTACGCTTAATCTCGCTGATGATAAAACTGAAGTTTTGGGAGGCGGATAAAATGGATTAATACATACAGTATTTGCATAAAAGGTGCTTATTACACCAGGAGTTATCTTAGAGTTATCCTTTTCTTTATTTCTGGGTTCGTTTTTAAGCTTTATAGAAGTTTTCTAATTTAGATATCTCTAACATTAAGTATAATTTTGTTTCCTCATTTAAGGTGGAGTCCAATATTTACTTAACATTTGGAACAGTGGTGGAAAATTTCTTCATATTCCTTCTGAAGAGAAACACTATTGGAACACTAACTGCATGAAAGAATTTCCGGAATAGATAATAACTGATGTTAGAACCTTAAAAGCCTAACGAGCTTGCTGGTCATACCTTGCTAATGAAAAAAATATGGTAGTAATGCGATTGTTCAGTGACGTATTATTAACCACAAGCGAGTTCACCTGAATTCACACGGAGAACAAATATCGTCTTATGCTTTGAAAAGAACAACCTAAATCAATTATCTAAACGAAGAAAATCAATAAATTTTCTATCGGGTCTCATCGATTCTTTGACTTGTCCTAATGCTTTTTACAAACTAGCTCACGTGAAATTTACATTACGGTCTGCTTATCACACGTCGAGGATTAGGGTGTATACGACTAGTAAGCAGTTGTAACCAATAGAGAATACTGCTATCACGGCCCAATGAGAAGGTTGATGCGAAAGATCTTTTCTCGATACGTAACAGTGGAATCGATCTCTCGCCTAACGAGATTCAACTACAATCCCCTGTTCATTTGATTTCGGATTTTTGGTTCTCCCTGCTTTTAATACTTATTGTGTGGATTTAGCTTGATTAAAACGAACTATAACAATCCTCCATATGCACTATTGTTGCCGAACTTAAATAATTAGCAACAATATGTAGATCTTACTTAATATATTTGCTAGGCGTTCTGATTTCATCGATTATAAATGACAATCTTTAGTACTAGCTTAACAAAATTAATTCCTATTAAAAGAATACATCAAAATCTGCAAAGTAAATAAAAGAGATAAAAAAACAACTTATGAATAACCAAATTGCTCAAGAAATACAGATACTTCTCAATGAAATTAAACAAATAATCTTTCAGTTGTTTAACAATGACAACCAACTTAATAATGTAACTTAATTTTACTGCAATTGTTGTGCCATTGAGTGCTTGTCCATTTTTGGAATTTTTAATTTAAGTTTGGAACGCCTGATGATGGTCTAAGAAATCGAAAGGCGTAGCAAATATACAGGGTGATTACAAAAGAACTTCACACTTTTAAAAATTTATTACATCAAAGCTATTCAGAATATAGACACGCCACATACGGATTCTTAAAGAAAAACTCTTGAAGTTTATTGTGACACAGTTAAAGATGTTCAATATGCCCCCCTGTCGTGACACGGCATACATCAATGCGGTAGTCGAATTCGTCCCAAACCCGCATTAACATGTCTCCTTCAATCCCACGTATCACTACCGTAATGCGTTCTTTCAGCTCGTCTAGGTCACGGGGAAGGGGTAGAGGAAGACCTTGTCCTTTATAAACCCCCATAAAAAGAAATCACAAGGTGTGAGGTCGGGGCTCCGCGGTAGCCACTTTGCAAGTTCCAGGTTATTGTTTGCTCAACCAATCCACCGCTGTGATTTCTTTTTATGGGGGTGTGTAAAAGGACAAGGTCTTCACCCTACCTCTTCCCCGTGACCTAGACGAGCTGAAAGAACGCATTACGGTAGCGATACGTGAGATTGATGGAGACATGTTAATGCGGGTTTGGGACGAATTCGACTACAGGGGGGCATATTGGACATCTTTAACTGTGTCACAATAAACATCAAGAGTTTTTCTTTAAGAATCCGTATGTGGTGTGTCTATATTCTGAATAGCTTTGATGTAATAAATTTTTAAAAGTGTGAAGTTCTTTTGTAATCATTCTGTACAATATCAAATAAGACCTACATATTGTTGCTTTAGTGAATAAATTATAACAAATTTATCAATTATAAGTATTTAACAGAATTCTTTCGCTGTGTTTTTCCGATTCAATTTTGTCTCAAGTTTCACATGATGAGTCATGCAAATTATTAATCATAATGATAATTACTAACAAACGTGTTTCTCATCCAGATTACATGTATTAATAAGATAAACCATTACTTCGTAAACAAATTATTAATGTGAAAAATAAATTGAAAAATTCTATCTGCAGTTGCAATATAAATTAATGCCTAGCGACGACACCAATTATAATATTAAATTCCTTTCTGGTGGAATTAATACATTTCAAATATAGGATCACCAAAATAGTTAGTAATATCGATGTAACTGCTAGTTTTAATCGTTCTATAGCTGAAGAAGAATTCAATGAACCATATGTACAACATAATTATTTTCCTAGAAGAAGGTAGCTGCATTAATAACGCCATAAATGAAATGTGAACTTAAGTCTTTTAGGATTAGCAAACTTAAAGAACAAATTTTCTCAAAGATTAACAGTGTTATGCAGTATATAAATGTAATCGTTAAGAAAAGGTCAGTTCGTTTAATTTGAAAATAATAAATATAAAAATTGAAAATGGATAAATTTATATTTACTTTAAACAATTACTAGATAGATCCCGTCAAAATTTGACGGTAAACAACCCATCTCCATCTGTTTTTACCTATATTGTTGATTATTGATATCGTAGTTAATTGTTCATGTAATTGTTGTTGATCTAATCATCAATGGTAGCAAATTTGTTGATTGTGACATCATTGTGTTTAGGTGACTTTTTAGTTCTTGCGTGTGCTTCAACCCGAAGCCAACAATGCTTAAACGTGCAACAACAATGCAAAAGTATTTCAGTTTTTATCATATCAATACACATGCGCTTAAATCAACTTTGAATTGTAAATTTTAGCGCTAATTAATAGTAATTATGGACACAAAAACTAAATTTGACAAATCTACAGACCAAGACCTTTCATTTAAGACCAAAATTAAGTTTATAGATGCAGTAGTTTTCACCAACGAACTGTCGAAAGAATCACCCTTGTTACTTAAATATATAGATTATCCTCGACCATCATATACTGAGGTCTAATATCTCGAAACGGAACGGTCTAATATCTCGAAAGGCCCAGGAACGGTCTAATATCTCGAAAAATACACGTCTTGTCAAAAAAAGAAAAAATTATTGTCAAATATTTTTAAATGCTATTTAATATTACCAAAATTAGCCCCCTGCACCCCTCGTAGGGGATGGGATGGGGGGCAACTTTGAAATTTCAAATGGGAACCCCCAATTTTTTTTTTTTTTTTTGCATATTCAGATCCTACAGAAAAAATTACATTAATGTTATTCAAAAAACTTTTTTGAAAGCTACCGTATTTAAAAGTGTAAAAATGAGTATTCGGAATAATGGACAAGCATTTTCCCTTAGATCTAAAGTGCTTTTCCGGAGATATTCGAATCACTTTTTTTCTTGTGATAACAGCGCCATGTACCGTAAAAAACAATGATTAGAAATTTGAAGAATCTGAATCTACAATAAAACAATAGGGGTTCCCATTTAAAATTTCAAAATTGCCCCCGCCCACCCCTGAAAAGGTGGTGAGGGCTAATATAAGCACTATTAATTACCGTAGCTTTCAAAAAATATTGAATGCTTTTTTTTGCTTTGAAGTGGATTGCTCGAGATATTCGCACTAGTTTGACTTTTTTTTTTTTTGCACTTAGAGCGACATCTACAAAAGATTTTAAAAAAATTTGGGATATAATTAATGTAATTTTTTCCGTAGAATCTACGAGGGGTGCAGGGGGCTAATTTTTGCGCCATTAAATAGCTTTCAATAAAATACTTGACACGAATTTTTTCTTTTTTTGACAAGACGTGTATTTTTCGAGATATTAGACCGTTCCGGGACTTTTTATTCACCCGGTAAATTTCATATGCTAAAAGGACATTTTTTCAAACATTTTTCCTCTTCAAGGTTAAATTAGAGTGATCATACCCCTAGTATTGATAAATTCAAAAATGGCTCATGAAGCACTACAGAGCAAGCAAGCTACTCTAGTAAAATGCTTTTTCTGCATTTACTTTTTTTTTTTTTTTTTTTTTTTTTTTTTTTTACTAACTTAATGCAATAATTTTAGGAAACATGAACCTCTCGGAGCGTTCTTGAGCCTACCTTCTTTCTCTTCAACTCTCGAAATCTTTAGATAAGATTCCCGCTCGTTTTCAAAATCTGCTTTTCTCATTATATCGAGTTCCTCTTCCACCTGTAAAAAATAAAGAAAAAAACTAAGCTGAGAATCTTAAAGTATAAGAATAGATTCAAACATATTTTTTAAACAACAGACACATTTTCATGATGTCTATGTTTTCTAGTATCACTGAATATTAAAAGAAGAAAGAAACTGGTCAAAGATACGTAGTACAGTAAAGTATTTTTAATGCTGACGCGTTTCGGTATTACACCATTATTACAGGCAAAGTAGTTACCTAATCTAACCTAACCTATTCTCGGACCCGTTTTTTTATTCTTTTAGAAAATTTTATTTGAAATATGACCTTTTATCTTTTGTTTTCATTAACTTTTGCTTAATCTTGCCGAAATATAAGTACACATGATAGAATAAAATTGCTTCAATATGTTTGGAACATTAAATATTTAGCGAATCACAGAATAGCATTAAGTGCAGAGAACTAATGTCACATAATCTAATGGAATTTTGTGTTCATATTCATCATAAATGTATAAAAGTGTATTTATCAGCTTTAAAAAACATTTCTTTCTGTCAAAAATAATTTATCTGCAAACCCATATCCCATGAAAAACGTATGTCGTGTGTAATCATTATACATATAATCATTGAACTCTCAGAAATCCTTTGCTTTTTCTCATTTTATGCATTCTGATATTACAGACATTAATTTGCATTTGTATGTGATTAGATTAGATATCACACAATTGGATTTGCATGAGGACGCCAATTTTATCTTCAACCCTTTAGAATCTTAGAAATGGGCCATGATATTAGTGACAGCGTGAAACGAGCTATAATTACCATAAGTAAAGCTTTAAAATATTATAAAAATCAGTTATCACAAAAATGGATCGTATAGAATAACTCAGCGATTTCGTACGTATCAGTATCATTGGATACCATTTAACTGAGAAATTAATTCATGATGTTTTGAGGCTGTTAACCTATCAAAATCCACCGTGAAAGTGTAAAGGGGCAACAACTGAGAAACAGCGCACTGATCACTGATATCGGCGAGTGTCGTAGAGGACTTTCCGGGATAATCTGCTTGTTTCTGCTATCAGAATCACTATGAAATTTGGATAAGCATCAGGAGTACCAAGACGGTTCGGCGGGAGTACCAAAGAGACGAACAGAAGGACTAGTACTCGTAAGCCTAGTCACTTCTAAAAAAAGTCTGCAACCATTAATAAGTCGATCTTAGGCAAATTACCTGACTGTCCTTTTTGATATCCTGGATCTGTCATGGTAATAAAATAAATGGCAATGAAAGGAAAGCGATGATGTGAAATGTGAATCTGATTCAATGTACGACAGTGTGGAGCATGAGTCGATGATTCGTAAGTTGTTGATCATCAAAGTGCGACCAATATACGAGGATTGTTCAATAGAAAGACGTTTGGCCTGCACAGCCACGAAGGAATTGCCTAGAAAACGAAAAAAAGTACTATGATCCACACTAAGGCTAAAATGATGCAAATGCTTCACGAAGGCTAAAATGATGCAAAGGTCATCGCAACTGAATTAAGAGCAATGAAACGCATTGTCTGGAATGATGAATCTTTCTACACACTTTGGTAAATCTGACGATCGCACATGTGTATGGAGAATCCTCGGTGAATGCTACTGCCAGATTCTATTTTAACAACTGTCAAATTTGTCTGTGGTAAAGTCATGATGTGAGGCATTTCTAAAGGAAGACAACTATTGATTCAGAGTTCTATGTGAACCTTCTAGACAATTTTGCATAGAAATGTTTACCATGGATCTATTTCTTATCAACATGTTGATATTCACAGATCAGATTCTGTACTGGATAGTTCGAAGAAATCGGCGAGGATGAACCTGAATGACATTCACAGAGTCCCTATCTCAAGCGAATCGATCATTTGTGGGAAGTTCAAATTTGTGTCCATCCACTTCGTCCATTATCAGTATCCGAGTCGGTAGGTGTTCTAAATGAGAAGTGGCACAAAATTCTAGCTGTAACCTCTGTAAATCTGTGGAAAGCCTACTTAGATAAGCGTCGTGCAGCTAAAAATTTCGTGGACTGAATAGTGTTTCGCGACAATAGTGTATCACAGATGCAGTTAAGGTACTATCCACTACAAATAGTTGATGAACGCCTCAGGTTTATAAGAAAAATATTTACAGCGTTAGTGTCGAATCGAATAATGTCCGAATTTGAATACTGTACAAACATCGTATCTCCTCAAAAGTTAGGCAAAACAGCTACAGAAACATTGCAAGTGAAAAAATAAGTTTATGGAGAAGCCATGAGTCAACTTGCGGTGGCATAAACGTTTCGCGGGATGTAGGGAAAGTCTGGAGGATGTTGCACATAACGATCGCCTATGAACAGCACTAACGGAGGCTTAGATTAAGGAGGTTCAACCTGTATATTTAGCAACAGTTCCCAAAGTGTCGATGATATAGGAAATACGATGGCGGTTTTGTTTACTAGAAGAAATATATTTAGCTCCAACGCAGATCCTTCAGTCGATTCCGAAACAAGCTTTGAAGAATGTTCCAGCAAGCTTTGAAGAATGTTCCAAAACAAGCTTTGAAGGACATTCTGTATTTATTCTGAATGAATACAGAATGTATCAAAAGTCTTTATCAAATTTCAAAATGTTGTAAGTTCACAACCGTTGATCGCAGGTCAAAGATCTATATTCCATAGGAAAGAGGAGATCGTCTAGTTTTGTTTCACTGCCACTAGAGGTTTCCCATCAGAATTGCGTACATGTCTGTATAATAGCCACGAATTAGTGATACAAAGATCTATAAAATGAAAAATAAAACGACGGTACCATTTTTTGGTATCAATTTGGTGAGCTCCTGTCAGTTTATGCCAGATGCTGCGAAATTTTGCGAAACTGGCTCCTCCCGTAATTACAGGATGGCAAGATTTTTTGTTCTAATTTGACCCACTTTTGTACGTATGTTGATTTTTTGAAAAAGCAAAATTGACTGTACTGGGCATTCTTCATCCTATTTCAAAATAGTGTTTGAAGTAATTGTTAAGGCAAATTTTTTCATTACTTGATTTTCGATTAATAGGCACAAGATTAATTAGGTAACCATTTATTTAGGACTAATTTAATCTTAAAGAAAAAGGTTTTAAACACCAGGTTTCTTTGCTTATTTGGGACAGCATGCCTTATTATTGGAACAGTGTCCTAGTGATATCTAACACACCGGAAAATTACTTCGTGCCGAAAATTAAGCGTTTTCATCGCCTAAAAACACAGCTTTCCTCAAGCAGCACACATCACATTTTCCAAATGATCAGTTTTCTATCTAGCATCATTTCAGTCTGCGTGCAATTTCTATGATAATAAAACTATATTTCTAGTGCACTATACTGATGAATCAATGCTGATTTGTTTGTTTTTTAATTTCAGTACGCATATATTAATGTTATAAATTTTTGTAATATGAAATATTTGCCTTATCCGACCGAATCAAAGGCCATTTTCCCGATAGTCATTGCCGCCCGGCGAAGAGAGAGTCCGAAATTTATGGTATTTTTAATCATTAAATTTATATTCGCATTTCTTATTATATAAATATATGGTAGCTTTATGAACTGCTGGATTAGCTTCTTACTTTTTTTTCAAATATAACCCCCCCCCCTTCGCATTTCGGATAATTGAGACAGTCGTTAAAATTTTCTAAAATGCATATTAATTAATTGAAAAAGTTGAGGTGACTTTCAATATCTATACATCTTTCTTAAAGATAGGGAACATATTCAGAAAACACGTTTTTTTATTGCAAATAAATAACTGTTATCATTTACTTGTAGCTATAAACAGAATGTACAAAAAAACAAACTATAGACTCTATTTGCCGAGAAAGAATTAGGCAAGATACATAAGAAAATACTTTTAACACCATCCTGAGTAGAATATTAAAATACTATTTGCCGATCAAGAATTAGGTGATCAGTACAATATAAAGCAATAAAAAAAATTGGGACAGCCGTTGTCATTTGAAATTGCTAGAACATTATGACCACTTTAAATTATCCCTACGGCACCCATTTGCTTGTTCACATTGTGAAGCGGTAATCTGTTTTATATTGCTCATATATCAAGTGCGTGTTTTCCCCATCTTCTAAAAACCTTCGATCCCGAGATTAGAAAGTGAAATTAAAAAGTAAAAAGAAAACAATCTGCATGAGGAGGAGACAAAGTTAGGGATGGGGGTAGACAAGGGGTTAGGTAATTGAAGGGATGTGGGAGGACAGGATGTGATTAATAAATCAAAGAATCTTAAAAAACTTCCTCGAAATACCGTTCCCCGTTTCCGAAAAAAAAATTGCTCCCTTTCCTCGATGCTTGTGCACCCACAGACGGAAAAACGAAAGCTCTGATTGGATCTTGAAAGTCACGTGGAAACCACGTAGGCGGCGGTGTTATTTAAGTGCGCGAACATTTATGAGGGGGGTCCGTAGGCTGTTGCAACGGGCGCTCTACCAGCACGCGCTCACTGACTCGCGCTCTCTTCTCTTGACTCTTCAGTTGGTCTCTTCGGGTCTGCCCGCTCCCGTCTCTCATCCTCCAGCCAGCGACCCTCCACGGCAGACTCACCGTACCCGTAAAGCCACCGACCGGCCAACGACGACCCGTCGACACGTTCTCAAGGTAAAAGTGCATAACTGCACGTAATGCAAATGTTTATCAGATCTCAAAGTTTTATGATGTTAATCCAGTCTTTTGCTTACAATTTCTTTTTTGAAATTTCAGAAATAAGATTTGAATTTAGAAATTTATTTTCGAAACGTTTAAATTTTTTATCAACTTAAAAATGACAGTAATTTTTTATTTAAACGATTATTTGAATTATTTCCAGTTCTATTATGTTATTATAAAGATCTCTTACAAAAAGCGTAGTTCCGAAATTGCATCCACAAAAAGTTTTCTAAATGCAATTACAGGGTTATCACCTCAATCTTGCACGATCGCAAACACCTAATAACTTCATTTAGCATTCTCTGATGATTTTTAAAGTTGTCATACCGCTAAATATGCAAGTGTGCATTTTTAGAGATTTAAAATTTAAATCAGATACGATACAATTTGCAACAGGTGTTTGGCGAGATTTTTTTTTTAATGAGAAATTATGTCTTTTAAAAAATTTAAATTGTAAGTACAGTTTTTAAAATTCTCAATTAAAGCTATCTTTTTTCTAAACTTTATATATGAAAATCTGAAATTAAATTTAAAATACATTATTTTTATTTAATTAATTAATTAAATTCTTAAATATACCTGAAGCAATATTAAGAATATTAATTACAATTTGGTTTAAAGTGATTTCAATAATTCACGAGAAATAGAAATGAATAAATTTTAATATGCAAAAAATTTGCATTATTTTTCCCCTAGAGCCCGTTTCATATGCTCTAGGGGAGGGGTACCTTAAGTCTTTGAATTTTACATTTTTTAAATATATCTAATCGTTCTTATTGAAGAGCTACTGAAGCGAGCACACTTCGACTATCCTTTACTTTCCATCACCGATTGATTTTTGCAATTCGCTTTCATTCACTTTCATGCTACATGGTATAGGAAGAATTGCTATAACCATTTTAACATCCTTCGACAATGTTGTTACTCTCTCTCACTCTCTCTCTCTCTCTCTCTCTCTCTCTCTCTCAAACATTATCATATAGTCGATCAACCATCTATCACAGCACAACATCGAACACGCTTCTTTGTCTCTTCCTAGTATGAGATCGCTCTATCTTATTGGAGATCGTTTATTTTCCTTTCAGCAACAATTTCATGTGAAATTAGCTGTAATTTGCAGATGTCTGGATTCGAATTTCGAATGCCTTTTAAAGGGAAATCTTCCTTCCAAGTAAATCGTTAAATGCACCTTTCATTTGGAGAAATCAGAACACAGACGATCAGTGTGTTAAAGGGAAAAAGTGCCTTAATTATGATTTTTTTTTTTTGCGGCCAGAGTTATTAAAAACATATCACCTAATTCATTAAATATATTTTGAAAGAATCAAGTCATTAGGCAAATGACACAGCATAGATTCAATATAGAAAAAATGCATTGCCGGTATTATTTTTTTTTTCCTGCTATTACAGAAAATTTTTCAGAACTTTTTCGTAACCTTTTTTTTAATAGTAAAGAAACACCTCGCATTCAAATGGGGAGGGGGGGGATAATTTTAAGAAGCTCAAAAATTTTTAATTGCGTTATATTAATAAAGGTTCTTAATCAAAAATACAAAAATTGTTTAATTATCTAAACATTTACAAAATGGAACAGTATTATTACACATTTAAGGTGCCGATAATCTACATTTAAATGATTTAAAATTGAAACGCATCCGCAATGAAACACTAATTCCGTCTAGGAGAAAGAAAAAAAAAAGAAAAAAGAAAAAGCAATGTTCAAAATTAATTTTGCATTAGTTCCTAAACCTTTTTTCTATTTGATAAACGCAGGTCATGAATTCACTCCAGAGAAATTATTTATTCAAAAAGTGAATTTTATAAATCTGTAACATTTGGCTTTTAAGAACTATCCTTTTAAAATTTCCAGAAACACATCTAATAGGCTTCAATTAGCTGTGTATTTTATCTTAAAAGGTTTTCGAGTGAAATACTCGCAATATAAAGGTAATTTACAAAATTAAGAAATTCATTATCTTAAAAATTCATCCTAAGATAAGAAAAGATTTTAAGAAATTAAATTATTCCTCATGCTGCAAACTCTATAACCATTGTTTATAAATTAACATACGATGAACTCGCAAAGATGCTAATTACATTAAAATTTTGCTTTTCATTTGCGAAGAAAGGAGAAATTACTCTAAATTGAAGGAAACTTAATTGTAAAACGAAGTAGGAATAATTTTAAAATTAATGAGCCATTTGCCTCTACTTAAGAAATATAAATTTTACATCCACTTTTAACTATTTCATTTCATTAAAACATTCATTGGAGCCTAAAACGAATCTTAAAAGGATCAACAACATAAAGTCGACGGAAAGCGAATTGTTAATAATGTAATACTGAAATCGTGATAGGAGTTTAGAAAATGCGTCCTCAACCGGAAGAAAAATCGCGGTACCCTTATTACAAGGAACACGATTAAAACGTATTCACAGATATAATCAAAGAATATCAACAATCTGACTGAAATCGCATCAATAATAGTCTCCTCTTTCCAACGCTATATTGTACATACCCATACGATTTTAAAAGTAGTATCTGAGATTTGTCCGTACAGTTTGTGGCAAATGTTCGATCCAATGAACCGAAAGCAATTTATTCTCCTCACTAAGATGAAGCAATTGCATATTAGATATTATAAATTTTAATTATTAAGTAGCGGAGTAGATAGTAAGTCCTACTTCACTATTTAGTTTGGTTTTGATTGGCCCACTGGGGTCGTCGTTAGATGGGATCAAGCGATCTATGTGTTATTTAGGTATGTAAAAGAGTGAAATTCGATATGCGGATTCCTGTATGCAAGATCTAATTTACTATGAAGTTTGGGCCCAATTGTCCCAATGGGGTCGGAGTTGTAGGGGTGACAGTCACTTGGTCTTTAGAACTATGGCAACATATGGCATGTGATATATCATTCGATCGGAAATGATGAGAAATAAAAGAATTCTTATCTTCTTTCCTATTTTCTAAATATGTTCAAGAAAATCAATTTTTTTTATAAAAAATATTTGGAGAGTTAAAAGTGCAAAAATAGATTAATTCATGCCTTCCGCTACATTCCTATACCATCCTCGTGGGGATTAATTTCTTGTTTTTAATAGGTAAAGTTGGCATTTCAGGGATTCAAAATCGGATTATACTAGATTTTTCATTAGAATTACTGCTCTTTACCATGAGCAGTATTGTCAGTTACTAAACAGTTAGTGCTCCCTTATTCGAGTAGTCAAGGTTGAAGTATTTAAATTAAATTTTGAAAATCACAAGGAGCGTGTTAATTTAGAACCAGCTAATTTTTAATTTAAAATGAACTTTAATTTTGACGTGTTTAAATAAAACTACGAGAAGTCTGAGGAGCCTTTTAAATTAGAATAAATAAGAATTTTTAATGAAAATTAACTCTACATTATTTTTAATGATACTTAATAGACTGCCCACTGCAATTAGAAACCACTAAAATTAAGCAAGGGACTCCGGCGGTCACTGGAACTAATTCAGTGAAGTCTACAAAGAGCTATATTAATTAACCATTTCTGAAGTACATACAAAGTGGTTACCATGAAATTAGAGTCCTTAATGTATTCATTAAATATGTTTTAATTTAAATAAAATTTTCTTTTTTATTATTGTTTTACAATTTATACGTAATATTTATTATTATTTTATAGGTCTATTCTAAAAGGTTTGACTTTTATTCTTGATTAAAGCAATAATTAAAGGTTAATATGAACGGAAGAATAATCCTTGACTGAAGACTTTATTAAAGACTAACGAGGTTCTTTGAGTGTCAGTTGAATTGACGAGAACATAGCATGTTTTTGAAGACACTTGGCGGAAGCTTTAATTGAAACGATCAATACTTCTATTTATCAGGTTGATTTTTCAACAAATTTTCAAGCAAATTCGAGCATAAAGCCATGTCTTAATTGGGCAACTTGGTTAAATGAATAGATAAAGCTTAGCGAGGAGACCATTCTGTTGGAGGTGATTTGAGCGACAATGCCTTCCCTCCGCACCAGCCGACTTGGGCGCCTTTGCCGCCGGAGACGCGCCTTTCTCTCAAGAGCTCATCGTATAAACAGCAGAAGGGGCTCTTTGTACAGCACGCGACATATTAATGATCGCGGTTCCATTCCCAATAGCCATTACTTAACCCACCGCAAACTCATCCACTCCCACTCTATCGATTACAGTTCTAACAGAATTCTTATCTCGGCTCAATTCAATGCTCGCTACAGGCGAAAACACAACGGCACCGCAATAGAAGATGAGCAGTGGCAAGTGCGATATTGGCGATATTGGCTAATCGCAAGATTAACATTATCCTCACGTCTTCTTCACTATCATCATAGACACGTAGTAGCGGTACTTATCGAATGCTGTCTTCAAAGAAATTTTAGCATTTCTTTTATATTCGAACTGTTTCAAAAAAAAATGTAAACTTTAAACTATTTTCTCATTGATGGTTATAATCTCTCTTTTTCTTATGTTTCTTTATAAGTTGAGATTATCTCTTTTCTCATAATACCAACTGAATTAAAAGGTTTCACCTCGTCATTTATACACTGAAGTGCCAAAAGTCATGGGATACATATTCAATATTGTGTAGGACCTCCTTTTGGCCGGCGAAGCGCAGCAACTCGAGGTGGGATGGACTCTATCAGTCGAGAGCCGTCCATAATTGCGTGAGTGTTGCAGATACAGGCTCTTGTGCATGAATGGACCGTTCGATAATATCCAAAATATTCGATGGGGTCCATGTCTGGCGATCTAGGTGGCCAATTCATTCGTTGTAATTTTCAGAATGCTCTTCAAACCAATCGCGAGTAATGTCGGCCCGGTGCATGGCGCATTGTACTCCTGGAACATCCCATCATTGTTAGTGTACATGAATGGCCACCAAGCAGCTGGAGATTACGATTCCTAGTCAATGGTAGATCTAATTTGATCAGAGGACCTAAACTCTGCCATGTAAACACGCCGAACACCATGATGGAGCTACCATCAGCTTGCACAGTCCATGGTCTCAAGGGGGCCTGCGCCACACTCCAACCCTATCATCAGCTTGCACTAACTTGAATCGTGACTCATCGGACCAAGCTATGCTTTTCCGGTCGTCTAAGGTCCAATGAATATGTTCACGATCCTAGGCGAGGCGCGGTCTTCTATTGCCATATCCCATCAGTGCCAAATTTCGTTGCACTGATCTCAGGCACGTTCCTAGTATGCCTCTCATTAAATGTGGCTGTTAATTGACTTAGTGACGTGTGTTAATTCTGCTCAGCATTTAGCAGCCGTGGTCAGCCACTGCGCTGTCCATGGTGGGGGGGGGGGGGGCAATGCCTGAAATGAGGTACTCTCTGTACAGGGTGTCAGAAATATATACAGGGCAGTGCTGCTGGGTAGCCTATCCGGACCTAATCCCATGTGATTTCTTTTTTTGGAGATATGTTTGGGACAACGTCTATCGCGACGGTCTTCCAATTGATGTCGCCGACCTGCAGAACAACATCCGCCAGGCGATGGCAACAATCACGCCAGAAATGCTGGGGGAAGTGAGAGAAAACTTTGTGAAGAAGGCAACTCTCTGTGCTGAGCAAGATGGGAGTTTATTTGAACATTTATTGTAATAAACTTGCCAAAGGTGTGACAAGCTATTTTTCACTATTCTCCCCCACTCCCTCCAGTTTAACAAAATAAAATTTCCCAATTATCATTTTATGTCGAGCTGGCACCTGTGATCGAGCGGAAAGGCTACATAGCAATACTGCCCTGTGTTTATTTACAACACCCACCATAATCATAGAAGGGATGTTGAATGCCCGCACCACTTCAGAAATGGAATGTCTCATGCGTCTAGCTGCAACTATCATTCCACGTTCAAACTCTGATAATTCTCGTCGTGTAGCCGTAATCACGTTTCAAGACATTTCAGACGACTGCTAATAGTCGAATTAACAGCACTAATACTCTCTGATTATTTTTTTTTCACACTGTTTACTCGATGCATGCGACACTTGAAAATTTCTGTACGACACTCTCATGACTTATGGTACTTCAGTGTATTTACATTTTTTCGGCATTAAAAGTATTTTTTTGGTCATATACGTATGCTTCATCAGTACAGCTTAATTTTATTAATACACATTAATTCTCTCTCTTTCCTTTCCCTGCTATTCGCATTAACGATGCTCGATTACTATAATCTGATTATTATGGTCGGATTAATGATACCACGATCCCTTGATGTGTTAATCTAATAGTTTGTATCCGATTTACCATCTTCGCTTATATCACGGTTAGGATCTATTAAAATTGGGGTTTCCTAAAATTGGGGATCATAAACCTCTCTTATAGGAGGTGCTCGCTTTAGATTCAAATCGAAGTTTTATTTCCCAATATTCATAACAAATACGAACAAGATAAATTGATAAACTTGCGCGCTGTCAGTAGAAGTGTGTTATATTGCCTCACCAGTCTATCGAGCAAATGACACCATGAAAAGAATATTTTTTAAAGTAGCATCGGTAAATTTATTTTTTCCGGTAGGAAGGCTTTTGTCAATTTCAATTCCCGCCGAATTAATGAGCCGGGAAAGTGAATAATGGCAATGCATAGACGGTTCCATGTTCTATGATAATTGTACTTTTGATAACTTCCGATTTTCATTTCTCATAATAAAAAGTTCAATCAATTATAACTTTTGCCATGAATGTAGTGACAGCCTATTTTTGCAACTCCTGAAGTAACTTACTGGTTATTCGATTACCATTCAACTGTAATTTTTAAGCAATTTAACTATATTTGATCGCAATTAAAATAATGAAAGTCCCAGATACTCATATAAATTTCATTTATATAAGAAAAGCGTAAACAGTTTAAAAGTACAGAAATTTTTAATTGCAATTCATTTCAAGTGTAAACAAGTTTTATAAAAGATTAGATTAGTGGTTTTCGTTCTTTCTGAATTCAAGAAAATTTTACAGTAAAATTTAATTACGCAAAGCATTTACTGCCTTTTCCATACGCCGCCTCGTCTCTTATAATGTGCACCAGTCGATCTTCATTTTTTGCTTGGTTAACTTTTTTCTTCCGAATTGCAAAGAGAAGATTGATTTTTTCAGTCCCACTCTCTGGTTTCTTATTTTGGATTTTTGGAGTAGTGAAAAGGGTTTTGAGAAGATGTGATATAGGTGGAGTGGACGCTCCCGGCGGACAGGACTTCAATTTCAGAGAAAAGAAAAGGGAGGAAAGAGGGAAGAAAAAGCAGGAAGGAGGGGAGGTCCGAACAAAGGATGGTAGAATATTGAAGGGAAGCAATGGGCAAATAACGGGAAGGAAGGAGGCGGTCGTTACCGTAAAAGTTGCTCCGTTTAACCCTTTCTTAAATCATCAAAGACGTAGGAAGTGGAGGGAGTTATCATCCGGAAGTTGACACGGACGTTCTGAAGGGAATCGTTGGGAAGAATTACTTTTTTGACCTTTCAAAACCTCGCTTTTCATGCAGCGACAAATGATCCCACCATCCCGCAGAGTTATATTCTTTACGTTCATTTTTTTTTCCTTCATAAGTTGCAAGGATGTCTTCTGGTGTTTATCTTAAACGGCACTGGATAAACAACATAAAAGAAAAATACCGTATTACTCTCCTAAGAGTTTATATTGTTTTTTACTAAAACTTACTCTAAACTCTATTGATTCTCAAATAAACTTTTATAACTTGTTTCATTTAAATATTTCTTTTCATTTGCGAGTTATGAGCGACTGTGGATTATTTTCAGCCGATCCTTATATAAAGGATGTCCTAGATACTAGTGAGTTAACAACTTATACGTCTTAGGCAGAACTGACAAGGCTGTGTGCATTATTTACTTAAATGACTCTTGCAACTAGACACCTTATCAATCATTTCAGAATCGTTAACAATTTTGGTACAACTCACCAAAATGAGTTACTTTGATAAAACGATTGAAATGCGACATCTTATTGGTGGCCTGACTTTCCCTACTTAAAATGGACAGAAGTCAAAATATGAACAAGATCGCATGCAATATTTTTGAATTAAATAGTTAGTAGATTTAAAAACTTTTTCATTGTTACTAAAGTGTGGCGAAAAACACGGCAAAGGAAATAATATGGATTTGAAATTGAACGATCTTGTGAATTTCCTTTTACAAAAAAAAATCAAATTTCAGCTCACTTTTAATTCATATCAGCAAGCTATTCAGACGTATCTTCAAAATTCCAATAACTTTCGATTTTTAGGGAAGACACTTGGGGTGCTCTTCAACACTTAAATCAATAATTATTTATTTTTAATGATATTGCATTTTATGAAGATAAATTTTATGACAATAAATAAATTTATGAACAAAAAAAAAAACAAATTTATGGCACAAAGAAAGAAAGACACAAACATGTTAACAGATTAAGTAGTAGTTAGCAAGAATCTGGAAATCAACGCATCATAACATATTGCGCAGTCAATAATTTTTAATTAATTTCTAATTCCATTAGTTTATTAAATTCTTTATATGGCTTGAGGGGAAGAATTTCTCAATGATTTCATTACAATTCCACAGTTGTAATGATTCGCGAAAATGTTATTTTATTGCCAAGTTTTTACAACAGTTTAAAAAAAAAAAAAAAAAAAAAAGTAAGTTTGTACGGCGGAGATATTAATGATTACTTAGTCATTAAGTTATTCACATGGCACTTTCTCAACTAATTCTTAACAATGAATTTGTTGTATGTATAAATAAATGATATTCGGTGAAATTTAAAGATTCCACTGAATATTTTACACCGGGCTAATAAAAAAAATATATATCGATGCACGGTAAGAATTAAATTCACAAATAAACCTATTTTACGAGGCAATTGCTCCTCCTACAGTTCTTCGGAAATAAACTAACCCACTAATCGGCCGATTCTAATTCACTTATTTTTCAACATGGATGACTTCATTTTCTAATCTGAAATATAAACAAAAATAAATTGACGCAAAATGAATGAGATTTAGACTTACAAACAAGAGGAAAACAAAGTCATGCATTCAGTTGATCGATAAATACGGTACATTCCTCTTAACCGGGCGCCACCTCTTTTGTAGATATGGAAATAACGCCATTTTCATATGTCACCCGGTTAAGAGAAAAATACATCGTTTGATTATTATCACTTTATTACTATATAAAGAATCCTTTTTTAAAAAAAAATTAAATTTGGCAACATTTTGGAAAATTAGGTATCGAAATTTAGAAAATTATTATAGTTTAAGAAATGAAAAAAAGGCATATTAAACAAAATGTTTTTATGTAAAATCTATCTTTACAACTTAATTCAAGATCGTAATATAAGGATATTTCTAAATATTTATATAAACCTATCGAAAGTAGATTCAGGCTGCTTATATAACTACCTCATTGAGAGCTAAATCTTAAGGCAGAAAACATATGGGATTGCTTTCAGAAATGTGCCCAAAACGATACTAAAATATGATTAATTAATGTAAAAAATTTAAAAATCTTTCTAAGAACGTGAATTATGCCTGTTTGGGTATACAAGTTCTGACATCTGTTGAGCTTGGCTGTAGACATAAGTGGAGAGGAGTCTTATTCGAGAAAGGAAGTCGACGATAGTTGCTCTCAACTCCACCGTTATGGATCCCTGGGGAGAGCAAACTGGACAAAAAAGAACGGCTACAAAAGGCCAGAGTTCAATAAACAATTGAAAAGAGCAAACCAAACTATTCAACAATCATACATATTTTTTAATGCCGTGAAGTTCTTAGTTATCTCTGCTATTTTTTTCTCCTTAGAAAAGACTGGTGAAATCCAATAATGTTTATATATGATGTAAGTGTGCGATTTGATAAAAAAAAAAAAGACTTTTCATTAAATATCTTGTTGAAGCCCATATCTAAGAATATTCTAAGTCCCTGTCCCTAAGAATATATCTTTTTTCCAAAGGAAACCCGCAATGCTAATATGAATCTGCTCAAAAAATTGCCTTTTGAAGAAAATTGGCGGAGAAGATTAGATGTGATCATTCACAATTAATGACATCCGAAGTTCGATTTCCCGGTCGATCTCATTCTCCTACAAAAAAAATGGAAGAAAATATTTCCTTCTTCAAAGTGATTGAAAAAATACTCTTAAGGGAATCTTAATCTGAATAAATTTTTCAGACAATTGTTTTCAAATAAATTGGTAGAAGAACCGTCGAGTCAAAAGGTCAGAATTGAATCTGATTCAATCAGGTTTATTGGCTTTCTATTTTATTTTCATTAATATGCTCAAGCTAGTTGATAAAATTTTTATGAGTAAAATTTATTTTCTGTTTTTCACCTATGATATAAATTTTCACGTGTAGACCTATTTACTTCTCCTTCTCGATACACTAATTCTCTATTCATGTATAAAATGAATGAAACTTTCGATCAGACTTATCGATTGTTGGTTCGTATGACTTTAGATAAGTTGATTTAAAATTTTTTCTTAAAAAGCGAATTATTAAGCGTAAATGTTATTATAACATTCTATCAGGTGTAGACAGAATGGAATGAAAAAGATTTGCATTAGCGTAATTGGTTGTTTGCGTTGTATTATGAGTCCGCTAAAGAGGATCAAAATAATTTGATGCCTAAACAAGGTCGAAATGCTGTCTTTAAAAAAAGACAAACAAACATGAAAGATTATGTGAAGACACTTATTCGAAATAGACTAAAACAGTTTTGTAAACAGTTTTCGATGAATCATTATTTTTAATGAGCAAAATTATAACTAAATAAGCTGTTACTATGGGAAAAAAGAAAACAACATTGAATCGTCTTGAAATGGAAAATAAACTTTTTAAATTCTACCTTCTATAATACACATAACTGAAAATCATGTCTCATAACAAATTTGCAATAAACAAAGTAGAATAATGTAATATGAAACTAAGCCATTAAAATAATTTTTTACGAACAATGAAAGACTTTTTGGAAGTTATAATTTTTTCCTCCTAACGTTTGAAGCGTCTCATTATGAAGACTTAAATTTTATAAAAAAATTAACAGAAGGCAATTTTAGGATAAAAACCGCTTGGGATATGTTTCTGAACTCGATGGCAAGATTCGTGAGCCAAGTTTTTAAATTGAAACCAATGACGTATATTAAAGGTAGATTCCGAATCATACCAAAATGAGGCCAATTGAAGCCATGACAGTTCTGGACGTGAGTGAGCCGTGGAATAATAAGCTACAGATTCTGTATCTGGCTGTTTTGTTTTTGACGATTTGGGCCTGAGGAATAATGAATTCAAAACTATTCCGCAAAGTTGTCTCTCGTACAACTGTACAAATAGACACGAAAAAGGGCCAGGAATCACTTTCCACAAGCATGAATCAAAATACGTAACTAAATGATGAACGAAACGATATTGAAATTGAAACCATGAACGAAAAATTGTTTACAAAATATATTAAAATTACTTAAAATACAAAGTTACCACTGTGTGATCGGTGTGTGAAAGAATTAATCAGCTACCCTCATATAAGTCATGTGTTTTGCATCACTTTCGCCCATGACAGTTCTGGAAGGCGGAGCTTACCGATTGGCTTCAAGTATGGCAGCAGGTTTCGGGGTCTATCTTTAATATACGCTATTGTTTGAAACTGTTAATAAAAATGAACAATGTAAAACTTATAAACAAAGTTTTTTATAAAACGAAATTTAACAACGATTATTCCATGTTTCCATTAAAAACGATGGGAAAAATTGGTTATGTTAAATGCCATAAATAAATACCCTCTATGTTCACTTTTCGACATAGTTGCCATCCCTTTCCACGCATTGCGCCAACGCGTGACTAGTCGGGTGAACTCGTCGGAGAGGAATTCCGGGGTTGTCGTCGACACGAGGATTGAATGGCAGCTTTGGATCCTCTTCTGCAGCACGATAACGCCCGTCCGCACACGATCGCCACACGTTGCAGCGCCTACAGTTCAAAGATGAAAAATAATGAGGCGCTGCAACCTCCTCTGATGTGTGGCGATCGTGTGCGGACGGGCGTTATCGTGCTGCAGTAGAGGATCATGCATTAAAAGTAATGCATTCCTTTCCACTAATGTAATGCGTGGAAAGGAATGGGGACTATGTCGAAAAGTGAATAGTGCATTATATAGAGGATAAATGTAAGTATCAGATACAAAAAGAATTTTGAAAATCGGTTAAAAAATTAAAAAGTTACAGCCATGGAGCCCTCGTAGATTTATAGGTTTCTAATCTGATTTAATACATTCTAAATAAATAGCAATTGTTTTAAAATGGCATTTCAACAGTCCTGAAAGAAACACCACTCTATCTTGATTATTTGTTTACTTTAATTTATTGCCTGTAATATTTCATAATTAAAATACCTCTCTAATTACTGAGCGCTCCGTTATAAGTAATCTGAGTCCTAATGTGAACCACGGAATTTTTTCTTGTACGGATATGGCTTCAGAAATATTGAATTATACGTAAACAATGATTTGAAGGGCTTTACTTACAGTATAATTAATTCCAATCTTAATTAAACTCCTGTTGTCATTCATTTCATCTCAGCGAGATCTCCTTTTACTATTATGATTTCAGTCATGTAGAATGTAGAATCCTATCGTTCGAAGTGTATTTTCATTGAATCAATATGCAGTAAAGCCAATGTACCTGGGGAGTTAATGAAATAAACTTCTAAACTGACAAGCTGTTGAACAACTTTTGAGTATTCTTAAATAGTTTTGAAAATGATAAGGCATTTCTGCGTATGTGTTTTAATTTATTAACAAATTCTTCGTCATATAATATGCACGTAAATATAGATATTGGTCAATTACTTTGTTAATTTGATTTAATAGAAACTAATAACCTTATGATGAGTATATTCAATTTAATTTGTATGATTTTGTAAGCTTCCATAAATTAATAATCATTTATTGACTATAATATATGAATTTCATTAAGGAGAGATCGTCCTCTGTTGAAAAGATCAGACAGACCACTCAAACGAAGATATCAGATATCCCCAGTATTCTTCTGTGGCGGAAAAGTTTTAAAGAACCACAATTTCAATATTTCGTTGTATATATTGAATGTAAATGTTGGTATAGAATCTTTAAAATTAAAAATTATGCGAGGTCAGAAAAATTATACAAAATATAAAAGTTATGACATATAAGAACACTTGTAAATTCCTCCTCAAATATAAATGCAATAAAACCAGATGAAAAAATTAATAAACCCTCTAAGTTTGGTGAAATACAGACTAAGCTGTCTTCTTGTGAACCTCCTTACAAACGAAGTCCGAAGAATTTGTCCTTAACCCATGTGAAATGCGAACTTGGAAAGTGAAAGGGGGAAAAAATATATATATTTTTAAATTTCTGGCGAAAAAGTAAATTTACCCATATCTTATGAAACTGTGCATTTCATCAATACATTTTATTATTATTTCATAAAGTTTGGTTTTCGTTGAGCTCTCTAGAGCCGAGAGCACTGGGGCGTAGGCTTTCCGGTTCTCAAATCCACGGGTTCGATCCCGCCGTGGGCATGGATGTTTGTGCTTGGCACAGAAATATACGAAGATAATAGTCACGTGTAATGTTCTCAGAATTATGTTAAAATGTTAGTCATATGAAAGAGTGAAAAATGACCTATATGTCGATGCATCTAAAAATCTAATGAACCAACCAATCTTTGTAATGCTACTCGTACATCAATGGAAATATTACTGATCTGAGTTTTAGACAAAATAAGGCCTTGAAATGTGACGGATTGTGCTCTCCACCCATAGATTCGGCATCGGGTTGATCGAGAATCTGGGTGCAGCCAATTATTTTTCTATGTATGAGACGAACAAAGAAAATCTAGACATCCGAGTACTACCAAACGATCTTTTATCTATCGCAAGAGTTCATCTCTCCAGTTACGGGCCCTTTCTAATTTTCATCTCTCCAGATCCGCTTTATACAAACCTGGCCTCGTAATTGACAATCCGGTCCTCGCAACGGGCTAACAAGATTTGTCCATGAAGATCGATACATATGATCGTATCTTATAAACTATAAAGCTTGGGTAGACTCCATGTCTGCGTATTCTCGGTAGTCTTAAATGTCGAAGTAAACAGAATTCAATAGGTACACAAAGAGGTAAAGCATGGTGTTCGTTTACCGATATCTACCAAGAACCCCTAACCAAGTTCGTCTGTAGAAATTAGTGATGTCAAGATCCGGATAATTCAAGATCCGGATATCCGGATCTTTTTTTCGGACCTAGGTCCGAGATCCGAGAACCGGATGTTGGTCAGAAATCCGAGATCCGGAACTTGGATCCGAGATCTGTGATCCGGATCTTGGATGTGAGATCTGAGATCCGGATCTTGGATCCGAGATCCGAAAATCGGATCCTAGACAGGAAATTGTGTATAAGCAAACTTTTTCTGAAAGCAGTTTATAAAAGCTTTTATTAAGTGATAGCCTAGTCCTCTTAAGTCCTATTAGTCTTAATACGCATCCAGCGAAAGGATCCGAAATCCGAATCCGATATCGGAGATCCGAAATCCGGATCTGATATCCGATATCCGAAATCTGGATCCGATATCAGAGATCCGAAATCCGGATCCGATATCCGAGAACCGGATACGGACCCGGATCCGGATATTATCAGATCCGAATCAGAGATCCGGATCCAGCGGACATCACTAGTAGAAATCGAAGACAAAAATGGTATACACTATCTGGCTATTCGTCACCGGACACCCTATACCAGTAACTTAAACCAGACCCTGCATGACATCAGCATCCTGTAGGGCCGTCTTTCGCCGCAATGACATTCGCAACCCTTCGAGGACGACTTTCCACCAATTTGCAATACGTATCGAGGGAATCTTGCTCAATTCAATACGTGTCGGCGGAATCTTGCTTCAAATTGGCAAACAGTGCAGTAGTTGAGCGGCATAGCCTGGCCCTCAAACGGCACTCCAATTCGTCCCAAAGGTATTCAGTGGGTTGAGGTGTGGACTTTGGACTGGCTAGTCAAATTTCTCCACACCCATTTCTCAAACCAGGTGTCAATAACGCCTGCTCTATGTCAGGGAACATTGCCGTGCTGAAACAGGTATGGGCCCTTACCAAAGTGTTCCCACAATGTCGGTAGTGCAGAATTGTCCAGAACTGTTTGGTACGCTTCGGCCTTTATGGTTACGCGAACTAAATCAAGAGGACCTGACCATGATGCCACCACCTCCGAATTTCACTGTGGGTACGACACGATCCTGTAAATATCGTTTGCCGGGCATTCGCCAAACCCACACACGTTCATCGGATCGGCACAACTGGTAGCGGGATTCATCACTCTATAGGATGGTTTTCCATTGTTCTGGAGTCCAGTAGCGGCATCACTGTAACCGACGGGTCGCATTGAGGGTTGTGATATTGTCTTGTGAACTGCTGCTCGTCCATGAAATCTAGACGACGCCGATTGAACGTCCTGTGCCGAAGTTTTTAATGAAGCCTTCCTGCTTGACATCACCACACGTTTCAAGCATCGACGGTCGCGATCTGTCAATTTCGTCGGTTTATTGAGTCTGTGTTGGCATGTTATAACCCCCTCTCGCTTTCACTTCAAAATAACATCACTCACTGTCGAGTGGGGTATCTGTTGTAAATTTGTTGTAAATCTCACGGGTCGAATGCCTAAACCTGTGGGCTCCAGTGATCATCCCTCTTTCCTCCGCACTAAATTCGCCTCGTCTGTTCATATTGACTGAAATAGTGGCTATGAATGTATTCTAACCCGTCAACGTCTTTTGTACGTTGTATGACGTGTACGGATGATTCCATAGGCGTTTGGAGAGGTGTCCGATGGCGAATGGTTAGATAGTGTATGCATTCTAACAGTAAATGCATTACTGTTCGTAAAGAATATGTTCCGAAAGCTGAATATTGAACTCTCTATATTGCGCTCGGTCATTAAAGATAATTCAGCAAGTCCGTTTCCCATTTCACTTTAGCAATTTTGTCCTGTGAAAAAATTATATACCTGCAAGGGATTTGTTTTGTTTTGGACGTGGTGTGTCGTTTCGCAATAACTATTCTTCGCTTGGAAATTTTTAACAATATATCAATAAAATTTTTTAATCTGTTTTCAGGGCATAGATTCTATACAAGATTTTAATCTATTTTAAAAACCACTGCTTTTCTGTTGATGTCAGTTTCTTTCCAACATCTGAACCGTCATAAGGAGATCCGATATTACCAGCTGGCTAATTTTATTCACAGTTTCTTTATTCTAGTCATGCTGCCTCTGCCTTTACGAAAGCGAAAATGCCTTTCAAAAAACGGGAACGAGATAACAATTTTGTCTCCATAAAACTTCTTTTAAATAATAAATAAATAAATATTAAATAAATAAATATTTCTGTAGAAGATTTTCTAAGCTTGAATCAAATTTAGGAAACCGCTTTCAGATTATATTGACAAATTTTATAAGTGGCTCTCGATAATTGGTTATTAAGCTGACACGGTTGAACCCACATTAAGAGCGAGTGAGCAGACAGGCAATTTGATAGAATATTCGCGCTTTTGTTCACAGGAACTTATGCAATGGTTTTATTCTCAAACCTTACATATTTCAAAATTGTTTTTAATGAATTAAAATTTAGTTCCTTTACGAATTTTCAAGCTAGATAAGTTTAAGTCTTTTTATTACTATGAAACTATCTTTTTAAAATGGGTTCTAGAAAATAGGTCTTTATGTCTCTCATTCTCGAGATAAAATGTTTTGCCCCTTTTCGTTTACATTACCATATGGAATCAGTATAAGTCGTATGCAATAGTCACTAAAGAAAGTAATTATTGAAGGAATTATCGTTTTCAAATCTATAATTAAATAGCCTTCCTAAACCAGATATGCGTAAAGCGAGTTTGCTTTAATGTGTAAGGGAAATGATTTAAAAAAAAATTTTAAGACTAATCTCTTCCTACAATAATTAGGAAAATTAATAGAAACTAATTTTTATTTTCTATGAAAAACTTAAGCCAATCGAGAAGAAATGTTGATGATTTTATCCTTGATCTCTTGTGGCGCAGATTAATCTACATTACTTTGAGGAATTAAAGTTCATAAATAACTCTTACTGTTATTTAGAAAAGAACGAGCTGAAAAATAAACATAATTTTTCATTTATTTTGCAAATTCAATAAATCTTACTGGGTGTTTTGCGTTTGGCTACTCCAAAGGCTTCGTTGTTAATTAAATTAATTAGATTCGAGAATCGAGATCTCAAAACATAAAATTCCTTTTTAGCAAGCAATTTCTTAAAGAAGGGCAAAAAAAGGATAAGTGTTTAGAAAAATTCTGAATTTGCTTTTATGTTTACTCAATGATCGTGATCTACTGTAGTCTCACTTTTGTGTACGTGATTTCTGAAAAATTCAAACATTAAAACCTCCTTAATGAAGTAGCAAACCCTGAATTATTTTCAAAAGTTCGCATTTTAAAACCTTTATTAAAGTGAATTTTTTTTGCCAACGAATGAGATTTCAAGATGAAAAGATATATACATAACGATTTGCAATTAGCAATCTAAGAAATAATGGAATAGACAGACTTTAAGTCCGCATTTTGAAAGATGTATTCTCCTGTTAAATTTAGCCTCAAATTTATGATCTTAAACTTTACAATTTTCTTTCTTCTATAACATATTTGTGTTTTATAAATGTCTAAAACAATCATTAATATTACTTTAAGTTTTCTTAACTTAATCCTTGAAGGCACGAGTAAGGTCGAAATAAACATAGTGCAGTCTCATCGGCTTAATGTTTTCCCTTTGAGCACTGAAAAAGTAAAAATCCGTAAGGCCAGTTTTTATTGGAAGGAACTATGATCTATAATTGTATTTACAGCTAGTATATAACAAGTTCTGATGGAAAGTTTTTATTTTGGAAAAAAGTAAACTCAGGTAAAGTATATTTGCTCTTGTTATCATCCTGATTGAAAGTTATCGTGCTTCCGTAGAACCCCAAGAGTTATTTTAGTCTTTTCTCGCAAGAGAATTCCTTGTTGGTCTCTTTCTAATGAAGGTCGCTTGTCTGGTCTTGTTAATTTTTTTCTTTCTCAACGTATCCTCTGTTCTCCTTCTTCTATTTCGCTTCATGTGATTGGTAGAGGGACTTTTGAACTCTTTCTAATTGGTAAAACATTTCAACGTTGATGAAACTCAAAATTTTTTTTTTATAATAAATGAATACAATTTTGAACTTTGACGTGCAAAAGAGAAAAATAAACTATTCATCCATCCAGATTAAAACGATATTGGGTGACATTTTGGAACAGCTGAGACATGTTCTTGAAAATTGAATTCAGATTCAGTTTTGAAATCAATATAAAAATGCAAGGAAACTTCTCAATTTCAAACTAAAGGGGAAAGCTAGAACTTTTATTAACGAAGTGAGTGGTGGCTTTGCAGTATAAAAGATGGACAGCAGGATTATCGAATAGTTTCGCCATTTATTCCCGTATGCTTCAAGTGAAACTAGTCGATAATCCTGTTGTCCATCTTTTATACTGCAAAGCCACCACTCACTTCGTTAGTAGTAAGTACAGTATTAAGATCCTTTCCGATATAGAACTTTTATATCTTTCGCTTATTTTGCAATTAAGGATGAAAAGAGTTAGGATTATAATCGAGGATCATTCTCACAGTCAGTGTTCTTATAACCGCAACTTTTTTTTTCAAATGCATTTTTTAAATTGATATAAGCGGATCATGTGGAATTTTCATTAATTGCGAAAAATAAGCAAACTATGAAACTGACTCTCGAATCGATTTTGAAACGATTATGCGAGGGATTTACGCGACTTCCTGGATGTTCTACGCCCGTGGTTGGTGGTTCTTTTCTGGCTTCCAGCAAAATGTAATTCCGGTAAATTCCTTTATGTCCCGAAAACTTTCCGTCTCTCATCATTTCTCATACCAATTCGTCCTGTTGCTTGGAGAGGCGAACAGCCATTATGTGCAATATAATAACGAATTTAAGCTAGCATTTCAAATGCTCATCAAATAAATGTCAGGCCTCTGAGAGAAGGACTGGCAAGGAACTTTAGCTATTCCCGCTAATAACCAATTTACGTTAAACTAAAATTACGTTTTCGGCTTGTAAAATAATAATTACCTGAATTTAATAATAAATGCATGAAAATGTGATTAGAATTACTATGGTTTGTAGATATAATTAGTATCCAAACAGAAATTGTTATTTTGTATTAAAAATAAAATAATTATTTTCGACTCCGTCGAAGGGGAGGGGGGGGTCAAAAAACGAAATACATATAATTATGTAGATCAAGAGAATTCCGTATCCTGGTGTACTGCTCTTTTTGATGAAAATGACAGAGCCTTTACTATTCCTAACTGGGAAACACAAAAGAATTCTGAAATAATAAGGAATACGTGTTGGTAAATTAAACATGAATAAATTAACAAATTGATATTTACTTAAAGAATATGCGTTTCAATTCTTTACAGTGATTGAAATTGTTACAATATAATGCTGAATACCAGGTTCAAAGAACATACTTGAATATTACGTATGACACAAATATTCCACTTAGGTGGAACATACCATACAAACCGGACACAAATTTTATAAAAATATACCACAGCATGGAAATCTTGGCAATACCCACCAGTCAGTCATAACATTGCAGAACACTTAGCTATACATCGAAATTTGCAAACTGACGAAAAAGAGAAAGACAAATTGCCAAATAGCCAAATACACCAAGAGTTTGCCATCTCCTTACAGGAATTAAAAATTTATGGCTTTAATGTAACAATCATAAACAATCATAAAGTTTTCCTCAAACAATCAGTTATTAAGTAGCGGAAGAATGGAGCGGAAGAATGAAGAATGTTTTTACAATGTCCGTCCGTCCTCCCCTTCATAATTTCCGCATTTTTTGGAGGTAGAAGGTTGAAATTCGGAATGTAGCTTATTATGGGCAAGTGCATCTTCACTATTTAGTTTGGCTTTGATTGGCCCACTGGGGTCGGAGTCTCGGGGGCGGAAATTAGAGGGGACCAAAAGGTCTACGCGTATTTATGCATATAAAAAAGTGAAATTCGGTATGAAGATTCCTCTAAGCAAGATCAACATTACCATGAAGTTTTGGCAAAATTGTCCCAATGGGGTCGGAATTGTGTGGCTGGCAGTTATTTAGTCTTTAGAACTATGGCAACATATGGCATGCCATATATCATTCGATCGGAAATGATGAAAAACGAAAGAAGATAGAACTCTTTTAAACTTTCTAAATACTACGTTCGAGAAAATCAATTTTTCGATTTAAAAAAATTGGGGAGGGGGTTAAAAAATGAGATAAAAAAGGAAAAATAGATGATCTTAGGGCTTCCGCTACTTTCCTAGGGAGGATTAACTTCTTGTTATTATAATTCTTTGTTACACAAATCGTAACATATCGTCTTTAATACAGTAGTAATTAAATAGCATATGTCCACACAGTCACCAGAAGTTGATTTGGTTTGTTTGGTATTAACGTCCTTTTCAACTGCTATGGTCATTTCAGGACGGCGTTATAGGGGCCGCAAATTTTGCCTCGCAAGGGTTCTTTAACGTGCAGCCGGCAAACGACTACATGGGACCAACGGCTTTACTTCCCTTCCGAAGGAAGTGCGTGATCTCAGGATTCCCCCCTGAAAAATCCTCGTCGTCCTCGGCCGGGATCGAACCCGCGTACTCGGGCATCAGAGGCGATCGCGCAGCCGCTGAGCCACCGAGGCCGATTCACCAGAAGTTGATTTCGACTTAATGGAACTCGACAACAACAGCAGAATAGTATCAGTTAAAAATAACCAATTCATTAAATATTGTTACGGATACAAAAATGTAAACATTTGATACTCTGTATAAATTTGAATCACCCTAAATATACTCTTGATAAAATTGCAATATACAAGACTGTAATTAAAGGCAACAGAAAATCGAGTGAATATATTTCTTCCTGCCAATCCGAATGCATATAAATGCCATGAAGCTTATCATGAAATTATTCATTTTATGACTTAAGTTAGCAGTGAATTTTAATATATTTCAAAAAGGAATTTTAAAACTTGTAGGAAAAACATGTTTTTTCAGATGTTTATTTTCCTCTTGTGAATTATTTAGAGATACACTTAATGTACTGCATTATTATTTTTCACTACGCCCCTAATAACTCAGGTATTACTCTTTGTGCAGTTTAAAATTAAGTTTGATAAATAAATAAAGTTTGTTTACGAACCACAATTTATTGGTGATTTTTAAAACACCTTCATTTTCTCTTTAACTGACATGTACTATCAGCAGAAAAAGAAAAACTTGCCGGGGTGCAGGGGAGAAAAAAACTTTAGGGTGAAGAGGCGGTGGCAACGATGGTACTACACAGGTGGATGGGCGGAAGTTGGAGGAGACAAGCCAAGCACAGGATCTTCCTTATCCCTCGGCGGTTGCGGTTGAAAGAGAACAGAGATCTCCCTCGGGGTTCGGAATAAAGTGAGACAAATTTCACGCTGAGAAAAGGTTTTATTGAAATTTGTGATCTTGTGGAATGGAAGAGATCAACAGGAAGGAGACTTTCAAATTTTTTATTAACCGACAGAAGAGTTGTCGACTGTTATGGTGTCAGCAATGCGGAGGGGAAAATTTCGCCGAAAAGTGAAGAACTGACAATAAATTCGCTTTAAAAACATCTACTTGCGTAAAAGAAAAACATGGACCGTATATTTATATTTATATTCTCTTATTTTAATTCTCTATTTATAGAATCTTCTTTCATTTATATGATAATAATTTTTCGGGAATATAAAACGTTGGAATAAAATTTATTGCAATAAGGTTAAAATTTTAATGAGATATGGGGAAGAGAAGGATTTACGTGAGCACGTGGAGAAAGGATTCACTTCCATTCGGCCCACCTGGGGAGATATGACCCCTCAACAGCAGAAAAGGAATATGAAAAGTTTAACTCAAATGTATCATCTGGGAGCAACATAGAATTTTAATAAAATTCAATATTTAAAGAAAGTTTCTTTTTATTTTTATTTTGCACTGCGCTTCCAAATGAAAAAAATGAACCTAACCTTTTCCTATTAATATTTTATCTAGCTTAAAAATTGCATACTGGCAGTGATATGATAGCTATAGATAAGTGGACATCAGAAAGTAACGCCATTTATTAACGGAGGAAATATAGTCGCTATGTAAAAGTTAACATAGCCAAAAAGAAAGGTGAGTACATGCACTGATATTGCATAACAAGAATCGTTCCTGCGCACGCGCACTAGGTGCTAACAGTTGTTTTACAAATGGCTGCCGCTATCACATCGTCTAAAGTGGAAGATCAGCACGCTGTTATAAGGTTTCTTTGCGCAAAAGTAAGAAATCCGTTGAAATTCATGCGGAAATGGTAGAAGTTTACGGTGTCGACTATCTGCACTCTTCCAATGTTTGAAAATCGTGTAAAATGTTTCGGGAAGGAAGAGTCAACAACCAAGCGCTAACACCAGACATTAACGAGGACGTTAACAACAAAATCAGAGAAAACCGTCACATTTCTTTGAAAGAAGTGAGTGAAACGTTTCACATACCCTATGGATCTGCATGGGATACGGTGCATGAAAAGCTTGAATACCGCAATGTGTGTATGAGTCCTGGGTCTTGCACTTCACACCTAAGTCTAAAACTGAAAGCATGGTATGGAAATATCCACATTCTACGGTTCGCAAAAAATTCAAAGTTTCTCCTTCAGCTTGAAAGATTATGCTTACAGTTTTTTGGGCTATACAGGGCATCTTACTCACAGAGTTTCCGCCTCGTGGGTCAACCGTCAACGCTGCTACCTATTGCGAAACGTTGACTAACTGCGGCGTGCTATTTGGGATAAGCGATCGGAAAGAGGAAACGATGTTCGACTTCTTCATAACAACGCACGTCTGCATATGGCCAATGTCGTCAAAGCAAAACTGGCCCATTTCAGCTGGGAGGTTCTGGCCCATCCAGCCTACAGCCTGGAAAGTACATTCCATCTGTTCATTACTAATTTTTATGGAAATTATTATATCATTTAATTTGTAACATATTTCATACATATCTTTTATAATAACTTTGATTTTACGGATGCATTAGACATTATGGAATGGAATAAAGAAAATCTATTGTGTAGATTTTATTACGAAAGTTATACACTTTCTGATGAATAGCCTAATTTGTTAACAAGTTAAAGAATATCAGAGAAAGATGATTTGTTTAACACATCAACAACTGAAGGTTAAGAATCTAAACGCTGCGAAAAAATTGACAGTTCAACAAAGTTCGTTTCATATTCTATGCCTGATGTTTGGGCTTTATTGCATGGCCTGCACGCATAGGGCAAAGCACCTCAAGCGATTCTATGTTATGAAACGAGCAAATGTCGAACTTTTAATAACCTCTAATAAGAGACATTAATAAAAAATTGTTGAAATGGTTCGTTATAAATTTCGAAATTTACATTTAAGTTTATTAAAATCAACATTCTGAACATACGAGTTCAAATTTTATTTTTTAAAGAATGAGGATTAACCATGCGAAAATGTGTGAAATTTTATCGGCTTACATCGATTACATGCTCCAAATTTTAATTTAAGCTGAAAATATAATCCAAATTTTATTATAGTATCTATATGATTAATGCTCCTAATGTTCCTTTAAAGCATTTTCTGTTTTTTAGGAAAAAATTACCTTCGTTTAATATACGAAATGATAAGCTTAAACCACTTCAAATCTAGCTTTAAGAAGCTTGTACAGCAGAGACTTCCAATAGGGAGACATGTCATTTACTTAATTTTCATGTAATACGTACTCTTAGGTGTTTCATTGGATACGTTCAGATGGCGCTGTAACGACGACGTCATAGTTTCGATTATAAGTTTCGCTAGATGTTCAAAATTTAGCAACGAACAAATCGACGAGCGAAAACCATCACAGAACTTATCAGATGGTTTTACTAAGGCATGTCTGGTCAGCGGCCGAAATGAGATTTCTGAGAGGTGTGGCAGGTGTTACCCTACTAGATAGAGTGCACAGCAGCACAATAAGGGAGTCTTTAGGTGTTGAGCCGCTACTTCTCCGCATTGAGAGATCTCAGTTGCGCTGGTATGGCCACGTGATACGGATGCCACAAACTGACCTTCCTAGGAAGCTGTTATTTTCCAAGCCGGTGAGTAAGAGACCACGGGGTCGGCCTAGAACCAGGTGGCTAGACTACATGGAGAATCTGGGTTCGAGTCGCATGGGTATTACCAGGGAGGACATGCACCTGATGGCGGAAGATCGCGATCGCTGGAGATCCTCCATAGGGCTGCTGCCCCCGCAGCCCTAACGGATAAGCGGGTTTGAAAAGTAAGTAAGTAAGTATGTCTGGTCAGCGGTGTGCTCCAAAATTTTGTGCCCAACGTCGTGGTATAAAGCACCTTTCGTTCTTTAGATTTCAAACGGAGCCTGAGAGGTACGTTTATTTACAGTAAATATCTTATTTATAAATTGTTAACTTCCATAGTGCCTAACAACAATCCAACCTTCATTTTTTCCAACAAAAGGAAAAACACTGATTGTTAAAATCCAATACATTGTTAAAAGCCAAAATACTATAGTAGCTATATCGATTATTTTAAAAAACGCGCCAAAAAATTTAAAAAATCAAATTAAATTCTAAATAAGCAATTTTACCTATTATAAATTATGAAATTCATTACATTATGTTTATGATTCTTATTTTTTAATTTTAATAAAGAGAGTAAAAATCCAAATAAAAATCTTTTGAAATTGATTAACGAAATTTTTCAAAAAAAATCAATTCGTGTTTTTTCATTTCATGATATTCATTACATATGCAAAATTATGCTTTCTTAGTTTATTGCTGTCATTAGGTGCAAAATATGGTTAACAGCCTATGGAAGAAGCGACCTGCTTACTGAAACTTTTGAAAAATTCAGTAAAAATTACGTACTATGTACAGCACATTTCACAAATGAACAATTTTATAACGCCAGCAAGAGAAGCGGTCTATTAAATCAGCAGTTCCCACCATTTTTACAAGAACATGGAAAACATCAACTCATGGTGCACCATCTACTTCACAGCACCATAAACTTTCACCATCTACTTCACAATACCAAGAACAGATCATCAATGCCCCTTCCGCTCTTTGTACAGTATATCAGAAGTGCACTATGAATCATCCCAAGATAATCCCAAAGAGTCACTTCAGGAAGAAAAGACTGCAAGTGTCAAAAGAAAATTACCATTTCTCAACACACCGCCACCAAAAAAGCAGAAAAAAACAAACAGCAAGAGAACTAGCTGCCACCCTGAAAAAAGCGACTACGAATGAAGCTAAATAAATATAGAGTAAGTTTGCAAACAATCAGAAAACAATTAACTGAAATGCAGGCAAAGTTTATATAACAGTGTTATAATTATCTATAGTTGATATTCGAGATTTCTGTAGTGATTACATTTTCACTGTTCGTACTTCTTCTTGATCGATTGTTTGTCTTTTATAAATTTGTATATGTGAAATTCATTAGCATTTGTATATTTCATTTTTCGCATAGTTCAATTTTATCATCTTTAGATTCTGATAATGGGAATTATAAAATACACATTAGGAATTATGTGGATATTTTTGCATGATAAATGCACATAAAGCAATATTTATAAAATCTATTTAGCAATTTAAGTTTTAACAGGAATAGATGAGTTTGTACTTTTGTGAAAATCATTTTCAACACAAAATAAAATTGCTTGAAATTTAAAATGTTTTTTTGCCGTTTCTGTTTAAATATAAGATGTCCAGAAAATAATTTTAAAATTAAAAACATAAGTAAAAAAAATGTTAAACTGAAAAAAACTTTGTACAACGAAAGTTTTACTCGGCGTGTTCAGTTAAATTTCCGATTTCAATTGTTAGACATTGTTGCAATGTCTAACAATGAAATCGGAAATTTAACTGGACACGCCCAGGTTTTACTGTGACGTCAATAATGCCTTGCCTCGATATTACTGCTTGCGTCATTCATGGATGGCCTGAGTATTTCATTGCAAATGCTCAGAGGGCGCCTATTAACAGCATATTACATTTTTTCTATGGGAAAATAATGAAATGGCATATCTCTCTATTGAAAGTCTCTGTTGTACAGGTTGTCCTTAAACTCAGTTCTCATTCTGAAATATGTACACAAAGTTGAAAAAGTGTTATAATAAGCTAAATTGTAGCCTTTGTTTCAGTTAGGTACGTTGAAATAACTAAACAAGTAAATAATTTTGTATGTTGCATGCCTATTTATCTATGTGTATTCTCAATCTGCGACATTTCAATATTCCCTATGAAACCGGACTTTTAGGAACCCTGTATCACCAATGCTGTTTTTGTCTTCTTATTGATTATGAAAAAAGCCTGCTAGTTTAAAAGCCTTACCAATATCATGCAATTTTCTTCATAGTTTAGCAAATTCAAAGCTATTAGGAGTATTTATAAATGATTTAGACTAATGACATTTACTGTGTTGTGAATGGCCGAGCTCCCGGGTTAGCGCTTTCCACATTTTCTTACTGAAGAGTTATGCATCGTTGCCACCGCTTCGGTAGATTTCGTGTGGCCGCACTGTACCATTCTCATGGGGAGTCACTCACCCATTCTGTGACGGCTACTTGAAGGGCGTTATTGTCCGGAAAGCTGACACCACATAGGGACTTCTTCACTTCACGGAAGAGGGCGTAGTATCGTTTATAAAATAATAAAACATGAATGACCTTCCCATGCTAGAACATATCATAACAGTTGATGACGAAATGCGCTCTTTTAGCTGAGTTACAACAGGCAAAGCAACAATATAAAAGATCCAAGGCCGGATTCGGAGTCGTACAATAATTTTATATCTGTTTTAGTTTGTTAAGAAAAGCCGACTCACAATAGGAACCCTGCAACTGGCGAGATTATTTATTCTTGCATCTATTATAATTCCCTTACGCTGAGATCAAATAAATTTACCAAAATGGCAGATAGTTAGACAGCGAACCACATAAAACTACTACATACATGCCATTTCATCTCCAAGTTAAATAGGCGAAAATTTTAAATCGTAGCATACATGTAAAAATGCGTCTCTTATGCAATGAATAATGATTTCGAGTCCTATTTGATATTTGGGTGTTTCTGTTTATTCCGCTTCACGTTCGTATAAAAATTTTCCATAATCGTATATTTTTTATATATTAATTCAGATAAATAACACTCCTACGTTTATAATATAAGTATATTTTTTATAATACCTGATGCCCATAATCGGGCATCATAATCGATTTGTGCTTTGCGTTAATATTTTGTGGGTCTGATGTTTTGTAAATTCATGATTCCATCAACTTTAACCATATAATTCATGATTTATTTCATAAAAATTATCTCAAAGAACATTCAAATTTTAAAATAAAGGCAATAGGCCTATATGAAAAATATTACAAGAATACAAATTAAAATTCAAAAGAAAACATTGAGATGATTACAGCAGCACTACAATACTTTTTAAATAATTAAGATAAATGTAGTAATTAAGACAACCATTTGATTAGAATCTTGTTGAATTCTCTATATTACTAAATTTGACACTGTAATAAAAGCAGTTCTGCAAAGAAAATTTTATTCAAAAACTCCATATAATTTTTTTTTTCATAAAACACAAAACATTCGCAGCATATTTTCATGGGAATATTTTATATTTTTGTTAGAATAACAAATGAATTCGACTTGTAAATTTTTTATGGTTCGAGTTGGATTCTAAACATGTGAGATGATTCATTTAATATTCTGCCGAATATTCATTTAATATTAATAATTTGTTTAATTAATTTAGCTTGAAAATCATGTTTGGAAACAGACAGAATTCTGTATGATTATTTGAATTTTTTTAAAGGAAACTGAACAGTTTTTAAATTATTAAGTGCGTTCCTTTATTAAATTATTTAATATTGGAGCATTTTCCAATAATTTTCATTTTAACTTTATTACAAGAAAATAATGTGAGGGAAATTCGCTTATAATAAAATGCAATTAAAAAACTAAAAATGAAATAAAGAGTTAACTGTTAGCATAAAAAAATTGGGCATTACAAAATATAAGCTTTATAAAATTATTATTTTATTTAAAAAGTAACTTCTCTTGAAATAAAATCGCAAATTAATAAAAAGTTACCTTGGCTAAATAGGATGGATATTATGCTTATTTCTCCGTTATTAGAATAAGTCAATCAATTTCGTAAGTCAATAAAGGAAACAAAACGGTTTTGCTTAATGTATCCCGCATCAGCAATCTGCAAAAACAAAAAATTATAGTTAAATAAGAGAGATGTTTGTTCAATTTGGTCATTTATCTTTAAATGATATTCGATTAACAATTAACATTTCGGTTTTTAAATAAAACCGCCCAGAACTAAAGTTTTAGCTTTTCAGCTATATGGAAGTTTCATTTATTTTTGATCATTCATGCATCGGGGATGAAGACTTGTTAAACATTTCAAAAAAATAAAAAATACTCTTCAATATTAAATAGACTAATAACATCATATTTTATTGAAATGGGTTTTAAAAAGATTATATTTCCTTTATTTAATGAGTTTCTGCATCATGTGATTATGTAAAGCCATACAAATTATTTCCATTGTATTCTGAAAAATAATACATTGCTTACAATTTACATTACCTGTTCTAATAACGGGGACATTATTTGGGGAAAATGGATTCCTTCAAAAATTAAATGTCGCCAAAAGTACGAGGCGGCAATCTTCACAAACACTTCATAATAATCCACTTAGAACTTTTCCACCAAAACAAATGGAGTCGTCTCTTGGATTTCTCCTACGATTCAGCAAAAACAAACGAAGAAAAACATTCCTAAAGTAATGTCGAGGAAAAATAGCATTAAAAAAACAAGGATCTCGTTTCGGGAAATCAGAGCGGGAAAGAAAACAATGTAGTATTGATAATAATGCTAATGAAAAACAAATAATGAAAAAATATTGCAGTATATTTTTAAACATAGTAAATATACGTGTCTTCCAAAACATATCTTGGTAGTTTGCTGAAATCTGCCACGGTAAGCTGAAAATAACAATGTTTTTTCAACATCAGCAAATTTTTCAGCAATTAATAAGGAATAGATAAAAGCATGTAGTATTTAATATAAACTTTCCTTTCACAGCATTTCTCCCTTTGGAATAAAATTTATGAATTATTCAGCCTATAATTTTTTAGCTTCTTTTAAAAGCCTGTATTATTCTCTTTTCTATTTCTCCAGTGATATTATTTCTAAAAGCGTTTTTATATTCTTAAAAAAATATGTCTTTCCTTCTCTTGTTTTGATAAATCTATCTGCCTTCAACTTTCTTCTTATCATTTTCAATCCATCTATTCTTTTTCTCCTTTCCCGTGTTACTTGATTTCCATTTGTGTAAGGTAAAAGGTCCCTTCCATTTCTACTGAACAAAAAGTCTTTCCTTCCATCTCTTTTCCTGTTACTTCTCTCTTCTTGAAATCCCTCCATGGTAACTGACATTGATCCTCATAGAGAATCAGCGTCACTTTCGTTACACAGACAAAAACAAACATGTAAAAAAAATAAACGCATTTTCAATGGAGAGCTAGGGAAGCACGTATACTCTCTTCCTCATAGTCAAAGAAGAAAAGATTTGAAGCATAAAAATAGAATCTGACATTTATCCTCTTCAATGCGATAATTTTATATATACTAGAAGGCGTTATGTCCTATTGGTTTGTTTGATTTATTTTTACAGCTTAATATTAAAAATTTTAAAAAAATTCCAATGTTCTTAAACCTCGTTAGAAACATTTATCATTAGAAATTTAGTGTTCTATTTAATCTAATTACCCATTAAATAATTCAATACAGCTATATTCACCGACAACACACATTATTCGTAAGAATTCTCTCCTGTCAATTTATATAGGTTGTGATATTGACAGGACGACATTTATTGAGATGGAAGGGTGAAAAATAATAGATGTAGGCAAGGAGATACAGGAATTATGTAGGAAAAACTGAAGTGACAGTGAATGGTTAAGACTTTCTTTCTGCCTCCTGGCTAAATGAAAGACTTTCCAACTTGAAAAACTGTATAATATTCCTTTTCGTGTTTTATCTTTGTTTCTCAAAAGCAAAGAAAGATTTTCACCATTATTTCAGATTCACAAGTAATTCCTTATTTCTTTGTATAATTATAAAAACCACCAAACACTAGATTTTCGAGATATAATTTCAGGAATCAAACAGTGATTTCAGATTAAATAAAGTACCCAATTCTTGCTTTTCGTCGTAGTACTCAATAGAATTTTTTCTTACCAAAATAAAATGGATTTTGACGAGAAGAGAAAAACAAAGTTATTTTCATAATCAAAGAGTTGTTTGTTACACTCTTATGAATTTTCAACGGATGAATATGACCTGTTAAATAAAAGTAAGGAGTTTGTGCACGTTTCAAAATTACAACGTGTTTATTTATTTATTAGTTTATCTAAAATTACAAAAATTTTGCTTTAGTAGGATTGCACGTAAGTTACCCCTAACATTCATATTCATTGACTGTATAATGTTAATTTTATACTATTTGAATCTTATGATTTTAATTTAAAAGATTTTAACTCAATCCAGAAGGCATGGTTAAATACTTCTTTCAAAAAATATTTATATAATGGTTATTTTAGGAAAGTATTTAAATATTTGAATATAAATTAAACATTTTATCGTTCAACACCAAAAACAAAACTTTTAAACAATGTTTTTAACGTTTCTCTGATAAAGAAAAAAAAATTTGCAGTTTTCTTTTTTTACACTTGGATAAAAGAATTGTTTGGATTAATCAAAGAGAAAGGACGAGGATAGAAAGATGGCTGATAGTCGATGGAAGTCGTTGGACAGCCGGCTGTGTTTCGAGATACAGTGGCCCAGGTCAGCCACTTTTGGCTTAGAAATTAGGTCGTCTGTGTGCAATAGAGGTTATCTGTTTGCTGCTACGTCGCGTCATTCGTCCTCCTGGTACGATGGGATTAAAAGCAGAACAGGAAAGAGGTCATTAAAGAAGAAAAAGCTCTCATAACCTTTTCCATTGACAGAATGAGAATCTTCTTTATGATGGACGTGATTGATAAATTTTCCATCTCTTCCGAAGCTGGCGGCCTAGAGTGGCTTTCTTCGACTCCCATACAATTCGGAAGTTAGATTTCTCTACATAAACCAAGTAAATTCTAACGAATTCATATATAAATATACATTCTAAATCTATCATTAACTCTACGTGCTGTCATCCTTATAAGTTTTCTAAGTTAGCGCTCAGAAATTGGATTTGTCTGTCGTCTTGCGTGCATAGAATATCCTTCGAACCAAAGGGAAATTTTTCAAAGTCAAGAAACAACAACCGATACAAATAAAAGTAAACTTAGCTACTGAATAAATGTTTTAAGATTTGTTTAAATAAATTAATCCCTCCTCCTCCGTACTTTACATTTTTCTTTTTATATCAACAACAATTTATAATCCAATAATGATTAATTAACGGCTTTATTCATCTTAAAAATTCGCACTTCAGGATGTCCATGTAGGTTATGACATGATACGATCTTACTTTGACGCTAGTTTGTGTATTCGGTAACGTTCTGCTTGAATTGCAGAAAGCCGAGGCACTTTTCATCTAAATTATTCTGCATGTTTGGCCTTTTTCTTTTTTTCCTTTCCTTTTTTTTTTTTTTTTTTTTTTTGTAACGGTTTCCGTAGGCAATTTTTGTTTCGTCTCTAAGCGATTGCTCTGATAGAAAGAAACATTCGCAATTGTCAAGATCTACATCCCCACGAAATATTCTTCATTCAATTTCTCAGAGATAAAATTTGTTATTTACTTGCTGCAGCAAAATATTAACACGTTTTGATATTTTTTTCTAAAAAGAAATCTTTTTATTGGAATTTTTTTTTTTTTTTTTTACCTCTCCCCCCCCCCCCCCCCACCTTTTCATAAAAATATTTTTTAACTTATTTGCATATCTTCTTTTTTTTCCTTTCCATTTCAAGATATTAATTAAAATATCATTAATTTAAATCAGGATGTTAATTAATAAAATTTTCAAAAGCGCAATGTTGAGCTTCGAATCTTAGCTTATGATAAAAAAAAAAATTAAAAGACTACATTTCAGGGAGGAGAGAGGGAAATAGGTTTCTAAATATCTAGCATGTTTTTGGCGATTCCCAGCTGGCACCAAAGAGTAAATGTCGACAGCAGTTAGGTTTGTTCTTTAATTAGACTTCTCGCTTTATAAAGAATTCAGCTAGAGTGCATTCGTTTCGTTTTCTTCTCACGATTAAAATAAAAAAAAGTTCATTCTTCACCAGTCTCCTACAAGATCATTTTTTCTTTAATTTATGCCATTTCAAAGAATTTTTCTCTAGCTTAAAGTGTAATTGGCGTGATTTTACTACAGTGCGACAGGTGGCAGTGTGTTACCTGCTTGCAAAATTATTTCATGGAAAATCTAATAAAAGACGGAAAAGGGGTTAAAGCAGTTTCGCCAGATTTAGTAGTTTCCAAAAAGTATTATATTAATTTTACATTCAACCCTGATTAATCGCAAAAATGTAATTATTTTAAAAAAATACTGTTGCGTTTTAATACTCATTACCATTAAAACTCATTGCCATTTTTATATCATATAGCGTAAGTTTATCAGCTGTCATAATAGGTTAATTAATATAGAAAAATAGTTTATCAGCTATAATTTCGTACAATATAGGGTTATTCGTAAGCCCGTGAAACATTTCAAAAATTCGTAACGCGTAAACTAAGCAACGGATCGTAGTAAATCTTACAGCAATAGAGAGGAAACTCTCCAAGTATTAAAAAAAAAGACTCGTGAACATAATTGCCGTAGTTTGTCATAGGAGGTAGTAATAGCAAATATGGCGTTCAGGATAGGGCGCAAAGGAAAAGAAGATTCTGCATTAATGCGATGGCCACTCCGGTTCCCGGATTTAACCCCGTGTGACTTCTTGCTGTGGAATTCGTCAAGATCACTGTCTCCATTCCCCGGTAACCTACTGGATCTTGGCAACTGTATCACTGCTGCTGTGCATCTGGTGGGCCGTGATATGTTGATGGGTTGACCGCGTATGGGATGAAATGGATTAAGATCTAGATGTCTGCCTTTTCGTCAAAGGTGAACATATTGAGCATCTGTGAAATTTCTTAAAAAAACTTGAAGAGTTTTCCTCTAAATTATTCAATGCATAATTTATTTGTAATCAATTTTTGTAATGTTTCACGGACCTATGGATAACCCTGTATTATTAATAGATTTTGGTCATGGAAAACCTTTTATACACTGACGTGCCAAAAGTCAAGGTACTGGTAGGTGGCGGAATCGAACAGTGGCGTCATGTTTATTCCCAGGCCCGTCTCATTTATGATCTGGATTTCGTGCGTCACTTATAACAACAGCTAGTTGCTCATGGCAAGCCGAAGAGAATTATCATAGTTCTACCCGCATAATAATATGACATAGCATTCGCAATGTATTGTAGACATTCAACATTCTTTGAATACCATGTCACATATTTAACGGGAATACTCCAAGCCAGCAACGCGCCTTGCGGCTGGTGTAGTTCTTTTCTAGACTGAGGAGTTTTGGGATGAATTAGACATAGTTCTTTGGCACTGACCGGTGACCACTATTTACGTTACTTCATGCCACTTTACCATCTTTCATTGACTTCATATATTTCCAGAACGAAAGAATATTCCATAGAAGTGTTTCGAGAAGAATTCCGATGAATCGACTGGCCACCATGGGTCTACAGATATCACGGAGCTTTGGACAACTATTTAGAGAGCATGGGTCAACACACCTCCAGATATTTTCCGTCCACTTATATGATCACTGTCACGTCGAATACTGCACTTCTTCGGGCTAAGCGGTAGAGTTCTATGCAATACTAGACACCTGCCAAAGTGTATTACAACAGAACACCAAATTCAAATAAAACATTTAATAAATTATTCTGTCATATTTGCAAGAGACGGCAATAAATCAAATTTGTAATAACTGGTTACCGTATACCACATTGTTCAGTGACATTAATACCTAAGTGAAGTTCGAAGAAAATAATTAAATATTTACGTTACTATTAAATGCATATTATACTCTGTTATCATATAATTGAAAATCGATGTTTTATGATGCAAATTTTCGATTATATAACCAAAATTATTCGAGATATAACTAAAAAAGACTGAACATGCTCCATTGTCAACATAATTTTGATAAATTAACTGCTCTTAATTTCCACTCCTGTGCGATTTTTTTTTAATTTTTTACTTTTTAAGCGTCTGCATCTGTTTTACTTTTTTTAAGTGAGCAACTTGAAGTTGTTGATAGGTAACGATCGGTGCTCTCGTGTGAACTTGTTCCGAAGAGGAACTCGTTTGCCTCCGGTTCGGTTCTAATGTTCCTTAGGCATCCCGGCTCTAATGCATTATTAAGTCTCCTCCGTTGTTCGATCACAGCTTTAGGAAATGCAGTAAATGAGATGTAAAGAATTTGAAGATGTAAGAGTTTTCGCCTGCCGTCGCTACCGAAAGAGCGTGCCGAAATCTTTCCATTTTCTTTGTTTCTTGCGAGCGCCATCTCCACCTCTTTGACGTTTCTTTTGCCGGTACAACGATGCTTTCTCCGACCTTTTGATTCCATTTCTGTTTGGAGTTGTTTAATCCTCAATTGAAAAGCGGATTGTGTTTCTCTCAGATGGGAGAGAAAACTAAAGTGCGAATACAGAAAACACTCTAGTATGATAATTAAATAAAGCATTGTTTCGGAGGAGGAAACACTAGCAACATCGAAAAGGATTTTAAGTCGATGAAAAGTAAAATATTTATAAAGGGGAGAAGAATGTAAAACTTTTTTAGTAGTGTGGTTAAACGGAATAAAAACGATAACGATGAAAGCGGTTCATCAACGATTTAATGTAAATGTATTTTCTATGTCACCTTTTAATACGATGCTTTTTATATCTTCGTTTAGTCTAAAATGAAACTAATTTATTTAAAACTTACAGCTGATATTTCAACTATCGAATCGAATTATGTAAGCAATAAATTTATTAACAGAATTAAAATAACGCGAACTTTTATCTTAAAGAGGCAGAAATTGATATATTAAATATAAATAAGTGGTTAAATGAAAATGGAATGCAATTAAATGTACAGAAAACTGTTTATATTAGATATAGGTTATATCCAAATAATAACTTTATCAAAAATATTAAATGCCATACTCATGATTGCATTAATATTAAAAATTGTACATGTCCTATTATAAGGCTAGTTAACAGTTACAAATATCTTGGTGTCATTATTGATTACAAGCTAAATTGGAGCCAGCATATTATTAATTTTTTTCAGCGACTTAAATCCATTACAGTTACAATTAGAACGCTGCATGCAATTCTTAATCATTCTATGATTAAAACTATATACATGGCTTTATTTCAATCCGTTTTGCAGTATATGATTGTTATATGGGGAGGAACTTATACAACCTATTTAAAACCACTTAGAGCCTTACAAAAATCTACTGTTAGCAATTTCCAAAAAACCACAAACCCAGAAATTTTAGATTTACAAAAATTATACTTAAACTGTTTAGGAAGATATTCACAAAAATTTTATCATCAAAATAAACCAAAATACAGAACTATTCAATACGCATTGAGAAACGCACAGCAATGTATTGACATCCCAAGAGTGAAACATTCCTTCGCTTGTCATCAAATAGATTTATCCGTATGTAAAATTTAATGCCAAATGATATTAAAGACTGTAATAAAAAAAATGTATATATTATTAAGAGAAAAATTAAGTGCTGGTTAAATAGCCTTGTAGATTTTAATAATTTTTGATTTTTTTTTTTCACCAATATTTTTTATATAAAGTTTTATATTGTATATAAAAAGATAATTTTATGTTTTTATGTATTTTTATATATCCTTTGTATTTAAATTTCTTTAATAATATTAAAAACTAATAATCATATTTAAAAAATATTTGTATAGTATAAAAATAATTATTTGTATTGTAAAAAAAAGAAAAATTTAATGATTCAAAATAGTATTATCATGTACATCTGTAATAATTTTCGCTTATAGAAACAATTTTATTTTTTTCCCAATTATGTGCTTAATTTCGATGTATCTTGTCTCTTGTGAGCATTCATTACTCTTTCGAGATACATCGATAAGCCTTACTATACCTAAATAAATAAAATAAATAAATAAAATAAATTTCACTATAAAAAAAAAGAGAGATCCGTAAGAATATCTCTTCTTCTTCACTCAACTTCATTTTGCAATCATATCTACCTTACAAAATCCGATAAGGAGGAAAACACAATAGAAAGCCAAGATGTTCATCCTTTTAGGAAGGGGGTGAAGATATGAAAAAGAAAAAGCGGATTAAAACGATGCGAGTGACACGAAATCAATGAAGTTTGAGCTTGGATAAAAGATGCTACACAAACCGTCGAGAGACGGAGATTGAAAAACTTTGAAATCTTAATCACCATTGGAAAAATATTCCAACAAACATTTCATTTTGTTAGACTGAAAAATAGAAATTCATGATCCACGACCCTTTCAAAATTAAAAACAATTATTTTTATATTAAAAACGTTCTAAGCTCTTTGAATATCTGGAAAGATTAATTACTGCCTGAAGCTTACTTTATAAAAGTGAATTGCTCTTTACAAATGGTATATTAGAGTTTAAAATGCAATATTAAGTAATGAGTTTTAAGCGTTTACTTCAACTCATTAGTGGATAATATTGAGGCTCAAGTATATTTTAACAGATGAAATTCTTTCCCTCATAATAAACCGTAACAGATACTAAAATTATTGCTTTCAATAAAGTTGTGTTGCTAAACATGATGAACACAATGCAAGAATCCAATATTGATCCTTTCAAGGAAGAAACTTGAAAATTCCGCCCATGAAATTTTAAATTAACAGGACATTAAAAGGACATTAAAAGAATTGAATGAAAGCACTTGGCATAAAATTCAGTAATGAAATTCTTCCCGCATTTCAATGGATCCACATCCCGTTTTCTGGAGTAATATCCTCCACTCTAAAATTTCCACAAATTTTTACATTCACGATGAATGTTTAGACAGAGTAATTGGCCATTTCTATTGACAAACATAGAATTAGGATTAGAAACAACAGAATGAGAATGAATAAATATCCTTTTGTTTTCTTTAGCTTGATATGTAATGAGAAATAAAATCTACAATTCAATCTCTAATAATTATTAGATTCTAACTATCAAATCAAAATAAAATTATAACCAGATAATAAACTCAGAATAACTACTAGTTACTCTAAATGATTTAGAACTAATAAGAAACAAGGTTTTATCAATAAAGAAAAAAATTCATTATTAATCGACAAATAATAGAAATTTAAAAAATGTTATTTAAGAATTTTTTTTCTGAAAAAAAGTTCTTTTGTACAAGTATCGCTGAAAGACTAATCTAAATCCACCCTCACAAATAAAACATTCTAAAAACATTATCAAGACTATAACACTTATAAACACAACATACAGTATAATGTATAAAAGAAAGCAGTCAGTATCGTACCTCGTTATCGTAATAACAAAATTAATGTATTTGTTTCTACAAATTCAAAGTTTTAGAATATTTTACTATAAAAAATATTATTAAAAATAATCTAATGAATTTATAATACTTCGAGGGGGGAGGGGAGTTTAAATATTGTAAATATAAAATCTATTTATCAATTACGAATAATAACAAAGGCCAACGATGAAAAAAACTCTTTGAATGAATTTGCTTTATTCTTGTGATTTTTAGTGTTCTGAATCCGAATCTGCTTTTAGATTTTTTCTATCATGTCACGTTTCTAAGTTATGCACATAGAGACTGCAATGTTAAAGTAATGTGTGTGAAGAGAAGCGACTGCAGTGTTCAAGTCGTAATATATTTGGACCACAAGGAAATTTATCAGGCCCCAAACTCTGAAAAATTTAAAATGTTTCATTGAAAAAGAAGAAATCTGTGGTTGATAGGAAAATAAAACTGAGGTCAGATACGGATTCAGCACAAAAAAAAAGCTTAAGTATCAACCTGCGTGATTGATTCTTCAAATTATTTTTCTGGCGAAGCGGAATCTTTTGCAATCTGAAATATTTAGGTATTTCTTAGTTTTAGAGATTAATAAGATATTTTTATTATTTCATCATTGTCTATTTTTGATTTTTTCTTTGAATATTTTTATAGCGATTTTTGTTAAAGAGAACTAAACTTGTAGGCTTGATTGATAGCGAACTAAACTTCGGCAGTCCCTTTCGGAGGTTCTTGAATTTCCAAAAAATGATAAATAAATTTTCTAATGTCTTTTATTTTTCAAGTTCCCCTTCTGATAAAATTTACAATCAGAATTTATTCTTAATTTACATGTTCCCTTAAATTGTTCTCCAAGTATTTCAATCGTATTCGCTCCGTGCTTATTTTTTTAATATTTATTTAAACGTGGAAAAAAAGCAAAATAATTTTAGAAGCAAATTCTCATTCTCTGTGGTTGCTAAAATATTCATTGGGTTAGGGATTAGGGGAAATTAGGCTTACAAATTGTGGATTCGCTAGGATATAGTTTTAATTTCTTATATGGATACAATTAGAGAATGTATCCTCTAAGGTAATTTTGTTCTCGTCGTTATCGATTTTTAATTCTTTAAAAAAAAAATTTTAAGTTTTTTTTTCATTAACCAATAAAGCAAAAATTTAGAAGTGTACATTTAAAAGAATTTTGAAATTTCTCTATTAAGTTGTAAATCTGAGCTTCAGGAAACATACACAATTAAAGCTCTCAGTATTATGGATTAATTTTTTTAAATATTATTTCTAAATCTAATACTATTAATGCCTGAGCGTTTATTATATTTTTTTGTGAATAATATAAAATAATTCATTCA
>JAHWFO010081800.1:1611518-1670550 GCA_023313115.1 Rhysida immarginata
TTTTTTAATAAAAAAAAATAATTACTCCCCCCCCCCCCCCCCCCCCCCCGTCCCCATATGTCTTTTTTGTTGTTTTGCAACAAGATTGCAATAATTGTATTCTTAAGAAAACTTATCTATATTTATCGTAATTGACGGTTGTGTTTTGGGTGAAGTGTCTTTCAATACATTACATATTAGATTGAATTTTTTGTGAATTTTTTATTTCATAAATTTTCTTCATCTTCTCTTAACAGACAATGCACATGGCGTTATAACCAAAACGAATGATTCATAGGGTGAAAATTAAAATGGTCTCATCTATGTTAAAAGAAATCTAAATGGCTTAATTGCTTTTATGCAAATGTTTTATTTTAGGGAAAGTTCTGTAATGATGCATCCAATATAGTTGTCCGCAAATTACTTTTAAGATGCCTGTAAGGCGACATTAGATTAAGTCACTAACAAAGATAAACTTCATGGTAGGTTGATTAATTTTTATTTGAGAAAATATTATTTAACTAGCTAAAATGTTTACGTTTCACGATGCTTTAAAACACTCTTGAAATTCCAGTCTTTCATTGTTAGGTTCGCTAACAAGATCGCATAAAAGGTCGTTGCCCAGTGGTAGGGGTCGCTTTAAAATTCTGGATGAAATTACATTTTTCAAGCACTTGTCTTGGACTGTTTACTTTGCCTAATAGATTTTGAAGTCGACGAAAACATTAAATTCAGTTTACCCTCTTCATCCTCCCATTGGGGGTCTCTGATCTTCGAGTCATTCGTCGTTTGCCGGTGTGGCATTTCTGACACGTGACATCTGTTGTCTCTTCAAACGGTTGTTAGAATGACATATTAAAAAAGGTCATCGTTCACAGTCCTTAGAGACCCGTCAACTTCCTTCGTGATGCTCATGAAGATGCCCTGCTTGTCAACCCTCGCTTCCTTTCCCTACCTCCACACTACCTTTGAAGGAGGTTCAGCTTTTTTTTTTATTTTTTTTATTTTTTATTTTTTTTTCTTTTCCTTTGCTTCGCTCCTTCTTGCTATCTCCCACGAAAATCATTTGTAGCCAAAGGGTAATTGCTCGAAGAGGTAACACTTTTGCAATGGGGAAATAAAACATTATGGTTGGGAGTTACGACGGGGAGCGTCGGCGAGGGTGTGGCGGCGGCCGTAGAAGATGCCGAGCGTGCTGCGTTTTCCGAGGAATTTCCCAGAGCGATTATTATACGACAGCCCAACCGAACTTCAGCTTTCGAGATCTAGACGTCCAAAAACCTGTCGTTCCATTGGGCACCGAAGATAAACGACCCTTAACGATAAAAAGTTGATGGTCGAAATTAGTGTCACGTGTTTCAGTCACGGCTCTTTAAAACGTTATTTATAATTGCATAGAGGACTTAAAAATAGGGGAAGAGAGCATTTTTCCAGTTCTAAATTGTCGCACTTAAGCTACGCCGACAAAGTATCGATTCGCTCTTTCAAGAAGTCTTTGCTTTTTTCAATTTGCTTCACGTAAAAGTTCAGCTTGTGCAATGAAGTCCTTTCTTACTTTTACTCGCATTTGCTATTTAAACTGCATACTTATTGAAAAGGACACAATCTTGATTATTTAATATATGACATGGATTTTAAATTTAGTCAAATATTTTTTTTATATTTACCTAGGCTTGATGAGGAAAATATTCTACCAGGTTTGTTGGGTTGTTGTTTTTTTTAATTGCATTTTATATTGTATTTTATTACTTGCGAAATAACAATTTAAGGAAGCATAATTTTGTGTCAAAAATTCTTAAAAAGCTTTTAATTACAAAAATACTGAAAATGCAGAAAAAGTTTGCTAGTAAAAAATTTTTCTCAGTTTATAAAAGCACTCCTTTTATTAACAAAATATTAATTTCAAATTATAGAATAACAAATGTTTAATATCAGATTAAAAAAAATTAGAAAATAAATAATTTACAATAAATTTCTGAAATTATTTATCTATATCTACACATATATATATACTTTATATGTGCGTGTGTTTTTACTCTATGCAAATCCACACCGTTTGTCATAGACACACGAAATTTTGTACAACAGTTCTTTGAAACCAGGAGAAAAATACTGCAAATATTAAACGACCATTCTTTGAAGCCATACTTCAACCCCTTTCCTCTTACATCCTCCCCTAAGTATGAAAAACGACGTTTGTGGCTGATATATAGCGCCATAGAACTAATATACTAAGGCTCTAAATATACTAGAGTTTACGGTGGAGATAACTATATCTCCATCCTGCTAGAGTCCCTATAAGTAAAATACTACTTTATTTACAGGTACTCTAAATATTACTACAGTACGTTATTAGAGCGATCTTTGCTATTTGGCTAAATGCATACGAAAAAATGCTTTAATTTATGACGCCACTTGAAATAAGATAATACATATTTCAGTTTATATAAAAGTGAACAATCAGATTTTAGTTATAGAAAACTTCAATGAGACATCGCAGTAAGCTCACAAAAAGAAAGGTTAAAAAAGTTTCTTCATATTATAAAAATATTTTTCTTTCTTAACTGACGTCTTCAACTTGTACAAGAGTGTGGGTTTTGAGCCACCTGGCCATCTAATCTTGTAATTTTTTTGTCAAAAAATGACAAGTCGGGAAACTGTTGTCTTTGTCTTTAAAAATGAAAACTTGGTTGTCGGAACTGTTTTTGTAGTCGTTCAAAGACTTGGACAGGAACACATTATAAAATTCAATAAATGCAATTATGAATTAAAGAAAGATAATTCGGTGTATTATAATGACAATTACCAAGACGATATGGTAAAATCCTGAAGCAGTTTAGAAATTAAGACTGACAAACAGTTTAAATTCAATTAGAATAATTAGGAAACTAAATTTTTAAATCTCCTTTTAAATAATTTCAATGGGGTTACTGTTTAAAATTATCAGCAAGCAATTAAAGTACCTATAATTTTATTTATATCTTACGCTCATAGATGACGACATTTCCGTTCAATTTATTTTTTGACATAGCTTATTCATTATTATACAATCTTTTTTTTTTTTCAAGTTTTAGTTTTCCTGAATTTTTTTTATTCTTTGTTTCTTTTATGCTGTTTCTCTGTTAAAGTTTTTGTAAAAAATGGTTTTAACAAATTCATGCATCAGGGTGTCTTCTGCTGAATTTCTACTCAAATTTTGTTTGCATAATCTGTCAGGTACTTCAGCTAGTTAACAATATACTAGATAGAAATGTTCTAAATTGAAATTAAATATTATTTTTTAATATTGAACTTCTCTTAAAAAATAATAGGTAAATAATTAATTAAATTAAGAAAAGGGGTGCTTAATATTTTTTATACAGAATGAATGATAAAATAAAATGTTGGAAGTCGGTAACCATAAATATCGAGTTAATGAGAAAAAAAGTAGTTATACTTAATGTGTTGCAAACTGTTCGATCAACGCCTTCAATTCAAAGGTCCGTAAAGGTGTAATCTTTTGAAGGCATATTACGTTCGAAATTTATTTGATTATGTTGAAAATGTTTCTTCTTTGATATTGAAAAAAATGGACGGAAGGGGTTGGATAAGCAATCTTATTTTATTCCGCTTCATTTTTTTTTCCCGAAGAGTGACGGAGGAGTTGACAACAACATAAATGATGTACTGTACGTATATGAGTTAATGTAAATAACGAGCACTTGGAACTACTAATGGCATACAAATATAGCCAAAGGACAATCCAAAAACATAATTTTAAATCGTCAGTAATGAACCTAATTTACTTCAAAGGAAATCAATGACCATTTGAAAGGAGAACGATAAACGAATGTGAATATCTACAGTCTTTATGAAAATGCCTTATTTATAACCACAATGATAAAACAAAAAATTAATGGAAAGAATAAAGAATTTTCTTCTGTTTGCAATAATTTGTATTTTCTGGCTCTGAAGTAATATAAAAGATGTGAATTAATATCAGTGGATTATATATACATATTAGAAATTTAAATTTACGTTCAAATTTAAATTTCTACATGCAAAGTAAAGTATAATGCAATTACCTTTATTGGCTTGTTTCATTAATTTGATGCTAGATCCATATGGTTCAGTAGGTCCTAACCATGTGTATATATATACGAGGTCTGTTCAAAAAATACGTAGACTGAGGTCATAAAACAAAATATACTTTATTCAGAAGTTGCACATCTGGGTCTCCTTCAAAGTACTCTCCTCCCCGATGCACACTCTTATCCCAAAGGTGTTTCCACTTTTGGAAACAGTCCTGGAACGCTTCTTTTGTGATGTCCTTCAGCGCCTTCGTCGCATTTGCCTTTATGTCGGGAATCGTCTCAAATCTCATTCCTTTCAAAGGTCTTTTGAGTTTGAGAAACAAGAAGATGTCACAAGGAGCGAGGTCAGGTGAGTAGGGTGGGTGAGGAAGAACAGTGATCGAGTGTTTGGCCAAAAACTCTCGAGTTCTGAGGGCTGAATGGGCCAAAAACTTCGCAGCAACGCGGTGCATCTTCAATTTTTCGGTCAAAATCTCGTGACATGATCCGAGTTTTTCCGAGTTTAACACAAAATTTCACAGCAACTCTTTGCTCGTTCAAGTCACTCATTCTAAAAATCCGCCAAACGAAAAAAACACACTTCACAAGCAACCGCGTAGCTAATCAACCAATACTGATATTTGCAATCAAAAAACTGCCTTGTAATCAGCGGATCTGTCAGAAGATAGCGACACCAAGCGATTTTGATTGGGACCAACAGGGCCGGCGCAATTCAAACAGTCTACGTATTTTTTGAACAGACCTCGTATAATGAAGATATTTCAAAACTTCTTTAAAGATTTCTTACCTTTAAAATGTGTGTTCTGTTGTTTAAGTTTCCATTTAAACTTAAAATTTTCAAATAAGGTAAAGAAGCTGTAACAAAATAACTCGTCACCAGTTGCTTTTGAATTACTGCAGTAAACTCACAAAAAGAAAGGTTAAAAAAGTTTCTTCAAATTGCAAAAATATTTTTCTTTCTTAACTGACGTCTTCAACTTAAACAAGAGTGTGGATTTTGAGCCACCTGGCCGTCTAATCTTGTAATTTTTTTTTGTCAAAAAATGACAAGTCGGGATACTGTTGTCTTTGTCTCTAAAAATGAAAACCTGGTTGTCGGAACTATTTTTATAGTCGTTCAAAAACTTGGACAGGAACACATTATAAAATTCAATAAACGCAATTATGAATTAAAGAAAGATAATTCTGTTTTTTTATAATGACAATTACCAAGACGATATGGTAAAATCCTGAAGCAGTTTGGAAAATTAAGAGACTGACAAAAAGTTTAAATTCAATTAGAATAATTAGGAAACTAAATTTTTAAATCTCCTTTTAAATAATTTCAATGGGGTTACTGTTTAAAATTATCAGCAAGCAAGCAAATTAAAAAAAATCTCTTCTGCAAAAAAGATCAACTGATTTCTACGTTAATGTAATTTCTTCTGGTATTATGAAAAGATCATTTTCCTCGTCCTATAGGGAATAAATAATGCAAAACTTATGAAGAAATGAAATTGCAATAAATTTTAAGGTAAGGTGGCGTCAAACTTTAATGAATTATCAAGTAAGTTATTGAGGATCGCTCTCTTGTGAAGGCTTTAACTGATTAATGAAATGTTACTTGTAAACTTTTTAACTTTTTATTTTGACATTCTAAGATCTCGTAAAAAAAAAAATTTTTTTTTATTTTTTTTTATAATCTTGTTCATCATAAAAAGAGCAAAAGGGGTTGGAAAGTAGAACTCAGAAAAACACCATCCATAAATATGAAAATGTAGACATGATACGAAATCGCGAGCGACATCGAAGATAAATTACGTGCGCAGTGTTAAGAAAACGGGCCAAAGAATCAAAAGAGAGTGATTTTTATTGATTGATAAGTAATAAGGAACGTGAGACAAATGTTAGATTCAGATTAAACGTGACTAGGAAAAACTAAGGAATCAAAAGTTGTTTTAATGCAAAAACAAAAATCGCAATAAAAATATCTTAACAACAAAACCGATGAAAAAGAATAAAAATCATTTCATAATTTTAGTAAAGAACCACTATAACATCTGTGTTTTGCAAAACTTTTTTATTGCGTTCTCCCTTTATTAGTTTTTTTCTTTTATTTTTCTTTAGTTAGTTACCCACTCTACAGAGTTTTGAAAATTTTCTTGGCGTCTAAATCTTGCGGATCAGTATCGCGCTTCCCATTGACGTCATTGACCAAAAACTACAAAATTTACATAACTTGTTTCTCTAAACAAATCCTGAAATTTGTGGGGTATTGATGCATTTTTTTGCAAAGTTGTGTTTTATACCTGCTCAAATCTTAGAAAATTCCTGAAACTGTTGTTTCTGCTGTTTCAAAATTAAAAACTGATTCTTACCTACGATAATTATTAATGATTTATTTTATTAATAAATATCCTTTCCCTTTATAAAATATTCTGATGTGATTTAACTACATGTAAACAGTAGAGCTATAAGTTAAAAATAAAAAAATTATCAAGGTTGCCATTAAACTGTTTTTTACTGCTTTTTAGGCAAAAATAACTTTTAATGCCAAAAGATTTCACCAGTTAAAAGATACTCCTGTGAAATAACCCTTTGCTATGGTTAATACATTATTAAGTGGAGGTTATAGATTTTCTTCACTTAATTATAGAAAATACCGTTTTATAACCATAGCGGCTATTTAGTACTTTTGTAAAAAATGTATGGATTTCTTAAAAAAAAATCAATTCAAAAAATATATACCTAACTTTAAATGTATACGTTTTTTGTTTGCAGTCTAAAGCATTGCTTAACATTTCAGGGTTTGTTGCGAATGTATTTATGTAAAATTAATTTTTAAACAAAGGCTACTTTATGAATGCAAATTAATTTATTCAGGAGGAATTCTTCGAAAACGAAGAAATGTCATCTTCGTCCTCCGGAATACTTCCATCCCCACCTCCAGCCTCCTTTAGGAGACATTTTTATTTCGGTCTCGACGGATGGAAAATTTATGGCCGTCTCCACTACGCAAGAGCAACAGGCGCCACGGCGACTCACATCCGCCCACGCATCGCAATGAACACGTACACGATTTCAAACCGCAAAACAATAGGGAAATAACGACGTTAAACGGAAATGGAATAAAAATACAGTTTCAATATAATCTCTCTTCTCCTCTTATTTGTTCTTAAAAGGATCAGCGGAATTCTAAGTATGTCCACTTTTATAAAAAATGAATATAAGTTCTTCAAACAGACGTTTAAATGATCGTGGTCCGATATCGCCAATATGACAGAAGCATAAAATGTTAATAGACTAAATGTTAATGGAAAATCAACAATAAATTTTTAGTGAAAATATTTAATTATTGATAAACTTTTAGATCGATTCCATCTTCTAAAACACTATGCATTCATTATTGATATCGCGTTTTCTTGATTGAAAAACATTTAAGATTTAATTATTAATTGGCAGATTTCAACGAAGTAATCAATAAAAATCGATAGAGATTTAAAATGAAAATTTCTTGCAATAGACAACTCCGAAATGAGCTCATCGAGATCAATAGTATCAAATTAATTCCCAATAATGGAATTTTGTTGATGAAAGTACAAAGCTTATTTTAGCCGAATACAATAGTATTCATAACTTTGTAAAGCCGCCTGTATGACGTTAAGGTTTAATTCAATATAACGCAACTGAATGAAATCAAAAATCAGATAAGCATCTATAAAATAAACAAGTATACCTGAAAGTTATAATTAGTAAGTAGATTCTACTCGTATTATAGAAGAAAAATTCTCAGAAATTATATTCACTGACACAAGTTAATTGTTAATTTTTAACTCACGATAGATTAAAGCTATATGGAACTCTACCCTATAATGAGTTTTACTTAAAAGAGAAGGCTAATATATATCCGTTCATTAAAAGAGAAGGCTAATTTAAAGGCAATACCAGAGGAATTGGCTAATATTTGGTTACCTAATACGTGGTTCCAGTTTGTTTCATATCCGAGGAATAAATTTTTGCTGCGTTAACATTCTTTCTGAATAATCCTATAAACTAAAAAAAGTAAATTTTGATAGAGAATACCCTTTTCTTACTATTTTATATAATTTCATATCCGCTCTATTCTTTTGAAATTAACGTGCTGCTCAAATTTATTTTTAATGTTTCAAATTCGTATTAGATCTATCATATCATTATTAAATTTATTGACGAAGTCCATATGACATAAAACACTCTGTATAAAAGAATGAATAAGGGCTGGATTTTTACAAGATCACCTAATAGGACCTTATCTCCTGCCGCACCGTTTGAATGGATCACGTTACCTGGTGTTCATTCGTGATATGTTGCCAAATTTGTTGAACACTATACCTCTTGTTGTCCGAGAGAGGATCTGGATGCAACATAACGGTGCGCCTGCTCATTTTGATGTTGATTTTCGCAAGCACCTGGATAACAGATTCTCTAATTATTGGAATGGAAGAGGAGGTCCTGTCCCATGGCCAATGCGAACACTTCTCTGGATTTTTTTTACTTTGGGGGTACATCAAGTCGTTGATGTGTGAAATTGCAGTCCAATCTGATACGATAATGCTTGCCAGGGTCCAAGCTGTCTTTCTCATTGTACGACAGACACTAAGGATACACAAAATTTCATGCGCCATTGTAAGAGTACGGCAAAATTTCATGCGCCATTATAATGGATGCATTGAGTCTGTAGTCGTCACTTTGAACACTTATTCTGAGCTGTAAATTGTTGTTATCTTGTTACTATGAGGTGTAAGTTGTTTATGAATAAAAATTGCTGTTTGCGCTGAAAACGAAATTAACTTACAAAAAAGTTCCTCACACGTGTTACTCGGTCAAGATCCGTAGTGCCTGAAATATGCATTTCCGACCATAGTTCCCTATCATAAAATGCTCACTTTAAAGTCATCTACCATCTGTAGAATTTTCACTCTAAAGGTTTGAGACACCCTTAAAAATCTTATGAAACAGCCCCTCAGACCCTGTTTAGTTCAATGAAGATTCTATCATGCAGTCTGTGTTTAAGATCATGTAGATGTTAAATGACGGATAAATAGAATAACGGACACAGCAAAATCATGGTCCTTGTTCTTGGAAATTATTTTAAAAATTTAATGCAATATGATATATAAAGCTAAAGAGTAAATCCTCTTTTTATTCACTTGCAATACAGATGAATCTCCAACTAAACTAAGTTTATAGCTCGAGAATAAATGAATAAAAGTTCTTTTAAATAACAACCCCATAACTTTTGAAGATAATATGTTTGACCCAACAACTGTAAACTGCCTGAAAGAACGTGCTAAAATCAAAATTGCAATTATAAATCTTAAAACTCTTTCAAATTTTCAAAGAAAATGGTTCCAGATTATAATAAAAAGCTAACACACGCAGATTAAAACCATACTTCAGAGAAGGAAATGGATTTGAAAAGCCGTCCCTCAAAAAACACAACAGCAGAATGCTTATTGTAATGGTATCAACGAATTGACAACTTCAAGAGCAACAAGCACTAACAACAGTACACAGCGGATAATTCGCTCGTTTGCCACCGAGCCAAACAGATAGTGACTCAATATGCGTTTGCAATGGTGCCATGTACTGGCTGTATAAATAAATCGAGTTGAGAACCGTGCCACAAAAAATTTTAAACTTCAATACACAATAAGTGAAAGAAGACAAGTAGATATCTATACACACACACGAATATTTTATTTCTTACGATGTGCATTTCGGCTGCTAAGTAGCCATCTTCAGGTAAAATCCAGGTATTCATCCGTCTTTGTTTCTCTAGTATATTATTTTATAAGTTATGATTTTCAATTTTCAGAAGGTAGCATTTAAATTAAATTTACAAAAAAAAACCAAACATTATTTCGACGTTTCTCTTTAAATTTCATCGATTGAAAAGCCTTTTTAGAACGGATGCTAAGTGACAAATGACGGAAGTTAGACGTCGGTCGTCGTGTTACCGTTATCATACCCTTCAACTCCTAACGACACTGACGTCTTCACCAGTAAAAAGAAGGACGGAGTGAGGACCGTTTAAATTTTAAAAATCAAACCCGAGTTTGGATTTAGAGAATATTTCCTCTGAACGAAGGGAAAATGACACGATGCTCTGTGCGAGGGGAAAGCTACGAGAAAATGGATTCAAACGGAAGTGGTGTGGGAAATACATATTCGTGAGGTTTCCCTTGGTTTCCCCATTTTGAATTCAAGCACTGCTTTTCAATTGGGACCCAAAATTATAGGTGGGGAAAAAGAACTTCGTTTCGCGTTTGAGTTCCCTCTTTCCTCTCCTCTTCTGTCCCTCCGAGAACTCCAATTCCTGAAAATGTCATCGATTCTATTAAGTCAGGACTTAAGAGTTAATGTGGTCTTCCGCAAGGTTTCTTCACTAGCTATTGTGGGACCCGGGACTCAATTGGAATTGACAATTTAGCATAGATCAAACTGCGCCAATATTGTGGCTTATCATTACTCATAGACAAAACACAAGATAAATAATCGTGGCATAAAAATACTAAGTGAGAAAATCTGGTGTTTAACAACAGTGGGGTTCAGCTCTCCAATCAGCCCGGCGCTCCACACAAAAATACTATTTTTCCGGCTTACAGGTCCGGCTAGAGAGATAGTGTTTTATTGAACAATAGGTTCTAAAGAATAATTAGCTCCCATTTATAACCCCTTGTTTACTGATTAAGTTCCCTTCCCTTATATTCTTAGGCTGCTTTAATTTTTGGAATTTACTCTTATTATAATTAATAGCAATTGACTCTGATACCCATTTAAAGTAAGAATAATAATGAATAAATGGCCATGAAAGAATGATGGGATTGTCTCGAGATTATTACCCGCCATGGACATCGTTAAAGCTGCGTCGTACTGGCATCGGCGTCATGTTGGTCTCGGCGGCAAATGGCTAAGCAAGGGCGGCGGCTCTCGGATCTGCTCTTCATACCTCGGACGATGTAGGCGGCTCGATCAGGCTTTCTTGTAGTGGTTCTAACTGGCATCTTTATCATAAACTTTATAGCCGTTCTGTGACAATCCGTTATACAGTTCGTACTTCTGCTCTAATTAGAAGCATCGCAATTGTCGAATGGAACGGGTGATCCTTTACATTCTTCTTCCGACGGTTTATTCATTAACGTGTTACCCGTCTGACACACACCATCTTGGGGCAGCTATTTCACATCCTGCCTCGGACCGGTATATTCCAATCTCCTCGAACGATTCTATCAACAACTCAATTTCCTAACAACATTTCTACCACGGACAATTCCGGCAAGTCTACCTCGAACGGTTCCGACAAATCTACTCTGATCTACATACATCCCAGACGACTTCAAAACAAAAGGTCGTTCTTAATCGCGTTCAAATCTTGAATTATTTATTAAAGAGCTATTGACGGGAATGGAAAGAGACCCTTCTCTTGATGACGTAAAATACGGATGCTGTAATCGGTTCTTGGACTTTGCTCTAGAGGAGAGGCGAGCCGTTCCCGACGGTGTCTTCTGGCTCCTCCATATCCTGTTTTCACGTTACAAGAAAATAAATAAAAAAACGCTGGCAAGGGATTTTTATTATAATAAAACTCCAACTGCAGATCTTAATAAATATTATATTAAATCAAGTTTCCACACTATAATCTTATTTCGAAATGAGTAAAAATGAATATCAACCTTGTAATAACAGAGAAAAGTAAATTAAGACATTTTAGTTCGACACCAATCAGCTATTTTAGACATTTCAAGGAGATTATTTCTGATAAAAAGGATAATAAAAGACGTATTACTTTTTCTGAATAAAAATATCACAGAATGGATAAAGAACTCGTTTAAGAATATATAAAGAGAATTTGCGATCTTAAAAATAGTAAAGAGAATTTGTGATCTTAGAGTTTAAGCTGATCTAACAGCGACTACCAATAGATAAATTTTAATCATGTTAAAAAGCTAATGTTATGATATGAACATGGTATATGTCTCTTTATTTCCGAATTATGGTTTCGAGTAACTCATTGACATTTTTCTAGTAACTCCTTGACTCAAAGTACTTTCGCAATTTATTTTAGAATTTGAAATCAGTTAATATTTAAAAAAAAAACCCAGAAAAATGAAGCAACGAAAACAAAGGGAAGACGACCCCCAGAACTATTCACCAAGGGAAGACGACGAATAGCAAATACTTCACGTTCAAAAAAAATTCTATAAAAAGTGGGAGCGGAAGCAAATCGTAGTGATTCGGAATGAATTCAACGAAGACAGATATGAAAGAATTTTTCTTTCACATGTTCACGTGAAGAGCACTCTAGCCCTTCATTTATTTCTCCTTTCCAATTCTATTTTATTTTCACTGAAGAGCCTTAGAATTCAAAATTATTGCTCGTATAAACGGCATCTGGCTTCCACTGGCCTCGTTTTCAATCTCCCACTTTCCATTATTCTGCAATTCAATTGATCGACATCATCTTTCTCTGCTCTATTTCAAACCGCTATCTCCAAAGACAGGTAATAGAGAAGGTTTAATCTACAATGCATTATTCCGCGTCATTTATTTTGCCACTTAATCTTTCCGGTTCAGTTTAAAGTTCTTCTTATTTTCTTAAATTTTACGTGCAAAGAATATTTTTAAGTTAAATAAACTATAATAGAATGCAAAAAAGAAGAGAGAAAATCTAAGTTTTGGGAAAAAAGACTAAAACACGATAAAATATTAAAGCTGAGGTAATGAAAAGGTTATTGTGATTAAAGGACCAATATACAGCATATACTTACTACATTCATTGATTTATTGCTACCAAAGAAAATGACAAAAGTAGCTCGGTGTCACACAGAAATCCCCAAGAAGGCACTGAGAGCAAAGACAAACCACAAAACAAAAACAGACAAGAAAGCGATATAATTAAAAAGGACCAAAATTGGATACTATAATAAAAAACAATCAAGATTACTCTTAGCTTATCAACATAAAATATAATTTTAAGTAATAAATTAAAATTATAACAAGGAATATTAAACATCCCGATTTCTAAGACGCGTATTACAATCTGAGCTTAAATAAGCTGAAATAAAACAGAAAAGTCTGTCAATCTTAAATAAGATTAGTGAAAAATTTAAATATCTCCGCATGAAAAATGTTATCACACTCACAAATGTCAAAATATTGCATGATCTGAGAAAAAAAGAGTAAATGCCAATTCTAATATATCGGTAAAAATAAAATCTTGCGAATAGACTATACGCTTTAGAAAGTCTCTATGCTTGACATGATTTGATGCAAAACCCCAGATAGCTATCCCATATTAAATCACAGGCATGTTTAGAGTAATAAATAATTTAACAAAAAGCGTGAGGTTAGGTTACGACTCACACCCAATTTTGTACATTCCATCAACATGGGCGCCAAAAATCAAGTTACGGTCAAGGAAAATCTCCAAATCTGGAATGCCTTCAACCCTGTCAATCAAAGTCTGATTGATAGTATAAAAAATAAAAAGTCCAACTTGACCTGTAAAGTATCACAATCAGACTGTGATAAACCTTCTGGAAAAGTTTTAATTCATCAGCAAACATGGAGGCCCCAGACCCCACTATCTCCAGAACATCTTCATTAGCAAACATGTCGAACAATATTGGGCCCAGGCAGCTACCCTGAGGAACCCCCTCTTAAAATACGAAAAGAAGAACGAGAAATGAAATTTCCTGTCTTAATATCATATAAATAAAAGAAGGAATAAAGAAGAAATCCAAGCAAGGAAGGAACCCCTAACCCCATACAATATGCTTGCTTCAAGAGGTTTTTTTTTTATACTTATAAAATACTAGAAATATGCTAGTACTCCGAACGCTTATTTGAGAATTAGAATAAATTTAAAAATATCTAATGGCATTTAGAACTGAATAATTATTTGATATATTTTTAATTAATTTCAGTCCATAATCGCCTCTGCTATAAATATCAGGTTCTTCGAACCGATTCTGTCTCCAAGAAATTGAAAAAGAATATCAATTTTTATACCTGTTTGGCTCATCTTTCTCTTTTTCCTTATATGAGCTATACAACTCTTCCGCAACTTCAAAATAAAGCTTTCACTCGTCTTCTTTTTAGCGGTAAACACGTTTTTTCCTTTCTATGGCACGCTCTAAATTTTAATACGCTCATTCTTTTTTCTCGTAATGGTTTTCCTTGAGGAAACGCTTTTATTTTAGTAACAGTCGTGCCGCGGACATTCGCTATGAATTGGCTATATTTTTTCACAAAAATAAATATTTTATTGATTTCTTTCTATAAGGATACTGTGACGACTATGTCTGGACTTTGTCGATGGGAGATGACCCATGCTCTAACTCGGGTTCCTCTTCATGTTTCTGAGCCGAGCCAATGAGTTTGACATATTTATTTATTAACGAGAATATTTTAAAGTGAATATTTAAAGTAATAAGAATAACTGCGCAGAACATTTATGGTAAAAAAAAAAACTTTATGAAAGTTTTCCTTTAAAAATGAATATTACATGAGGTTTTATAAAAATAAATATTACATATTATTCACTTCCTCTCTGACGTTTACTTATTTAATAATATTTTACCTAATCACCAAATAGGTAATAGCAAAAAACTTTTTTAATTTCTTTAATTTTGAATCCGTTGTAAGAAAGACCTATACAACATTCGAAAAGGGCTTTTAAAATATTTTTCCTTCTTTTATCTTTGCGTCTCTTTATTTTTATTTTTTTTTAAATTTAGAAATTAAATTGATATGCAAAAAAAATATGAAAACAGCAGCAAAAAAAAAAAAATGGCACAGAAAAATTGATCTGACCTTGCTTTATTCGGCGTCGCATTGTTTCGAAAATGAATATGGAAAAGAGCAAACGAAATTACAAGAACACCGCGAGTCGCTTTCTTTTAGAAAAGGGAACGTAGCATATTTCGGCGGAATCTTGTTTCAAAGAAAGGAATAATAAATAGGAGTAAAGAACAAAAGGCAAAGATTGCCTTGTATTCAAATTGAAATAAACTGGGCTAACGTTGAAGCTGATGTGTTCTTCATTTTTTTTTTCATCTTATTGCCAAAATAATTTTTCTAGAAACTAAAGAATTATTCATAAATCATTCTTTTTAATGGCTATTACTCTTCTATTCACTTTCATTGCATTTTGTTTTTAAAAACCTTTAAAAATGCATATATTTATGCTTTCGTAGGTCCTTTGCGGTTCTTTCAATAGGTTTCTTTAACAAGAAAAGTTAAACATTAAGATCTCGGATTTCTAAACTTTTTATTTTATTGTATTTTTACTTTAGAAGTAAAACCTATAAGAAAATCAGCCTGCGAAATTTTTACTTGGCCGATTGCAAAATGAATAAAATATCAAGCAAATATTAAATCAAAATATAATATCTGTAATTATAGTTATAATTAGTAGAATGATTAGACCGATGAGATTATTTATTCCACCGAAAGATCTTATGTTTGTCACCTGTCAACATTTTTTTCCGACTTGTTGTTGTGGAAAACCAATTTTTGGCTGCTATGCAATATTATCATAAACTGTGAAACCATATTAATTATAAATCGTTCTTATTTGTTCTTAATTCAAGGCTTTTGATTCATTAATCGAGATAATTATTTTGGTTATTTCGGAAAAGCTCAATTTTTAATCTATATTCGGCTAAAAATATTATGGATGTTTTAATGCTGTTCTTGCTAATTTGATCCCTGTAACACATGTATTCAATTTAATATTAAATTTTTTTATCATAAACAGATTTGCTGTACGGTATTCCAATACCCAAGAGGACAACTCCAGAATAATATGTGACTTCAGACCAATCTGAACAAGGCTTTCTAGCATAGCTTTTTGAGTATTGTTTCCTGTCTTGATCAGATTCTTCCATCATGGCAATATGCTTTTACGACTCAAGAAGCTACTATTGTAAATGTGGCAACTACTATTTCTATAAAGCGGTGGAAGAGGCACACTCGCAACGTCTTACTTCATTATTTTCGAAAGGTTTCGGCTATATCCTCTATTATAGAAGTTTTCAAAAAATGGAGGAAAACTTTAGCGTTCCGATGCTTTAATATTAATTTAAAAAATAGTCGCAGGGTGGACTTTAAGTGTAAAATCCAAACAGGGACCCATTCTCTTTAATCTACGAGGTTTTTCAAGAATTTTTGCCTCCTGGTCCGTAACTTTTTTATTTGTTAACCGATTTTCAAAATTCTTTTTGTATCTGACACTTACATTTGTCCTCTATGTAATGCACTATTTACTTTTCGACATAGTCCCCATCTCTTTCCACGCATTGTGCCAACCCATGACTAGTCGGGTGAACCCGTCGGAAAGGAATTTCGGGGTTGTTGTCGATACGAGGATGAATGGCATCTTTCATCTCGTCGTCAGAACGCAACTTATGTTCCTTAAGGTGCTCTTTCTTCTTTGGGAAGTGGTGAAAGTCGCAAGGTGCAAAGTCTTTCATCTTTGAACTGTAGGCTCTGCAACGCCTCTTATGTGTCGCGATCGTGTGCGGGTGGGTGTTATCGTGCTGCAGAGGAGGGTTCAAGGCTGCATTCAATCCTGGTGTCGACAACAATACCGGAATTCCTCTCCGACGGTTTCACCCGACTTGTCACGCGTTTACGCAATGCGAGGAAAGGGATGGGGACTATGTCGAAAAGTGAATAGTGCATTAGATAGAGGACATATGTTAGTATCACATACAAAGAGAATTTTGAAAATCGGTTAACTAATAAAAAAGTTACGGACCAGAAGACAAAATTGAACAAATGTATACGCCAAATTTAAACGCGACTGTATAAAGATCAGACCTTGTAATGAGTATCAGCGCCCGCAGATTAGCGCAAATATTGGATATGTCTTATTCCACGGTAAAGAAAGTCTTGCACAAAATTATTCAAATTTATCCATATTAGATCAGCCGCTTATGCAATTGTCACATAAATAAATAATAAATGATTGGCAATGACGTTTCTGAACGGAATGGAAGTGACGATGCGTTTTGGCTTTGGAAACTTCTATGAAGAGATGTGGTTCATTTTTCAGCTGAACGCCCAAAATGCTGTATCAGAATTCCACCTTACGATATACAGACTCTCGTTTGATTCACCGACAATAATTGATGGCATATTTTTAGAAGACCGGTAGTCTTCTCCATAAACGCACGGAAATATCGCGAACGGGAAATATGCTGAACAATTTTGTCATTCCATAATTACACAGTGACGAATAGCAGCTTCTACGACAGTAGTATTCATTTTGGTCCGCCACCAGGTTCCAATTGGCCCAAATTATCACTGAATTGATGGCGTTTCAAAGGCTGATCTATTATCAGTATATGCGGGGGGTAGAAAGTTGACAATATTTAGTTAACATCACGTGATAGAATAATACGACCCGCGAGTTTCTTCTTAAAGATGAAAGTGGCCATTTGTGATAAAAAGCTTGAACACCACTGTTCTACGGCATCGTTTCATAGAAGACAGTCACTTCTCTCCATGATGTGATGTTAACGAACTAAGCGTCCCTAAGAGAAACATAGCAGTGAAGCTTATTTTGATATTTTCAGGCGAAGCTTTCACACAACTCATAATATCCACGAATTGGCCGAAATATGATTTTTATAAATGTTTTGACAGTTCAAGTCGATGGAGCTGAAAATATATGGAAAATAACAGGAATATATTTAATTTTTATATATATTTACATTTGCTCATCATTCCTATTCCGTCGCTTTCCTAATAGAGTAGCCACTCAATATATGCAGAATTCCATCCGTAATGCTGTTTCTTATGTTTATATGTTAATGCATATTATTTATAATGGAGGTCTACATCAAATAAAATGTTACACAATAGATTATCTAATTTATCTTCATATTTTGTAGTTTAGAAATTTATATTCGTGTTTTATCAGTAGATTTATCAAATTTCAATACTAATACCTTTTCAACATAACTGGCATTTTCCATCCTGCCTTTTTCCCAAAGAACTTTTTATTTTAATTTGCTTATCCAAGATAGTAAAATTTGTATAGTTAAATGCTGATTTTGTAAGGGTCAGATTCACTTGTCTTTGAATGAGGAAATGTACTTAAATTCTTCAAAAATGATTGACACTATAACATCTATTAAGGCGAAGCGAATGCAGCAAGCCATTCTTTATGAATATCCCTGCACCGCTTCTGCACAGCGGTCTCATAGATGATGGTGTGCAGTTTCCACGTTGCAGAGCTATTGGGTCCTCCAGTGTGATTTGCCTGTTCCCCATTATCAAGCCGGATGCGTGCTGTATCTTATCTGGTTTGCCAGCAATTATGGACGTCCGCTGCTTTTGTTTCTTTGGTTCTTTTCTCCGCATAATCCTATATCCAGAGAAACACAGTGCTGCGTTCCACTCACGATTGCTACCTTCGTGCAGATGTTACAAACAGCCGTTCCTTCCGCTCAAAGACACCACACTTGATTATCTGCTTTCTGTTTTTTTTCACTTTGTCCACGAACTATGAGCAAGTTCCTTCCTGTGCAACGCAGCAGACATCCGACAGTATTTCCAACTACTACTTTTCGGGAATAAAGGGGGAGGGAGTGTCAATCATCTTTGCACACTTTTATATATCTAATGAATGTTATTGGTGAGAGAAGTATAAGTTGATATTAACAGCGAAAAAAAACGAAATGGTAAAAGGGTGTAACCATGCTTCATAACCATGTACAAAAATCTTTATTTAAGGACTGTTGGAAGACAACTCATTTAATGAAGACTGATAAGTTTTCGGAAAAATACGAGGGTTGGGGCATAAGTCATGGCAACTATTTTTTTTCTTATAGATATGTGAACGGATCACAAACGTGTATGTGTCGTGTGGAAGTTCTGCAGGCATAGTGTGTATGCAGAACAACAGATGGCTCTGTGATAGCTGGTAGTAGCGCAGCGAGGGCTGTGAAATCAGTCAGTTGGTGAGTGTCGTGCGAGATGGAAGTAACCCGTGTTGAGCAGCGCGCTTACATCAAAATAGCCGTTCTCCGAGGGAGAAATTCGATGGAATGTCACAGTGAATTAGTGGAAGCCCTTGGGAATAATGCCCTACCATACCGTACAGTAGCACGATGGGTAGGAAAGTTTCAGCAAGGACGTGTGTCAACCAGTGATGAGCAACCGTGAAGGCCATATTGCCCTGTATACTACCGTAATAGATTAGTGTGTTACGATATTTCAGTGCTATCCATTGTCCTTTCGTCTGTATATGTCACATTTTCCAACCGGACTGGTATCTTCAAGAAAAAAAATAGTTGCCATGACTTTTGCCCCAACCCTCGTAAATAAATTAATTATTAAGCCTTTATGTGAAACTGTAACGAAGGAAACAAATCAAAATGAAGCCATTTCAGAAGGTGAAATGAAGCAAGTTAAAAAGAAGCAAGTTTGTCGGTCTACAATAAACCTTGTTAAAATATTTAGAAAATTAATTCAAATGAAATCATACAGAGAGATTAATTTCATTGCCGTTTCGTTTTCATCGCCTTTGAAGCGATTTCCCCTCCGCAACTCTTACTCGTTGTTGTCATTCAATCCCTACTCTCAACTGCAAACAAGAAGCAACTCATTCCAAGACAATTTCAATTTCGAGGAAGGAGTTTAAAAGGAGGGAGAGGAATAGCCGTGAGGCTAAAAGCTCTTCCTCTCGTTCCAGTGCTCAATACGCATTATTTATTTAGTTATTTAGTTTGAACGAAATAAAATGATTTTTTGGCATTGTCGTGGGAAATTGAATCTTATTTTACCTATACGAACCCTTACAGTCACCATTTGAGTTTTCCATTTTTATTTGTTTCAATTCAATAGCTTTTCTTTTTTTCTTACTAGTGACTTTCTATAAAAATAAAATAACAATAATTAATAACTTTAAAAAAGCAAATATAAAAATAACAAAACAGAATAAAATCTATTATATATCCAAACAGTATTAACAGTAAAAACCGAATATAAATCCAAGCGAAAGCAAAAACCATCTGAAATTTTATCCAAAACGCTGTAATAAATTTAATTTAGACCTATTTTTAGATGCTTACCTTTCGTATATGCACTTTGATGGTTTTCCTTGAATCTCGTTCTCGTAATGGTAGGATGTTTCAGATTCGTGAAGATTCACTGCGGTATTTTAAAGCAAATTTAAAAACAAAATTAATGACGTTGTAAATCTTTCGCTTGCTTATTAGAAATGAACGTCAAAATCTTTTCAGCAACACTGATGAAACATTACGAGAAGCAAAAATAAAAAGTTCGCTTTCAAAACGCGAACAGCAAAAATTTAATTAGCCAGAGGTTGTTATTTATTTATTATCATTTTTAAATCTTATTCAGAGAACTTAAATCTAATTAAAGGTCACAATCCGCAACTAATGATTACATGCTTTCAATACCAGCAGCTTAGTACACTATAAGTCAAAACTAATCCATTCTCCAATGAATTAAATAAATAAGCCACAGTACACGTAGAATCGATTTAATAGGTACTATTTTAAGAAAAACAATAACTTATTAATTTCAAAGGAAGTCTATAATATATTTATTAAAAACTAATAAAAGAATTTTCTTGCAACTCGCCGTTAGAAGAGTATTCAAAAAAATAAAGTAAATAATATCACTGCATAGCTTTTTAAATACAATCAAAATTAAATTTAATTTTAATTAGAAGCTTTAATGAAGTAAAAGAAGAAAGTATTAAGGTGTAATTTACTTAACCAAATGTGTCTAATCGCATTAATATCACATTTTGTTGCTTACAGAGACAAACCAATAGATAAAATTTTCGTGGGTGCGAGTGTTCTGTGTAGAGAAAAAGTTGGTAATGTGACCTCCCCCGTTTTATTATTTTGTAATAAAAAGGTTATAAGCTATAATGCAAAGAATGTGGTATTATAGCGCAAAGAATGTGGTATTTTTTGGTATAAAGTACTATTTTTTGAAATAAATAAAATACTCAAAATTTTTGAAGTCATATTTTTTTTCTTGTTTTTTTTTTTTTTTTTTTTGGTCAGTCCAAATAGATTAGATGAGCTCAAGTAAACAATGGGGGCCATTTTAAATGCATGGTAAAATTTAAAAAAAGAATAAAATCAACATTCAATATTCAAGACAATATTCAAAAAATTAGTAATTAAAATATCTATTATTTTATAACAATGAAACTTAGACGAATTTTCTCTGAATTAAAATAAACATAATACTATTTCTGCTATAAAAAATAAAAATTAACAAATCAAGATAATTAAAGTTTATTTCTTGCAGAAAGTACACTCCGCGTTTGCCTTATTTTATTTAATGGCAGACATCACAGGTATATTCTTCTGATCCGGCACAATCATTATGAATTCACATTTGCCACCTTTGGATTGTACCCATTCTTCACTCCGGCTATCGTTTTCCTTTGCTACCATTGCAGAAGATGCAATTAGCGTCCATGTTTTCAAGTATTCTGTTAAGGTTAAGGGCAGCTTCCAATTCAGAATCGTTATCTAAATTTCCCCCTTTTCATCCTCTTCGTTACTACTGATCGTAGGTGCAGCCGCCCTCTGGGCTCTGGTATGACTGCTTCTCTCTCGTACACTGCCTCTATCATGAACCGTGCTGTCCATGGAGAACACGGCCTCGGTTACGGCAACGACGGCATTCACTGCCAAATAAAATGATGAAATTAAATATGATGATCTAATGTGGCCTCGGTTACAGACCACATATCGTACAAATGATCTAATAAGGTTCGAGGCACTATTACGAAAAACAGGGGGCCGAATTAAAAGAAAAGCATTGGGTTTGACAAACAACAATAATAGGGTCTAAGGAAAAAAGCTAAATTCAGCTTATCTTCAATATGCCAAAGAACGAACAACAACATTCGACAAGAAAACTTTCGTTACTATCGCGCGTTGATAGTACTGCATTACCGACAGATGAGTCAAAAAAAGCGAATCCTATACTTTAAATTTTGCAAATATCAGGTTGTTGCAAAAGTTTTTTCCGGATTTTTATTCCAACACAAAAACGATTGAACTTGAATGACAGATTCAGCTCACGCAGATGCCGGGCAATGGTTGAAAAGTGAACCTTGAACTGTTCTGCGAGTTCCCTTGTTGTTACATTGTTATCTTCATCAATTGCTTGGCGTAGATCACCATCTGAAATCATAATTGGCCGACCAGAGAGGTGCATCTTGAAGAGTGCTATCTCCGCGTCTGAACCGGCGATACCATTCTTCTATTGTACGTAAACTAACAGTGCCATCACCTAAACGTTGGCAAATGTTTCGGTGACATTGCGCAGCACTGATCTTTCCAGAATACTCGTAGAAGATTTTTGCTCGAATATGCTCGCGTGAAAGGTCCATTTCAGACCGTTGATGGCACTCACAGATGTATAGTCAGAAAGTTGATTCTTGGATGTAATATAGCAAAGATATTCAGGAATCGAATGCAATAATTTGTTTGAAAACATATGAACACCCCCCCCCCTCGGAAAATGAGCCCTTCTTGGGCACGGGTTCTAGAACCGGAAGAAACTTTTGCAACAACCTGATAGTTATTGCTTTATTGGATATTCTATCCACTTCGTAAATGACATTAATATTTGATTTATTGAGCTGGGGGGAAACTTCTAGACCATAAAGTATTTTTATTTGTATAAAGATTTTCTTTTCGTTTCAATGTTTTTTTTCCTATTCCACAGTTCCTCTTATATTAATATGTTTTTAGGAAGCCGTTTTAGGGATTAAAAGCATTGTAACAGGGAATCTGCAGCACTAATTTCAATATTAAATGCTGTAATTACCTCCAAAAAATTTTTTACGGTTGCTTTTCAGTAGCTGCATCCAGCTCAAGAGAATATACCTAATTTTTGTTACACTCAAATAATAAAAAATAAACAGAAAATTAAAACAATTTGACCTAACTCAAATGGTTTGTTGAAGTAATTGTCGGCGTAAACTCCCATGTTAAGATCGTTACAAAACTAGGCACAGCGTGCTGTAAAACAGAACATTATATTTCCTACGAAAGTAATAAATTGAAACAGGAGTTAATGTTCCAGTCTTAGGGTAAAAATGTAAATGTAAAAAATAGAAGGAAGAATTCGGCGAGCTGGATTCGAACCAGAGACCATGCGTATCGCGCTCGCCATCTCTAGCCATTGGGATACCGCGGATACGGGACGGCAAGGCTGTTTTCAAAGTGTTCTAAAGACTACAAGCTAGTGAACGTAGAAGCCCATTGATAGATAGGCATCCAGCTCGCAGATCAAGAATTTTTCCTTTTCAAATCATTAAAGACATTCCCTATCATTAGACTTCCACGTTCACTATCTTGTAGCCTTAAGGACACTTGAAGACAGCCTTGCGGTAGCCCAGCTATAGAGGCGACGAGGCTCTTGGTTCGAATCCAGGTCGCGGAATTTTTCTTTCAATTTTTTTTCTATTAAATTTCCTCCGTTGAGCGAAATATTCTATTAAATTTACATATTTTCTATTAAGCGAAATATTCTAAATATTTTTTTTATTTTACCTCTATGCCTGAAGTTCTCCTAAATTAAAAAAAAAGCGATTTTTATGCTTAATTTATTTTATAGTAATCTAAAACTTAAAAACTTAAATTGTTTTATTTAAAACTTATTTAAATTATTTTTTACATGAACTTAAATTTTCATTTAACAAGTTCGTAAGTTTTACAATTTGTTCCCTTAATTCGTCGAAGTGCAGCCGACCTCTAAAAGTGCACTAAATCTCCATGCCTCAATTAAATAAATATCTAATTAAAATGGATTTATAGGGATTTCAGTGCTCTTTAATATGAAAATACTGAAGCATTACACTGGCCATCGCATATATAATACATCATTATACATTATATAACCAATATTTGTTCTCGTTCACGTTGCATATGACAAACTACTATTGATGCGCTGTTTAATTAAGCGAATTATTACATAGTGATTAATATATTCACCAGCATTCAAGCATTAAAGTCGAAACAATCTTTTTATTTAAGGTTCATTCATATTCATGTCACTATCCATTGATTGAGTTCATCCCATTTTTCCCTATTTGATACTTACATTTAAATCTAGATCGCTTTAATTGCTAAAAAAGTACAATAATAAGATTTTAATATATTTTAAGAGGGTAAACAAAAACGCAAACGTCTTCATTATAACATGAGTTTTCTTTATTCCTTTAGACACTTTAAATAATATGCAAAGAAAAAATAACATATCTAAATGTAAGTTGCTTTCAACTTAGAATAAAAAATATTTAGAAATAAACCTCTGGGGCTGTGGTTATTTACAGTTGGAAGAACTAGGAGACAAAAAATCCACTTGACGACAAAAAGTTATTAACCGAAATTCGACTTTATTAAAGAGGATTGGTCATTCTCTGAAGTTGGTCATTACATGAAAATCAATTGCATTAAAATGCTAATGCAATTAGTTCATTAAATCTGCAATCTAAATCTGCAATAAATCTGTTGGTAAATTTGTAATCTTTGACTTGTTGTACTTTTCAGTTAAATTCTAGTTGCAGTTTTAAAATTTCTATAGTTAAATAACAGGCCAGCAAAAGGGTCTGAACCGAATTTATATTAATAACATTCTAACTTTTGTTTGTTCAAAATGGTCTTATCTATTCTCCCATATTTCGAAAACAATTGTTGTTGTTCTAACTAAATAGAAAACTTTCGATCTCCTATAGATTTCCTTACAACTAACCGCTACCTTATAAACAAAAACTAATTTACAATAGAAAGAGACTAGAAGCACGACAACTCAATTCAACGTTTAAGATTTTGATAATACCTTTTTTTCTTAGAGATGTTATCAAAAGCAAATAATCTTTTCAAACTACTGTACTCGATAATGAAATTTTCAATCTATGAAAGCAAGAAAGAACGAATTCATGTATAGTATCTTGCTTATTTTCGTTCCAAGATTCTTTCTTTTGCTTTTTTCATTTAAAAGGTAATTTTGTGAAGAAGCGATTTCTGAAATAATCTCGTTAAGTCGTGAATAATTATTTCTTTTGAATATTCACTGCCTAAGTGATACATATTCGTTAACAAAGTTACTAGTGCGATTGCTGGAGTTGGGTCGATTGAGGTGATAAGCTGCACACCTGGGCGCTCGTTTCTCTCCGGTGAAGTTGAAACGGACAGTTTAGCGGCCTGGTGTTCTTCTCCATAAGCCGATTTGATTGACAGTGAATCACCGACCGCTTTGGAGTACGGATTGAAGCGCAGTCCGAGGTGAAAAGGGCATTTGTTCCATGAAAACAACCGACGATTTTTCTACCCTCGTCCGTTGCGTTTTGTTGCGGTCAAATGCATCAAAATGACGCAGCACAAGAAGGAGAGAAAGAAACGGTTTTTGTTTCAATACAAAAGAGCATCAATCGTCAGCAGGTAACGTGACATTCCCAGCAACCAACGAACCGAGTGTCTTTGTTGGCATGGAATCCAGTTTCTTTCTTTCTTTGTTGACATTTCATCAGCGGATAAAAGAGCAGCCATTAACTTGTTATCTAAAGACTCATTTGTTTTCAGTGCACTTCCATTTGTATTATCGCGGACTTGCTGAAACTTACACTGAAATTTCTAATTATTCACTATACTACAGTTAAAGAAAGGAAAGATCTAATCCAATCCATTTTTCAGTAAATGAAATCCTATATATTTGGTCATGAATTAAGTCACAAATTAATGAAATGGCAGTTAAAGAAAAAAAAAGTTACTTTCATTATACTCTAATGATATTATCGGCCGGTTATCAGCTTTATGATCATTATTGAAATCATATCTGCATTCAGGCATGTCAAAATCAGAAATGACAATTACAAGGAGCCACTCAGTGATTAAGAAGCCACACAAGGAGCCACTCAATAAATGTAGGTTCTCTATTTCTCGAAACCTTCAGAGCGCGGGTAGGTACCTAACCGTGGCCATGGTTGTTTAACCTTATCCACGTAGTTTAACCTTATATTGTTCATGTGAAAAAGCACAAATAACCTAGAACGTTGAGCCAAACATCAACTACAAGGATTATTTTTAACCAAATCCGGCTTGTATTTCTAGAATTTATTCTTTATTTTATTTCCCCCTTGTGACTCACTTTATTATTCCCTCATTGTCAGTGTCAATTTGTTATTTTCTCAATATTTTTTAATACTTATGGGAGACCGGGGCAGGTTTACACACTTTTTTATTATTGATTTTATATTTTTAGTAATAAATCCATTTCACTCAATTTTCATATCCATTCATTAGCTAAACTTTAAGCTACCGTATGGTGCCTTTAATTTACCTTAAATTTATATTATTTTCAAATTAAAAATATTCTTTGAGGTAATCTCACATTTGTAAACTTGCCCCGTATCCAAATACAGGATACAAATACAAATATTATCAAATAAAAATTTACAGGATACAAAATATACTGAATTACCTGTTGTAATATAGTGATCATGTGCTCACCTCTTATACTCTGTGCACTGCATCCACTGTTCTCCAGGTTTTGACTTTTTTATATGGCCTCAAACAATGTATAAATATGCCCCATGTTTCCTGTGTAAACTTGCACCATCTTCATGTTTTGGTTAAAACTAAGCCTCTAAGTTTTGTTCATAAGGTTAACACTCAACTCAATAACTTAAAATAACCGCAAAAGAACAGTCTAACAGGATAAGCAGTAATGAGTTATGATGATTGGTTTGGTTTGGTTTGTTTGGTATTAACGTCCTTTTCAACTGCCATGGTCATTTCAGGACGGCGTTATAGGGGCCGCAAATTTTGCCTCGCAAGGGTTCTTTAACGTGCAGCCGGCAAACGACTACACGGGACCAACGGCTTTACTTCCCTTCCGAAGGAAGTGCGTGATCTCAGGATTTCCCCCTGAAAAATCCTCGTCGTTCTCGGCCGGGATCGAACCCGCGTACTCGGGCATCAGAGGCGATCACGCAACCGCTGAGGAGTTATGATGATGTAATGGTACAAGCCCTATAACTGCCAATACATTAATGCGAAAATACGTACCAGAAGAAAAATTACAAAAAGTTGTCTATTTCACTGTTCTTAAACGCGACTCCAGACTTCTGAGGGTACATGGCGGTTGTAACGCTTCTCCTCGGCTCGAAGGCAGTGCGCTCCGACCAATGATAAGTGAACTATATATAGGGAATATGTAAACCTGCCCCTGTACCAAACTTGCCCCGGTCTCCTCCACTATATTTTCTTTTAATTATCATACCAAACCTGATATAATTGAAGTATAAAGATATGGGCGATTTAAAAGTAGTCTGTTTCACCGTATCTCGACCTCAAGGCGGATAAAGAATAGAAGCTTTATTTCGATTCTCTATGCTTTACAGGGAAGCTAGCATACTCAGTATATAACAAATGAAAAAGGGAGCGAAATGGGAGCAACCTGGGTGATTTTCTTTTTATTAAAAATATTGTAAGCCCTATCCTTATTTACAAATTTCCGGATAACCAAAGAAGCATCCACATTTGAAACTTTTTCTCACAATTTGGTTAATTTGCCCCTAAAAACCTTACTCTTGCCTTGAAAATCATCTTAATCCGGACGAAACAATAAACTCACTAAATCCCCAATAAACAATAAAATCCCCAGATCTCAGCCCCTTCCAAGAGCAAGTTTACACAAGAGCAAGTTTACACAGCCCCTTCTTTCCGCTTCTACTTATTTTATTTTTAAAAAAATTCCACTAACAACTACTTTTTTAGTTAAATGAATATCCCGAAATAAAATTAAATAATCGCAGAAAGGGGATATTCAGAATTCAGTTTGAAGAAGGAAAGTTTTAGAGTTGATTTACCGAACAGGAGATAGGGAAAATGGCATAAAACTTGTAATTTAAGTTTGCTAGTAAAAGAATAAACGAATTAAGCTTAACTGATGCTCTTATCGTCTAATGTAAATAAAACCGTGGAGCAGAGCAAAAAAACTTCACTTTAAGCATGTCTTACTCTTTCAATTCCATTTTTTGCTTTCATTCTTTCTAGGAAATAAAACAATATCTCTTTATCTAAGCACTCGTTTCATGAGATTTTGCAATACAAGAGGTGCAAATTCAGTTATACGAAAACACGTTTTTCGTTCATTCCGTGTTTAAACTCGTAAAGCGCCGACAAATTCCATTTTATTCCTTGTGTTCCTCGTCTATCGAGGACTCGTATGAGTTCATCGTAGAGAGCGTAAATTGTTACGAGGTGAAGAAATTTTTGAGCACCTAGGCCCTTAAGGAAGTCTTTATCACTTGGAGTCGTGGAAATATAAAGAAAATGAGAAAGTCCTAAAAATTATTTCAAAAGGTTGGCAACAAGGATACTGCCTTTGAAAGCCATCTGTTTCGAAGTAAACGCACCTTTGCTGCAAATGGCTTAACGAGTTAAACTTACGTAGATTTACACACAATCTACGGAGGAAACAACACGATCAAGATTGAAGCAAAAAACGATCGAGTAAAAAATAAAGACTAACTAATCAAGTTTAGCTTAAGCAATTTAAGATAATATGAATAACTATATAAAGGAAAAATAAAAAGGATAAATATTCAGCCTGTCTCAGTCCACTGCAGGACTTAAGTCTTTCCCACGGGGGTTATTTGGTCTAATCTCCCACGCTGACCAGAAGAGTTGGGAAATGCATTTTTGAGCTTCTGCCAGCTTTATACGACTGCTACAAGGTGGTAGTTGCAGCCATAGAATTTGAATAACTATATAACACTAGACATCATTATATAATAAACTAAAATATAAGAGACTGACCTTATACTTCTGTGGATACTTGAATAGAGATGAAGGAGGGAAACCATTTGTCCACAAAAACGAGTTTTATATACCATAAATGTATACATTTCGGCTACCAAGGAGACATCATCAGTTATGTGTCCTCCAGTAGTATATGGTATATAAAACTCGTTTTTGTGGACAAGTGGTTTCCCTCCTTCATCTCTACACATTACTATTCAAATTCTTTTTTTAAGCTATACGAATAACCTTGTCTTTTAGGTTTTGGAATGCGTTACTAGCTCAAAAAAGATGTGGAATTATAACAGGGGTTTTATGGCAAACTTTTTTTTTGTGCTGTGAGATTTCAACATTTGAATAATTCTAGGGAAAGATACATTATCATACGCTTAGAGATAAGTTTATTTAACGTGATATCAATTTCCTACCTGTATATTTCTAAAAACAAAAAGGCGTTTGTATTGAAAATAACGCCTGTCTTGTCATAATTTCTATGCTACATGAACAATATTGAGCAATATGCAATTAAATAAACTATAGTTAAGTATTCAAACTAGTGAGCACTAGCGGCGATGCTTTTGTGCACTTTTGAACCCCATGTTGAATCCATTGTGGAACTACTCATTTGCGAACTCGACGGCCATTCACCTTATGGTTTGTCGTCAACATTAGTTTCGCCTTCTTAGGTTAAAATATGAGAAAAAGATCTAACTTTTTTTAACCCATCTTCGCTTTTTATCAATTGTTTCCTCATCATACAGCTGAATTTCTTATGGATCTCTGCATATTAATACGTCCTTCTTTAGTCGAGAACTCGATAACTGTTGTTGGTCTCTACTTCAAAATTTAAGCTAACGAATTCTAAGAATACAGAAGTTATGCCAGTCATAAAGAATTTCTCGATCTGTGATGTAAAGCGTCACATTTGGTTAATTGTTTTGGAGAAAATGGCGAACAGGGGGTTCTTTTAGCAAAATACTTATACAATTATCAAATTAGAGGGTCTAGGCTGAACTCATCGACAAGCTGTCGATCTCGACAAAATCTAACCGTCGTAAGTGGCATATTACAAGTTTATACACAAGTTTAAACAAGTATGGCTAGATGATATACACTGATATACACAAGTTTACATAATTTTACACATTTATCCATGTATACACATAAATACATACATAAACACATACCTGTAGACACACTATATTATTGTTTTCACAGTTCAAATTTCGTACACAAGAGAATACTTCATGTATGTAAATATTTTTAAACAAGTTTTTGTTAATATTTTTAGAAAATGTGTATTCTTGAGCTATGTGTATTTAGCCTGCAGGCCGGAAACGAAAGAAAAAAGAAATCTGTTGCTAAATTCTGAAATAACGATCACCAAGTGCATAGTCGACTGCTCTTGAATTATAGACAAGAATAAGACAAGAATAAGGCAGTTGTCGATGGTCAAAGTCTACACTAGAAAATCGATGGTGTAGAGTCTGTACATTGTAGACTCTGTAGACAAGTAGACAAGTCTACACTTAGACTCTGTAGACACTGTAGACAAGTCGTGTTCATGCTAGCTCGAATCCACAAATGCGTCATTAACCACGTAACCGTCGACACTTGTCGACAGTCGACTGCTTGTCGACAGTCGACTGCTTGTCGATGAGCTCAGCCTAGACCCCCAGGAGATTTTAGCAAAAAGCTACTTATAAGAATGCACGCTTGGTCTGTACGTTTATCCGACCGTCCGCAATTTGCACGATAACTTGAAAACGAACTAACTTTTTCAAATTCTGTTTTCAGAAATAAGACCATCAAGATCTTAGCTCGGTTGTATCAACTTTTCAGGCTTTTTCGTGGACCCCTTCAAGTCGAATTCACGTGCTAAAACAGTGAGTGTAAAGAATACCAAGATAACGGCATGTCATATAACAATCGATTTGTCAAGAAGGAATACATTGTTATTTTCTGTTCATCTTTTAAGCATTACTGACATCAGCGCGCGCACGTGAAATCGCTTTGTCGACGCACAATTGCTCAAGTCAGAGATCCTTAATCTAACGAGATGCGACAACAAGTAAAATCCCCATAGCAAACTTGATATGGCAAAAACACTCGTGGCGCCCTCTCGCAAGAAACGCTCAAATGGCAGGAGAGCATTCGCAAGTGTCGTAACTAACCATAGCCGACTAACAATACTTCTTTTATTAATTAAATAGAAATGAACTCTTTGCGATTTCTTTCATAATTTCTTTAATTTTCGATTTAATTTAAATAATTTTTCGTATGTAAGGGACATGTCGTATTTTAAACATCGAAATATTTAAAATCTCTGCCTTGTCACCGTTGTCGTCTGTTTCCAGTACTCTGAAGACGTTTTGATTACGTCAGATATCATCAAGACCTACAGCGCCATCTGGCAATACCCTCGCAACTAACCTACTCAGAAGAAAGCTGCGCGAACCATTTCGCATATACGGATTGTCGCATCTCGTTAGATTAAGGATCTCTGTCTCAAGTGCTCAAAATCAGTGCTTATTAAGTAGCGGAAGAATGGAGCTATTTATTGGTTTTATAATGTCGGCCCGTCCCCTTCATAATTTCTAAATTTTTTGAGGTAGAAGGTTGAAATCGGAATGTAGCTTCCAATAGGCTATTTAGTTTGGTTTTGATTGGTACACTGGGGTCGGAATGACGGGGGTGAGATTCAGAGAGGGCAACATATCTATGTGCTATTTAGGTACGTAAAGGCGTGAAATTTAGTATCCAGATTCCTCTAGGCAAGATCTACATTACCATGAAGTTTAGGCCCAGTTGTTCCATTGGGGTCGTATTGGCGGGGATGGCAGTCACTTGGTCTTTAGAACTATGGCAACATATGGCATGTGATATATCATACGTTCGGAAATGATGAGAAAGGAAAGAAAATACGAGCTTTTTTACATTTTCTACTGTAACGGGCTTTTTTTGGCAAAAAGAATTTTTTGGTTTTTGTATTAATATTTTTTATTTTTAATAGTTTTTGCTCTAGGATTTTTTTTTCAACGTGTATTGTTAGGTTTTTATTATTTTTTTAAGCTTTCATTTAAATCGTCATATTTTCTGTATAATTCTTTCTGTTTAACAATGCTCTTTTCCTTTTCGATTGTTATAGTGTTCTTTCCCCGCGATCTTCTGCTCGTTTCTCGTGGCTCGAGGTTTTAGTCGCGAGTTTCTTACTTTTTCCCTAGTCTTGAAGTTTTTTGGTGTTTTTTTGGAGATGTGGAGTCTAATTTCGGCGGTTAGTCTGGTCGTCTGGGACAAGTTCGTCCGCTGACCCAGCGCTGTTGTATTTTCTTGCTCGAAATTGGTTTGGACTTTTAAAAAAATGGAAGAAGCGGTCCATTTAGTTTTATGTTTTAGACCTTCAGTCGTGGACAACGTCTTCGAGCTTGGACTTCGTGGAGTTTAGTCCATATTTTGTTTTAGTTATCTACTTTCAGAATTTCCTACCGTTATGCGTATTTTCAGCTGCCGGCGTCAACGTTTGGGTTGTAACCACTGAACTTGTAGCGACCCCGAGCTTTTTGTGTTTGTATAGCCCGTCGTTGTGGAACTGTGTGTGTTCCCGGTTCCTGGTGTTTCCCGTGTTGCTCCGCCGCAGTACAAGCTGTTTTCATCGCTGCCATGCTTTTCTCGTGCTACCGCCGATGTGGCTTCGTCTTCCCGCCCCGGGGTACGCTGCACAGGTTAGGTGTTGGGTAAGCTTTCCCATTTTCTTTCCTTTTACTAACCATTTAACCCTCTCGTCTTTTCTCCTTTTATTGTTATTATTAGTTTACTTTTAGTTCTTCCCTTTCCCTGGGTTGGCTTGCCTTCTCCTTTCTGCTGTTTCTCTTTTGACCTTTTGCGGGTATCTCGGCCGGATTTATTTTTGTGGATGTCTTCCAGCCTTCTAGTTTTTCGTCTTCTTCTTCTCGCTTTCGTCATGTTCTTCGGACCTCGTCGTTTGCCGTTTCTGCTTGTGTTGGCGTCGTCTTCGTGCTTCGTGTTGTTCATCTCGTCCTCACCTAGCCATCGTCTTGCCTTTCCCCGTCCGTTTGTTGACCCGTATTGAGTGTCGAACTGTTTTGTTTTTTTTATTTTCCAAACTTTATGCAATTAGAAATATCTCTTGTCTCCGTTTACGTTTTGTATGTTATAAATTATTATTTGTACCTTTTTATTTTTTCTTTGGTGTAATAAACCATACATTTTGTTTGGAATTTTTCTGTCTTAATTTTTAACTTATCCGCGGTATGGGTTAAAGATTTATAAAATTAAACTTTTGGGCCTTATTATTGGCATTAAGGGGCTTCCTGGTTTATTATTAGTCTGTTATTTTCTTGTTTGGGTTTCAGTAATTTATCTGGGTTGTGGAGGTAATGTGATTCTTAGTATTATTTAACTTGCCTAAGTGCTATAAACTGTCTCCTTCCATTTTGGCTGTACGTGTCACCAAACTGACACGTAACACTACATATTATGTTCGAGAAAATTAATTTTTTGATTAAAAAACTTGGGGAGAGGTAAAAAGTGCAGATAAAAGGGTAAAAATAGATGATTGCAGGATCTGCTACTTGCCTTACCGTACTCGGGGGGGGGGTTAATTTATTTTTAAGAAATGTGTAAGTGCATTTCTGCTTCCCTGCTAAAGCTCCTCCTTGGAATGTTTACAAGATTTTATCTTTTAAGCATTGTTGACTGAGCACGCGCACGCGACTATCGCTTTGTCGACGCATGATTGCTCAATTGCTCATAATACATTAACAATTGTATTTCTGCTTCACAGGTTTTTATATAGTTCCCTTTGTACGTATTGGTATATTATATTCATATTTGTTTGCAGAATCGTGCGGTATTCCGATATCTATTGCAGTCTGTTAAGATGGCGTCTATGAATGATCGGCGCTACAAACAACAAGCTGTAATTGAGTTCGGTTGCAGAGAAAGAAACTACAATGAACGTTATGAATGTAAGGGAATCGGTAGGACTACCGTTAGTCGCTGAGATTAGAGAATGGTGAGACGGCGCTGTATCATCGGCATACACGCTCTGCACACATGAGTACATTTATGGTATACCGCAGAGATGGAATTGTTCGTGCACATTACAAATTAACAACACTATCAGCAATGAAAGTGCGATAGCAATTATCAAACATTTGTACGTCCTTTTTATTTCCTTGTTTAAGAATGTTATTCAAATTAAAATGTTTGAATGTTTAAATGTGTATTTAACTGAACTGCTTGAATTTTTAGTAAAGAACATTTTTGAGATATATATTAAAGTTTTCGTGTGTATGTAGCATTATATTTGTTCTTTTAACAGGTGTGAATAATTTTTTTGAGTATTCGCTGACTCTTTGCTTCAGTACTTAAAATCTTTCTATTGCCTTACTAGTAATCAGTGATCTCCTGTATTCAGGATGAACTGTTCATTTCAGAAGCATTCACCAATTGCGTTTATTCATTTCTCTCCGAAGACTTAGCTTTAAGTCTTCCACATTTTTTTTTAAAATATGACGAGTTGCCTTTTATTAATGCATGCAATAGAAAAGTTAATGCAGCTATGGATTTAAATATCGATAAATAACTTTAAAGGAATTTTTATAAACTTGGTACCGCTTTTTTCCGTAAGGATAAATTTAAAAAAAAAAACAACGAACATTGTAATTGGAAAACAATGCACCAATGATTAATTAACTTAATTCTTCGCATTTACACATTCTACACTAGCGCAGAATTTATGGACATTTTGTCTTTACATTACATGATTAATGGTTTCCCCGTTGAATGGACATTATCCCCAAGACCTTCTTTGACTGACATCTTTTCGTACGGAACATTCATCAATGTCCTTTGAGTCGCCGTGGAGCGAGCCTCGTCGCCGTAGCAACGGTTCCTTCTATGCCCCTGACTCTTTGGCCACCTGTTGCCGTAATAATAAGTCGCATTTGTAGCCGACATATGGCTACACATTTTTCCATTCACGAAAAGAAAGGCTGTCTTTTCGAAGATTACTTCATCATTCGACGCTATCGAATTTTTACAGACCCGTTTTTACCTTAAAGCTTCACAACTAAATAACATACGCAAGCAATGTTTAGTTTCCAATCATTTTATTTTATTTTATGATATTTTGACTTATGAAATAACAAAAGTTTTTAAATCCATTTCGTTATTAAACGCATTACTATAATAAATATTTATGGTTACATTGAGCAATATTCCTCTCTTCCGTTCGACTTCAGGCTAAATATATCTTTACATTGATTAAATTCGCTTTAATTCCACAAATATAATTTTATTAAGATAACACTACGATTATGAAATATTATGAAACTTCTGATGAATACAGGCAGGGGAGAAGAAAGATTTTTCAATAAAATTTTATTTCATTAACAATTCTTCAGAATTCAGCTGTCTTATCAAATTCAGTTGTATAACAATCTATTTTTGGGAGCATACAAGAGGAGGAGCATTCAGTAGATAACCGGATTATTAAAATGACGTGTACTATTTATCGACTTAGTCCCTTGCCACTACAACACATTTTTCTCTTCTAGCTAAACTTCTGTATTCCGGCAGTGTAGAATTCTTTGGCTGGTCCCTGAACAGATGGAGAACTGTCAGAATCATTTTGTCATCCGTGTGAAACTTTTATCCTCCGAGATCTCCTTGGACCTTCGAGAGGGCCAAAAAGGTGAAAATCACTCAGACCCTCTAGGGCACTATCTCCCAATGCAACTGGTCAATAACTGCCACAGTTGTCATGTTGCAGAATGAAACCTTTAATGGAATACGATCGCAATTTCGCCGTAATTCGACGAGCGTTCAAGATAGCATGTCTACACTATGTATGGCTTCTCTCGTCAGAATTAAATTTTACGGCCGATCTTCACAAAAGCATTAATACCATTCAAACACCGATGAACGTGCATTTTCTCCAAATTTTCAGCAGGTTTTGAACTTCTTTCACCAGAAATTTCGTGACCATACGGTGTTAAATGGAGTTAACTGGTCGAACGCCACCTTGAAAAAAAGAAAGGGCGGGAAACAGCTGATATTTGCAAATTCCGTCAACAGATATCAGATATACACAAATTCAATAAATTCAATAATTCAACAGATATCAGTACTAAATTCAATAATTTTTGCGTTCGAATCATCGAGACAAAATCTGGATATTTACCGGACGCTCCTCGTAGTTAAGTGCAACCTTCAGGGTCGTCGCAAATAAAATCTTCAGCAGAGACTGTTAAAATCCCTGTTTATTTTCGATAGAGACAGTTTATTTTTTTTTATATAGCCTACACTAAAATAATATAGAGAACATAAGAAAATTTTATGTCGAATAAAAAATCACACCAAAGTCATAAAAAAAAATAGAATCGCTTAATTTTATAATTTTTTTTTAAATATGGAGATTAGGAGAGTATGTTGAACTCAACTTTCTTTAGAAGTTTAAAATAAAAGGAGGGGGGGGGGTCTGGTATCTAACCAGATGGCATGTTTATTCTCTTTCATGAGGTTTATACAGAAAAAGAAAAGTTATTTATTTAGATTCAATCAAATGCAATAGTAGGGAAACGAAACTGAAAGAAGAAGCAATGTTCTTTATGGTTCTAAAACTATTATTTGTTGGGAAGACAGAGAAAAAATTTTGCCTACTGTGTTGGTTTTTCAAATTAATTGTAAACATCAAAACCTATATGTATATTTAAAAAATCCTAATGCATTTTCCTCCTCTTGCTCATTCTTCTTAAATTTATTTTTCAAAATTAATAGCTCCTAAAAAGAATTTAGGGTGGGGGTGGGGGCTTTCTGCAGTCAGCGCAAGCAAGATCAGAGATAAGAATAACAGCTAGAACTGATCGAATAATCCAAACAATTCAAAGAGGGGCCAAGCTTAGGAACTTTTCCATTTTCTTCTATAAGTTATAGAATAATGCATTTTCATAAGGAATAAACGCAAGCAGAATTTATTTTCCAACTTTAATCCAACCGAATTTTTCGAGTGCGTGCATTGGTAAGTTATAAATAATATCAGAGATTTGTTTTTAACATTATTCTTTGTTGATATCTTGATATCGAAATTTTTTTATTCATTGGCTGCAGTAAAAGTGAAGCTGGCATAAATGCTAACAAGAATTTTCAGATGAAAATCATGAATGCTAAACGATACAGGTATTATGTTCCTCATTCTCGGAAAACAAAATTCAATTCCTTACAATGTTATTCGGAATTTCGTTCTTACTTTCCACTTAAAGAACTATTTGAATGATGAAGCTAAATAAGCAAATTTAAAAAGTAGAAATATATTTCAAAAAACGATTATATATGACAGAACATTTGGATTTTCCTGGTATGCCGGACGTTAACACAAAACAAACCAAACCAACCTTGTATGCCGAACAAAATTGTGTAATATTTAAAGTACGCCTTTGTCAAACACATTTTTAATGAAGTTTTCTTAGAAAAGATATGGTTTTCTAAAAGCAATTACACACAGCATGTTTTCTAATTGATACTTCTGTCTAAAGAAATACGTTCTATCATTGACTTTTATAATTTTTGTAATGTGTGAAAATGAAAATCGAGAACAAAATCCTTATCTATTATAATTTATGAATCAATATATATGGAGTCGTTTCTAATAATTTAGCAGCCCATAGCGACCGCATAGAAAATTACTGACCTGTATCTTCAAATCTTGCTAATACATTTCTCTCATAGCTAGATGGTTTACTTTAATGGTCTCATTTGTCTCCTTATCAATATGTTCTAATAAAAGCAGTATGCGTTAAATAAAAAATAAAATAGAATCAGCCATTACATTATTTTTTTCAATTTTTTTTCCGAACTTCATAAGCAAATTACGTGAAACAGATTCAAATGAATTTCCTTAAAAATTGTAAAGCAAATGCCGAATAATTAAGAAGAGATTAATGAAGATATAATGTTTTCCCAAATCTTTTTTCAATATACCAGTTTCACGCCTATCCTTTGACAATATTTTTAGTTAGCAGGTTCCAAACATTATTGCTGTAAATATAACGTATTTGAATAGCATATTTTTGCTAAGTACCAACTTTTCCAATAAATCATATAGCAATTTCTCCCTATAAAAATTTTCACCCAATAAAAATTCACGAACAAGGACAAACAATAATGGTTTGGAACATTAGGAATTCGTGCAGAAAAATTTTCTTTCTCTTTCATTCTTCGTTATTCAAGAAAAAATAATGCACCGCAGAGAGCTGCGTTTACCCTATCTGCCTTTCAGAGAGAAATAATCTCACTCTATTCATTAGAAAGGGTTTTTAAAACCATCGTCGTGACTAAAAGATAGCATAACAAAATCGGTGTTCATTTTCATCAGATAATATTATTGGTGGATCTGATTTGTTACTCGGCCTTTTTATCTTTCAGCTGCTTATGAAAGCGTGAACATGCGATAACGGCAGCCATACAATTTGCATTGATTTAGATCTTCGCTTTAAAGAAATAATTACTCTACTGCATTTTAAGCTTCTTGATGTCATTAAGATTAAAATAACATTGGAGATAATTTCGAATTCAAACTGGATTGAAAATTCTCTTGAAACGGCTGTTCATCTCTTTATTGTTAGATTTTAGCCGAGCCATTAAAAGAAAACATAGTTGTTTAAGAAATATCGAGACTTCGTTTAAATAAAAACAACGTCTTAATTTTAATTCTAGAAAAATAACCTTGATACGCGGCAGAATTTGGCTTAAGTTCGCCCACTGATATGAAATATTATATAGTCAATTCAACACAAGATCTTTTCTTCTTTTTGAGAGAACTGGCAGTTTCTCGAAGAGTAACATCAAGAAAGAAAATACAGGGTGTCCCAACGGTACACGTCCAAAATGAAAAACTGAATAGAGGATCTCAATACCTATGAGAATCATCGCCATATACGATATCTGAAATGTTACCATTATGGAGATATTAACAATTTTGTGATTTCGTCACTAAACCATACCTTATTCCGTTAAAATGTGTTTTCGGGAATATGTCGTTTTGAGAAATTTGGTTAGTAGAATTGTATTCTTTGGGCAACGTAATATTAATTTTCAGAAAATGAACGAATTGCATCCATAAAATATTTCGAAAACAGGGTTAAATTAAGAATTTCTGACTTGTGAGTTACCGTGAAGTTTCAGAAATCTTTGATAAGTCTAAACAAAATGAATCAAGTCAGCAACAATGGTAGGTATTTTAAAAACCTACATGTAATAGGTTAAAAAAAGAAAGCATGCAAGCTTAAAATTGATATTTCCTCTGAGACAGCTAAATCATCTCAAAGATTTCTACAGGTGGATTATTGAGAAACCACACATGTAATTTGAAAACTATATCATTACAATAGAAGTTCGAAATTTCTGCCACCAACTTCTGTCAGAACTTCTACTTTAATTCAGAACTTCCTACTTTAACCCTGATTTCCGACAAATTTTATGCATGCAATTCATCCATTTTCTGAAATGTAATACTACGTTGCCCAAAAAATACAATTCCACTAACCAAATTCCTCAAAACGACATATATTCCCGAAAACATATTTTAACGTAATAAGGTAGGGGTTATTGACAAAATCAGAAATTCATTAATGTCTTCATAACGTTAACATACAAGTGATTCTCATAGGTATTGAGGTTCTCTATTCAGTTTTTCATTTAGGCCGTGTATATACGTTTCAATGTTTTATAATATGAATTAACCCTATTTCTTTCATTTCTGGGTTCGAATTAGTTGAATTAAATTTCTGTTTAACAATAAAGAATACGACATCCTGGTGGATAAGAAGGACACAGAAAGTCTATCTAAAGGAACTCCTTTATAATGAGAATCTTAAAGTATAAATTAAATGAAAACGGCATTTAAGAAATTAGATTTACTTATATTTTGATTATACATGAATTTTTTTTCCTTGCGTTCATGGATGTAACGAAAGATTATAAAGTATCTAATTCTTGATCCTGTGACAATAGAATTTACATTTTGCATTGCACTATTGTGATGAGTTACAAGAGCGAAATTATTATTTTTGGAATAATTATGAAAAGTAGTGAAATTTATAATAAAGCCTATACGTTTTATTTTTAACAATTTTGAAAAGTTTTTTAATACAGTGGTCGCCGCTTAATGTAGCCATCTTTAATATGGCCACCCGCTTTATACGGCCGCTCCAACTCTGTCTGAAATTTTCTAACTTGTAACAAATTTTCGCTTTAAGTGGCAACACTCCGCTTAATATGGACACCTTTTTTCAGAGGTAGTTCACGAATTCTACTTTTCATCTCATCTTACTCCGGATAAATGAACACTCTGCTTATAATATCCACTTTTCATTTCCCTCTAAGCCAATGGGCACTGCTGCCCAATATTACAGATTGTACTGATTGGTCAGTTACGTGTATATAAACTCTGTAATCTTTATAGAATCCATCTGGGGAAGACCTCTGGTCCATAGAATAGGTGGAAGACCTCTGGAGTTAGTCAGGCTTCCCTATTTCAGTGTATTTCTTGTGGAATTTATTCTGGTAGGGTGAGCTTCGTGAAAGCACTGCTTTCGTCCCACCCGAAGAAATGTATACTTCACTGTTCGATTGTCGATTGTCGAATAGAATCCATCCAGACTGGAATGGGATTAAGTGACGATATCTTCAAGGATTGGGTAATGATTGACCAAGATGTTCCAATTGTGAAAGAATCAACCAACATGTAAGCAGATGAGGATGCTCTGGCCGACATAATCTCTAAGATTCAAAAAGAAAATGAAAACCAAGAACTTGAAATCAATAACAGCGATGATAACGAGGGATTATTAAACCGTCGAATGCAGAAGTTCGAGCAAGCCTGCGCACCATCCAAACAGCTCTTCAAAAGAGTGGCTATGATAAAATGGATGACTATTAAAAGTTCAAAGTAATGTTCATGATTTTTTAAGACGGCAAGGTTGTTGTCAAACAAACATTAGACAATATTTTAAATAAACTATTTTGACAAGATACTGTACGTGAATAAATGATTTTTTAGTAAACAAACTTGTCTATATGTAAGTACAAACACGTGCTCGACTTTTTGGATAAAATATAAGTATTTTTCGTAACCTCGCTTTAAACAGCCACCGTTAATATGGCCCCTTAAGCATGCTCCCGAGGTGGCTATATTAAGCGGCGACCACTGTATTACAAAGAAATAGTAGCAAAAAAATCCATTTTATAGTTAACCTATCTTCAGAAATTTCTCGCTAAATTTTTCTTTGTTTTCTGTGTTATCTTTACAGAATGTTGCTATTGAACATTTGCTTCTGGCCATGTCTCCTGGTTCTGCATATGGTCAGCGGATGGAAAGAAGATCCCCGAGAAATATTCGACCGCGAGTACATTGACGATACCTTAACTGACAGGTATGATAGCGACAACTTAGAAGGCAAGGCACCCATTCTGACATTGAAAGGAATCGGATGGTGGATGGCATTAGGAGTACGAAATGGTAAAGACCGACCTTTGACCAACCTTTACGAAGTTCGTAAAAAGAATTCGCAGAATAGCATAAGCAACAAGAACAGTATGCATCGACGCTTTTCTTTCGGTATTGGAAAACGAAACGGCGAGACATGGCTGATGGATGATAATGACGATACGGAGTGGGATAATTCTCCATGGTTGACGGACGACAAGAGAGCCAACAATGGTGAGAATCGTTATTCCTTCGGCATCGGCAAACGTGAACGGCAAAGGTACAGTTTCGGTCTCGGCAAAAGAGAAGTGAATTTGAAAGAACTGGCTGATTTGCAGAAAGAAGATGACAAGAGAAGCCGAAAGTTCTCTTTTGGATTGGGAAAACGAGAAGACTTGGAAGAAGAGAAACGAAGCAAAAGCTATTCGTTTGGATTGGGTAAACGTGATTTGGACGAAGATGTGAAGCGAGGTGGCGGGCCTAATATGCAATATAGTTTCGGTTTGGGAAAACGAGAATTGGAAACGGATGACGAGCCTGAAAAGGTATACCCTATGGAAAGCTCGGAACTTTTTGACAAACGAAACCGAAATTTCAATTTCGGTCTTGGTAAGCGAATGGGTTTTGACAACAGCGAATTCGTTCCCAGCGACGAAGAAGAGAAAAGAGCTCTTGCCTACTCCTTCGGGCTCGGCAAGAGAGGCAAAAGTTATTCTTTCGGACTGGGAAAACGAGGGAATCAAAAGGTGTACGGCTTCGGACTGGGAAAACGACAAGATGAAGAAGTCGAAGAGGAAAATAAACGAAACAAAATGTACGGATTTGGCATCGGCAAGAGAGAAGACAAGAAGAGCAAAAGCTATTCTTTCGGCTTGGGCAAAAGAACTGATGCAGAGGAATCGAGCACCGACGAAGCGGCCAAACGCAGCCGATCCAATCAGTACTCGTTTGGACTGGGCAAGAGGACGACAACAGCCGACAATGGAAACGTTGCATCGCCCCAGGCAACGTCAAGCGATAATGGTGAGTGGCTCCACTCATTTATTCATACACATTTTCTCTCAATTATCGTAACCGATTGTAGTTTTTAATTCCTAATTCACAGCGTATGAGGTCGATATGCTCGTTTTGCCGTAAAAGCTTTTCGAGCGAAGAATTATCTCTATATCCAATCTCGCATTCATTCTAAAAAGAACTTAGCTAATTAAAATATTAATTAATAACAAATTCTATTCTTATCTAACTCTAAAAATAGGGAAGAGAGGGAGGGAAAGGCTTTCTTTATGGCGCAAGTTTTCCCCTAACTTCTTTTCTTTTTCACAAGAACATTTTAAATCACCCTTAAGTCCTTTGAACATCACGCCTAACTCTAGTTACATAATCAGACATAATTATTTTATAAAACTTTACCATAGGGACAGTTTCATACCATTAAATAGAACTTGTGGAAACAATAGTTTGAAACACTGTTAAATTAATTTTTAAAGTGATGGATAAACTTGCCATTACTATACTTTCCAATTTAAAACATGACTGCATTACAGAAGATGTTAGAATATCACTACAATTTTTAATTAGATAATTTTAAAGAGACTAAAATTTTCAGAATTAAAGAAGAGTTAGAATTTAATAAAGAATTTTATTAATTTTTCTGATTTTCAATACGCACATAGCATTTGTTATGAATTAAAACTATTTCAAATGCAATTTTAATGATTTTTCCAAGATATGTTTCCTCAAAAATTAGCGAAAACTTTTAAAAACAAACACTAAATTTGAAGATTCAATTTAATTATTTAGTTATTTTGCAAAATTTTGTAGTACTATTTCCACTTCAGCGTGCTAATTTAATTAACTGGCAAGGAGAAACAGAAAGAACAGTGAAATGCAGAGCAGAACTGAAATCACCCACTGCAAGGCATCTAAAGGCGCAACGCTTTTCACAGATTAATACATTCGCTCTGCCCTTTATTGTCAATCCACAACATAAATGAAATACATATTCCGGCGTCAAGTAAATTGTTTTCCACGTGCCTTCTATCTTACAAAACAAACACTATGAAGAAATCATTATTTAAGGAGTAACATACATTCTTTCTACATTACTTTTTCACTATATTGTAATGGCATTAAAAAAAATAACAGACAGAAGGAATCCTTTTCCCATTTCTTTAACTTCTGAAGTTATTCATAAAACATTTTCACGATAATTGCTTTTGAGAAAACAAATTTTAAAGTTCACTATATAATCATGGCTCCTTGCCTTAGGTTTTGCTTTTCTTTCCTGTTTATTTCTGAAAGGAAAAAATAATTTCTTGTGGTTCATTTGAAAGATTGCTTGCTCTTCCCTCAAGCAATTTTTCATTTGAGTGAGCGGAAACAAGAACATTTTATTTATATCTCATTACATTAAAGCAGTTATTTCCTTACTTCATTTCCTTGCTCGTATTTATATGACAAAAGACAGAACAAAGAGCAAAGCCGTGACATTATCATGTAATGTCGCATCTGGGTTCTTTATATCCTCTACATAATATGAGCCCTCTCTCATCGGCTGTTCCAATCCACAAATTATAACTTATAATTTCCTATTATAAATTAACACATTACTCTTATCATTTTCCTATGAATTTATTTTGATAATAGTAAATTTCATGATTCTGTGTAGTAATAATATTTTACAGGTCCATACTCTGATCTCCAATAATTAACAGCAATAATCATGCCCAAAATCAGTCATCAATTTACCAGTATTGTGGGCGTATCTCCGAAACTAATGTGCATACTACACTTACATATAAATTGGACCGATTCACGGGCTACGTAGTTACCGTAAGCAATGCACTGAATGACGTATAATAGGCTATATACAGTATATTTTAACAATGTAGCTGAAAAAAAAAATCAATCCTAAATAAATGTTCTATAATATTCTAAATTGAATTAATGCTTTCAATTTGATTATTATAAAGAATATGTAAAATGAAAAATTTATATAATCTTTTTTAATTTTATAATTTACTCAAATTTCTCCTTTACACTTAAAAGGTTATTGTAAGTCAAAAAGTTGATATAAACATATAGTCTCTTATTAATGGTTTCCGACGTACAGCTATTGGTTAAGTATTGTATAATTTAAAATAAATAATTTCACTGTGGCACTTCTTGTTGAATTCATTATTCACCGTAACGTAAAGCTGCATGATTTGTGTAAATGAAGGCTGGTTACACTCAGTTTGTCATCAGTATTGCTATTTTTGACAAATTTTAAAGTATGCAGATATGATTTATGTTTATGCAGATCACCCGACCCCTTGGATTTCTGCTTGTGGAGTTGGTTAAAGTGTTGGTTAATTTTTTGACTTAAAATAACTCATTATACGAGGGTTGGGGCATAAGTCATGGCAACTATTTTCTTTCTTGTAGATAAGTGAACGGATCACAGGCACAGTGGAAGTTCTGCAGGCACAGTGTGTATGCAGAACAACAGATGGCCCTGTGATAGCTGGTAGTAGCGCAGCGAGGGCTGTGAAATCAGTCAGTTGGTGAGTGTCGTGCGAGATGGAAGTAACCCGTGTTGAGCAGCGCGCTTACATCAAAATAGCCGTTCTCCGAGGGAGAAATGCGATGGAATGTCACAGTGAATTAGTGGAAGCCCTTGGGAATAATGCCCTACCATACCGTACAGTAGCACGATGGGTAGGAAAGTTTCAGCAAGGACGTGCGTCAACCAGTGATGAGCAACGTTCGGGACGACCGGTCGTGAGGCTGATGGTATTCAGCGCCTCCCGCATCGTTGGCAGCGTGTGGTGACAGTAGCAGGGGACTACTTTGAGGGTCTTTAGGCCCAGGTTTGTCATGTCAACTTTATGTGTACTGTGTTGTCATTCTTTTGCACCGTGAAGGCCATATTGCCCTGTATACTACCGTAATAAATTAGTGTGTTACGATATTTCAGTGCTATTCATTGTCCACACATGTAGTTAACACCTTGTCCTTTCGTCTGTATATGTCACATTTTCCAACCGGACTGGTATCTTCAAGGAAAAAAATAGTTGCCATGACTTTTGCCCCAACCCTCGTATAAGCACACGAAATATTGACCTTACTCCCGGGACATCCTGTATAAGGCAGCTCTAGAAGACAAAATAAATTTATTCTTTTTATTTATCTCTGTGATTGAATTCCTCGATAACACTGGGCAACAAGAGAAATTGCTTCTTAGGTGAAAGAAGCCAATCCTGAATTAATTTAACGTGCTGAACACGAATATTACATTGAAAAAAGTTGATTGGGTCTCGTCGCAGATATAATGAAGTATTATCCGTTGTATAGGTGTTATCGGAGAGGATTAACTACAGCAAGTATGACTGACAGATCTGTGTTGATGGATTTGCAGCAGGAATATACAAAGCATTGTCGCTTTCTATGTCTATGGGACAGCAGAGCAATCGACTTGCATTACATCATGAAAGACTAGCCTCCGAGAGCACCTTTTAATCCTGGAGAAAGAAATGCACAATCCCCACCATTAGCAGAACAACACAAAATAATTCCTCCTTTACACTCAAGTTCGGCCTTGTAAAAAAAAAAACTTGGTAAAAGCCATGGATAAGAACGGACCTGCATTCAAGTGCCTGCTTTGAAGTACACATTAAGAAACCGTAGCCAATTCAGCCTTTCCTTAGTCAGATTCGTTCAGCACATTGAATTCATTAAGAAATGACTATTTTAATCTCGAAAGCATGGACTTTTTGAAATTTTGTTGCCCTGTGTAATTAGTCACTTGGCGGTATTAGTACACTCTCTCCGTTGTAATGTTTATAATGTTTATTCTGTATTAGTGATTTTCATGTATATCTGTACTGATTATTCATATACAGTATATACAGGGTGATTTTCAGAAAGGTAGGTCAAGAATGAAAGGCCATGTACAGTTTGTAGGGGAACAATATTTTTCCTATAAACATGGGTCCGAAAATGCATCCTTACAGAGATAACGCAACGTGTACGAGGTAGGAATGGCATTACAGTAGGTGTTTAAAATGCCTCGTAGGCAACCTGTGTCTCGAAGTCGTTGGTCTAGTGTTTGAAACGCCCGGCGATGTGGGTGATCACGATCTGGAAAACGCTGTTGGTAAATCCTTTCCGCTTCAGTAGCATTACCCTATGCCTAGTAGACGAGATTTATGTCCGCCAGCTCCGCATTAGTCAAGCTATCCATTGTACGACAATGGAGTTACATGTTTCGTTTCCGCTCTTTTAAAGGAGAGAACACGAACAATTTACATGTTTAGATCCTAATTTATATGGACCCTACCATTGCCGTTCGGGTAACGCACATCCATTCCTACCTCGTACAAGTTGCATTTCTGGACCTATGCTTATAGGAAAAATATTGTTCCCTGCTACAAACTGTACATGGTATTTCATTCTTGACCTACCTTTCTGAATCCCCCTGTATACACTAACGATTAAACATATAAGAATTTTAATGGTTTTGTGCAGTAATAAATTTTTACAGCCCCATACATTGGATTTTTAAAAAATCTAAATTTATAAGAAAAAATGAGCAAAATATGTCAGACGAATAGACGATTAAACAAATCAAGTTAAACAGGATACCTTCAATGAAATTTAACAAATTAAACAGAATGAGTCTAGATTTTTAGTTAATTGTCCCTTTTTTATGCAGCCATTTTTTTGCAAGTAGGCTACAATTAAGAAATAACAGAAGAATGGAACACATATTGGTTTTACACTGTCTGTCTGTTTGTCTGTCTATCCCCTTCATATTTTCTATATTTTTTTCACATAGAAGGTTGAAATTCAGAACAAGCTTATCATGAGCATGTTCTCCTTCACTATTTGGTTTGCTTTTGATTGGCCCACTGGGGTCGGAATTACGGGGGTGGGAGTTAGAGGGGACCAAGTGATATACGTGAAAATCAGTTATGTAAAGGAGTGAAATTCGATACGCAGATTCCTCTAGGCAATTTCTTTTTCGATTTCATACAATATCTGAAGAGAACGTTTTTATGCATTGCGAATTTTAGGTTTTACATTACTTGTATACTGATTTTTACTAAATTTTCAATAATTTTACCATTCTTTTCATTATGAATGTCTGCCACTCTTCCTTTATGTAAAAATGGTGTAATACCTAAATAAATAAATAAATCTGCATTACTACGAAGTTTGGGCCAAATTGCCATATAGCATGTGATATATTATTCGATCGGAAATGATGAGAAAGGAAAGAAGATAGAGCTCTTATATTTTCTAATACTACGTTCAAGAAAATCAATCTACGCTCTAAAAAAATTGGGGGGGGGGGGGGTTAAAAAATTCAGATAAAATGGTAAAAATAAATGTAGTCATGGCTTCCACTACTTTCCTATAACCTCCTTGGGAGCATTAATTTCTTGTTTTTTGTTGAAATTTATAAATAATCGGTTTAAGTTTAGAATAATAGGCAAATTTTGCCCGTAAAATACTCCTTTAAAAACTTCTTCCGCGCATTTGAATCCTGCATTGGCATGGATGTTTGTGTTTGTTTATTCTAACTCGATTAATAACCTCCAATCCGCGTTTGTCCAGCGTGGGCAATTTCCCTTCAAAATTAACCAAGCTTTGGATATGGTAAAAATTTGGAGGAGATCTCATCATGCAGTGGATAGATGCTGATTGTAAATGATGATGATGAATGAACAGTTTAAAAGCACAACACTCTTTAACCACAACTAAAAAAGGCGTTAAACAAGAAATAAAACAAAAATAATGAAAAAAACAATACAACCTGTAAACGTCTTTCGAAAGCTTTGCTTTCATCTTCAGCAGACAAGGAGAACCTCAAGAGATTCTTGAGAGAACTGACTTGTTTATTGAATTAGCAAGGTATATATAGTGAACAGAGACCAATAGGAACAAAACCCCCCGAAAACGTAATCACCGTTTTGGTAACTGGGCCACCCATTGGATCAAACTAGATTCACCAATGGGGCCCCTGTCCGAATTTAACAGTAGCTCCTTATCCGTTTTATTTATAGCTAAGCTTTCGTAAGAATCTAACAAGTATTTTTTATTGACCGATTTTATTAATTTCACACTGAATTCGTGGCCCGTGTCCAGGGAATGCTTCGCGATGGCTGACTGGTTGCTTCTGCCAAATCTTGTGTGGTTTAAATGCTCCTTGAATCTTGTTTCAATGCTTCGGAACGTCTGCCCTTTGTACATCATAGGGCATTGGTTGCAATGAGCCTGGTAGATGCCTGATTTTTGCAGTGGTGGGATCTGGTCCTTAGGGTTGCCCAGCAGTTGTTTCATTTGACCTGGATTGCTGAAAGCGAGAGAGACATTAAAGGGCTTAAGTATCGAACTTATTCCGCTTATAAGAGCCTTGTTATAGGGCAAGGAAATGACTTTTCCGTTATCTTTGTTCCTTTTAAAAGTAGTGATTCCTGTTAAGAACTTTTTAAACCTTCTTTTTCTAACTAAATCCAAAATAAGCTTGGAACTGTATCCGTTTTTGTTGGCCGTGTTTTGAATAATGGCTATTTCTTTTTTAAATTTGGACGGGCTCAATGGAATATTCAAAGCTCTATCTATCATATAGATAAAAGCTGAAAGTTTTTTGGTTCCAGGGATGACTGGAATCATTAGGTATATAGTTTAGACTGTTTGTAGGTTTTCTATACACATCAAATGATAGCGACTCTTTAAACCTAGAAATCTTAATGTCTAAGAACGGAAGGCACTGATCGTTTTCAGTCTCAACCGTGAATTGTATTGACGGAAAGAAACCATTGATGTGTTGGACAAACGAACCAATGTCACATTTCGTGGTATCAAAAATCGTGAATACGTCATCTACATACCTGTACCAAGTGTCCGGAAAGTAGAAATCAGAAGATTTTAAAATGTCCTCAAAACTTAAGCCCTTTAATGTTCGATACTTAAGCCCTTTAATGTCCCTCTCGCTTTCAGCAATCCAGGTCAAATGAAACAACTGCTGGGCAACCCTAAGGACCAGATCCCACCACTGCAAAAATCAGGCATCTACCAGGCTCATTGCAACCAATGCCCTATGATGTACAAAGGGCAGACGTTCCGAAGCATTGAAACAAGATTCAAGGAGCATTTAAACCACACAAGATTTGGCAGAAGCAACCAGTCAGCCATCGCGAAGCATTCCCTGGACACGGGCCACGAATTCAGTGTGAAATTAATAAAATCGGTCAATAAAAAATACTTGTTAGATTCTTACGAAAGCTTAGCTATAAATAAAACGGATAAGGAGCTACTGTTAAATTCGGACAGGGGCCCCATTGGTGAATCTAGTTTGATCCAATGGGTGGCCCAGTTACCAAAACGGTGATTACGTTTTCGGGGGGTTTTGTTCCTATTGGTCTCTGTTCACTATATATACCTTGCTAATTCAATAAACAAGTCAGTTCTCTCAAGAATCTCTTGAGGTTCTCCTTGTCTGCTGAAGATGAAAGCAAAGCTTTCGAAAGACGTTTACAGGTTGTATTGTTTTTTTCATTATTTTTGTTTTATTTCTTGTTTAACGCCTTTTTTAGTTGTGGTTAAAGAGTGTTGTGCTTTTAAACTGTTCATTAGTACGATCCACATATTTACTTATTTTGTTTTAATGATGATGAATATTCGTCTTTACTCGAAAACAAAGTCAAATGAATGTTTTGCTAATTGGATTAAAAATATTTTTTTTTAAATAAAAAAGGGTCCTTTCAAAAAAAAATAAGAAAAAGATTAAAAATCTTTTAGAGATATTATGAAAAACTACATACGGGATTAAACTCGCCCTATTCAAATTTATAATTTCCGTTCGCGCTGATATTCTTCGATCGGCCTACACAGATTCTTTTGGACACGAGATTTGTGTGAAGAAGCAGTAGCAGTCGATAAAAAGTTCTTAATAGGCTGGCGTTAGTGACGGATGAGAAGTTGTGGATGGAGTCGTTCGTGTGAAATACAGTTTCCTGAAAGAGAAAACGCAGGCAGGCGGTGGAGCAACTGCGGGAGAGACGGATTCGCTCACGAGACCGCAACTGTTTCCGGTAACGAGAATGAGATTCTTGCATCGTTACGAGTCGATTTCCGGACTGGGAAGGGGGAAGCGGGGTGGTTGGGGGTTTTTCTCCGCCGACGATGTTGTAGCGGGAGATGAAAGTAAGGGAAAGGGGGAGCACTCTTCCTATTTCCTGAACAACAAGAAGAATTGCTCCTCGCCGACACCTTGTTCACCTTCTCCCACCGACTTCAGTGTTAACACTTTTTCTCTCTCGCGCTTGCTCCTCCGCTGGCGGTCTTAATGACAAGAGAGGGGAGGAGGGAGGAGAAACAAAAATCTCATTTTAATTCTATATTTTGTTATTCTTTTCTTTCTTTATCTATAATTGAAAAAAGGAAGATAGGGTTTAAAAGGAATTCAATTTACTCGAACACGATTGAAACAAAAAAGGTGTTCATTTCCTCGTCTGCTGCTTTAAAGAACGGCTGAAAAGGAAGACGACAGCTAAAGGAATGAGAAATGGAATGTCTACGATTTATTTATATAAACGTCCGCATTATATAAAACCTCACTTGAACTTTTATGTCACTAGAGAAATATTACACCCCCTCAAGATGAAATTTCCATTTGAACGAGCTCCTGTTTATTTAAATTAACCCTGAAAGACTAAATGGATAAATGAGCTATTGCCTGGATCATATTTCCTTATTTTTTAATCAAAAAAAATTTTTTTTCCTTTAGAAAAGCGGAAGAATAAAAAATGAAAGAGGATATCATATCAGTGTTCATAAAATTTAAATTTTTAGTTTTTCTATGTACAGACCACAATTTTTAGATTATCAAAATGGAAGTTCATTTGTTTGATAGTAAAGCTTGATTTATTATTCAGTTTCTCGATTCATTTAAGATTGAAAAACGGGCTTACAATTTATAAAAATGAATCTTCCAATTAATTTTAAAACTCAAAATCACAACGCAAAAAAATAGCCCTTTAGTGGCGGCCCTATAATTGCCAATAGCTCGTTCTATTGTTACAGATTTGAGTCCGGCTGATTCAGCGGAAGGCTTAGTGATATACAGGGTGGATACAAAAATGAATAAGGGGAGGCCTTTTTTTATTTTCGTAACCGAAGCAGATATGTCAATTTAGATGAATCCAATGAATAAGAAGTTGTGGGTGACCTATCCCATGGTGCACTTTTCATCATCCCAAATATGCAAATTAGGACACATTCAAATCCTATCTTAAAAACCGTAACAGATACACGAAAAATTCCAATTGAAGACTTGTTCAGTATGGAATTCCGAACAAAACAAAAAAATTTTCCAAAATCCGATGAACGGATCAACAACAATCCAAAGCAGAAGATCACGTTGACCATTTCAGGAACAGTGTAGCTTGCCATCCTGGAATTGTTCTGTCTTCTGTATGCTGACACATGCCTTTTATTTGCTTTTCCTCATGAAAGTGAATGTTATTATGGTAATTTTGGTAATTTCTTGATTTGCATGTTGACCATTCAAAAGTCTTTGTGAAGTCCATAGGGAGATAACTAATAAATTCAACATGTGATTGTTGGTGATCCGTTCATTGGATTTTTGGAAAAACATTGTTTTGTTCGGAATTCCTTGCTGAACAAGTCATCAATTGGAATTTTTCGTGTATCTGTTACGGTTTTTAAGATAGGATTTGAATGTGTCCTAATTTACATGTTTGGGATGATAAAAAGTGCACTATGGGATAGGTCACCCACAACTTCCTATTCATTGGATTCATCAAAATTAACATATCTGCTTTGGTTACGAAAATAAAAGGGGCGCTCATTTTTGTATCCACCCTGTATAAATGGTAATGTATTCTCACTTTGAATACGAGTATTCAACAAGCGAAAATGAAAAAAACTTTTCCATGTGATTATAAAATCACTATGTGAGAAATTGGTTAATAGACGCTGAACTTACAGGATCTATGTGTAGATAAAAACAGCAACATCCCATTATAATCTCTTCATTCTGTGAACAGAGGGGTTTTTTTAACATTTGGAATGATATGCCTTATAACATCAAAGAAACTAAGTGCCCAAGTCAAGATATGTGAAAACGTATGACAATTCACAAAGTTCGATGTTAGTTCCTTAATAGTTTGATGTCGTTTTGTGCCTTGTTCTCAGGCTTTGCATTTCCTCATTGGGATGCTATTTCATTTTAAATAAAATATATATGGGAGAAGTAAGAATTATTGAGTTATTATCGTTATTTGTAATATCAGCGATAAATAACCAATTGCAGAAGGCACTGAATGAATGGCGTGTTGTAGGCATTGTGTGAGTATATATAGTGTATTGTAGGCATTCGAAAAACATTTTAATTGTCACAAAGCAGAAACGGAGTGATTTATCAGACGTACAAAAAAGAATGATTATTGGCTTTCACCAAGGGTACCAGCATTGCAGAAACTGTGGAGTTTTTGAACTGTTCGCGTGCTGCTGTGGTAAAGGTGTACCGCGCATGGCAAAATAGCACTATAGAAAATAAGCGACGTGGAAATTGTGGTGCTCCACGAGCCATAGATGAAAGAGGGGAACAGCGACTGCAGCGGTGCGTTCGGGCGAATCGACGCGCTACAGTTGGGCAACTTACTGCCCAAATGAACCAGGGCGCTACGCATGTGTCCAGAACGACAGTTCAACGAACGTTGCCACGTACGGGGCTCCGCAGCAGACGGATGATGACGCCACTATGATAACGACTGTCCATCGGCAGAAGAGGCTAGAATTTGCCGCAGTACCGACACAGGATATCGAATGATTAGCAAAAGGTTGCCTTCTCAGATGAATCACGTTTTTTTGCTCCATTGGACGGATGGACGTTGAGGCATACGGCGAGAAAACAAACACCCTTCAACCATTTGAGGACGGCAACGAGCTAGCGGAGGCAGCGTTATGGTCGGGGAATGTTTGCGGATAGAAATGTGAATAGACTTAAGTACGTATCGATTCTTGCTGACCATGTACACCCATACATAAACTTTGTTTTTACTAGGCATGACGGCATCTTCCAGCACGACAATGCGACAACTCATACAGCTGGAATTGTACGCGAGTGGTTAGAAGAGAACGAAGAAGACTTCACCTTACTTACCTGGCCCCCAAATTCCCCGGATTAAAACCCAATCGAGCATCTATGGCGTCACCTCGATCGGGTTATTCGCTCCTTGAATACTCCACCTCGCACCCTCCAACAGCTGTCAAGTAAACTGCATTCGGCATGGCTCAATATCCCTGTGGACATTTTCCAGCATCTCATGGAGTCTCTCCCATCCCGTCTATCCGCTGTCCAAGCTGAGCATGATGGTTATTTCGGATATTAACAAATGATCATATTAAAGTTATTCGTCTATAATTTCTATCAAGTCGTAAACTAAATCTGAATAACATTCTATAACGACAGAAACTTACTGCATTATCCCATCATTTTATAGGGCGCTTTGAATCCGTCTAAAGTAATTCATGCTAATCTTTGTCCTCCTAAAAAAGTCGGCGAAAGAGTCTGGAAAATAGCCAGAAAGGAAAGACATTTTTAAATCTATATCAAGTTCCAATTTATTCAAGGGGTCGCATTTAGTAATCCTGTGGATATTCCTATGAATATTTATGCTGAATCTCAGGCTTATCTTAATTACAACAATAACTTGCCATCCATTATATTTTCTGTTTCTAAATCCACGTGCAAAGTCTGCTTGACACTTTATTTTTCCCAAATACATTTTAACCGCAGAAACGAATAGTTTAATTAAGCTTAGTCGATCCACTATCTAACAAGAAAGTGACATGAAGCTTTATAAGGCCAACCCCTGCTCATCACTTCTATACATAGGTTTGTAATTTCTCTTTAATCAAAGATGCAGGCTTTAAAAATTGTTGTCAGGGATCCTTTTTACTGGAAGTATCACAATATCTTTGTACATTCTATTATTTTTTAAAGAGATTAGAATTTTAAAACTTTTTCCAAAATTTTGACTACGGCGACAATTTTGGCCGTGGAAGCTGCCACAGCTTCTTAAACGATGCAATCCGCAGAGCCCTTACCTCCACAGGCATTCCTTCATCCTGGAGTCCAACGCCCCGACTGAGTTACCTTGTCCGCCTGAAAATCGGGCAAGATGCTACTATGAAATGTGATCCGAATGCACACCGTTCTCTATTTTACCTGGAAAGATGTTCAAGAGAGACCCGTTTTGCAGCCTTCCTCGTGTCTCTCTTGAGCGTCCATCCCGGAAAGATAGGCAAATACTTCCTAACCTAACAGTTTCCTTTTTCCTCCCAGCGGCTTCGAGACTTTCGGCTCTTGGGGCTCTAACGCTCTCTCTTTATTAAAACACCTCAGCTCCAGATTTTCCGCTGCAACAGTACATATATGGAATTTCTCCGCCAGAGAATCTTTCTAGACATCCAGAGAGGCAATGCAGCTTGTGTCATCACCTCGTTGCCCCAAGCTACATTCATGATGAAGGCAATTTTCTTCATCTGAAGATTATCTTTCAAGATGATGACAATATTTATTTCATTAAGTGGTGACTTTTATTCACTAGGTGAACTTTTTCAGCATCACATGGTTCTCAATAAATCGGTTGTCCACGGTTCTCGTTGAAGCAGCTGACATCGTCAGCGAAATGTACATCCGAGCGTTTATTAAACTCTTTTTGTGGATTTGTGGTTTCCTCTTATTGTGCTTATTAGCATCAAACGTGTTATTGTTTATGTATATTTTATTTTATATTAATGTTTTACATTTTTTTAACTTTATTTCAATACATATTGAATAATTTTATCTCTTCCTGTCTAAAGCATTTCTGCACCTATTGTTTAATTGGATTGAGATCCGGAGATTGTAGAGGCCAATTTTCTGTCATGCTCTTCAAGCTATCTACGCGCTGTGTGTTCGTTATGGCATATGACATTGTCTTGTTGGAAGTCCCCATCTCCACTGAATAAACCATAAAAATGTCTCAAAACATAATGTTGCTTCCGCCATCTGGGATGCTTTCCTGTTATTTTCTCCATAGCTTTCCTGTTAATTTCTCCATAAATACTTTGTAATTATGGAATTATATTCCTTCTGTTGGACTGAACAAGTTTGGAAATTTTTCTCTCACCTCAAACATCCTTTAACTATGGGCGATCTCACCTTACTTTACGATCCACTTTTTTGTGTGGTGATTCTCTGTAAAGCTTGACAACTACTCCTCTCGAGCATTTGACAAACCTACGTTTCGCTAATGCGCACCATTTCTTCGATCACCAACATCATTCTACATTCAAAAGTCTGTCAAATCACGTCTATATCTATTCCTTCAAAATAATCTTATTGTAATCAGGGGATTTTTTTCGGGAGTGGGGGGGGGGGGGCTGGAACAAAATTTCGGATAGAGTAACAACAGTATTCGGTAATACATCCCTGCCACACAACAATGCAATCATTACTCTTTGCAAGCATCTAGCAATCCCATTTTATACAAATGTCGCTTTCTACTAGCAATAGCGTAACATTATAGTTATTTTCGTAAAATGGTCGGGTAGTCATAATAAGTTGACTGTTTAGAGTATATACAGGTGGACTTGAATTTGTATTTCGCGATTCTTAATTATATGACTATATTCACACACAAGTAGTTCGCATCATAAAAATATTTTGTCTCAACGTCTCAATTGCTAAAGTGGGAAAAAGAGCATTGATAAGGAAACATAATTTCTATTTGTTGTGGCAGTTTTCATAGCCCAGCTATTAATGTGACGGTTTTCAGGCTATAATGTTTCAAAGTTACCATTTCGTATTGAGCTTTGGCTAAAAATAATAAGCGACTTCTTTTTATATTTTGCTTAAAGATGCATAAAACAATGCTCTGGTTTATGTAATTTTAACTATGAATAGACTTACTTTGTTGTCTTGGTTTCTTTTTATATTAAAAAACTTAATTTCAATTTTTCTTTCCTTTTATAATTCCAGCGCTACACCAGCCCTAGAGACGTTCGAGTTGTCGCCCACGAAGAACATTTTTCGGAAACGATGAAGGACATTTTATCCCTTCGTTCAGGGAGGAGTTTCACGCAGAGAAGAAGATCCCACCCGAATAAATTATTAAAACTCCAACGGAACTTAAATTTAATTTCCGATAAAGAAAAAGATCCAACTAAAATTCTCTTTCCCTTTCACATCTCAAAACTGATTTGCATTAAATAGATGTTATAAATGAATAAATTTAAAAAAAAAAGAATTCATTTTGTTCTCATAACAAATTAAATATTATCATTTGTCCTGTGTACATTACTTTACAAAATTTTAATTTCACAAGTAATCATTCTCTGTTGTAGTTGTATAATTGATTTCGAACTTGGCTCATAAAATTTTTCTTCGAGATTGAAAAACCTTTTATCTACTGTGTGCGTGACGTCATTACTGTGCCACACGTAACTTTTGACGTCGTCATTCCAGTATTTTACCTCTTTTTTTCGATATCGTACGATTTTGTAAATAATAAAATTACATTAAACCAAACAAGTGTTCCTGAAAGGTAATAATAATAATAAAAAATCTATTTTAGAAGAGAAATGTATCAAGAACAAAAATATCTCAGCGAAACAATTTTAAATTTTGTTCAAAAGTTCTAAATACAATTTCCCTAATTTCGTTTTATTTAGTTTTTAAACATACCTGCTAAGATTTTTAGTTATTTACTTGTTGTCCATTTTATTACCAATGACAAATCCTTGTATAAGAACGATAATCATTCCCTTTATTCTCATCATGTAAAAAAAAAGTAAAAATAAAATATATTTTCGATGGGTTATCAACGAATAGCTCCATTTATGTTAGCAATACAGACTAATTTTCTTAATACGGTTAATCTTGATTTGAGAGCGAAACGCAGGTAAAAATTTAAGGATACCATTCGTTAAACTATTAAGCATTATGAAGTATACTTAGTTTCTTTTTTGTGGCTACAATATTCTTAAAACGATTGATATGAATTTGCTTGCACACTTTATAACGATAACAAATGGCATTTGGATAAATGGCATTTGGATAAATGGCATTAAGTCAAGACCGTTCACCGTGGGTGTTGGACTCCGCCAAGGGTGCGTACTGTTCATCATCTTTATGGACTGGATAGACAGAGGCGATGAGCGTGTTTGTGTGGGCGACTGCCTGGTGGAGAGGTTGCTCTTTGCTGACGACCTTGTCCTCCTTGGGTCTTCTCGCACGAACCTTCAGCATGCACTAGACCGGTTTGCAGCCAAATGTGAAGAAGCTGGGATGAAGATCAGTGTGGCTAAAACCGAGGTTCTGGTCCTTTCAAGACAGCCTGCTCAGTGCGCTCTCCATGTTAGGGGAGCCTCATTGAGACAGGTGGAGAAATTCAAGTATCTCGGGATTGCATTCACGAGTGATGGACGGCAGGAGAAAGAATTGGATGCTCGGATCGGTGCAGCAAGCTGTGTCAGACGTGAACTGTGGCGATCCGTGGTAACGAAACGCGAGCTGGGTAACAAAGCCAAGCTCTCCGTCTTCAAATCTATCTTTGTCCCCATTCTCACCTATGGTCATGAGGCTTGGGTAATGACCGAAAGAGTGCGATCGCGGGTACAAGCGGCCGAAATGAGATTTCTGAGAGGTGTGGCAGGTGTTACCCTACTAGATAGAGTGTACAGCAGCACAATAAGGGAATCTTTAGGTGTTGAGCCGCTACTTCTCCGCATTGAGAGATCTCAGTTGCGCTGGTATGGTCACGTGATACGGATGCCGCAAACTAGTCTTCCTAGGCAGTTGTTATTTTCCAAGCCGGTGGGTAAGAGACCAAGGGGTCGGCCTAGAACCAGGTGGCTAGACTACATGGAGAATCTGGGTTCGAGTCGCTTGGATATTACCAGGGAGGACATGCGCCTGATGGCGGAAGATCGCGATCGCTGGAGATCCTCCATAGGGCTGCTGCCCCCGCGACCCTAACGCATAAGCGGGTTTGAAAAGTAAGTAAATAACGATAACAAAATAATAAGAAAACCAGTTAATCTGTGCCAAATAACAGCACCCGTCCTAGTAAAGAAATATTAGCATCTTATGAACAATAAATTGCTTTAACTTTAAAGAAAGACAAAAGTTGGATGTTTAGAATCATATAAACAAACACTTCAAACAGCGGAGGCGTCAATGTAACAGCGGACGGGGAGAGACATAATGACTTATTCAATGACTTAATTATTAACTTAGAGGGGTTATTTTTTCTTCAGCGGGATTTCTGAGGGGTTTTTTTCTTTAATTTCTAAATTCGGTTAAAAAGGATTGTATGCTCTTTCTAATCCTACTCCCTCCTTATCTTGGCTTCAATAATTTCAAAATACAAAGGCTCTTTCATTTTCAAAAAATAAATCCGAGAAAATAGGTTTAATTACGAGGTAATATCAGAAAATTCCGAGATCAGTTCTGTAGAATGTAAACAGTGAATTTCATTACTTTGTAAGCAGTAGCCAACGAGAAAGACAGGCCTGGGCACTCAAAAGTCGCATGACCTAAAGCACTGTATAAAGAAAGTATGGACAAT
>JAHWFO010081800.1:1670950-1749165 GCA_023313115.1 Rhysida immarginata
GTTTGTTGGAAACAATGAAGTTTTGGATTGTTGCTCAGACTACTATGATCAGGTGACTTTTGAGTGCCCGGGCCTGCCTTTCTCGTTGGCTACGTTGTAAGCTGAGTGATGTCATTCTGTAAGCATCAAGACCTGTGCTACTCGAGTTTTTGTAATCACGTTGCGATGTCAACACAGAGCTAACATCAAATTCTGCGTTAAACTGGGCAAAACTTGAACGGAGACCTTTCAACTGATTCGGCAGGCTTATGGCAATAAAATAATGAATCGTGCGAGGCGTTTTGAGTGACTGTTTGCGCATCAAGATTTGCACTACATCGCTGGAAGACGTAGAGGGCGAGCGGAAATGCGGAGAATGAATACGAATTTGCGCCCGAGGATCGCCGGAGGACCATTCAAGTCAGGATAGGTTAAAGAATTTTACGAAAAAGACTTAACGTGTGGCGCGCAGGCAATTGGATGCTCCATTACGACTCACAGAGCTTTAGAAACTCGTCAGTATTTAGGCCGTAGCACCGTGATTTGGCTCCTTGCAAATTCTTCTCTTCCCAATTCTTCTCTTCAAAGACGAATCTAAGGCTAAAAGCCGTGGATGAGATCCAGCACGAATCGCATGAGGTGCTTGACAAACTTCGAGAAAAGGACTTCTATAAAAGGAGCTTTCCAGCGTAGAAAGAGCGGTAAAACGGTGTATCGCTGCAGTAGTTTGACGGAGATTATGACCAAACTTAGTAGTTAGTTTGTTATATACAGTATAAGCTTTGATACCACCTCGTATAATGGATATTTGACCATAAAAAACAATTAACAAAACATTATTTTTTAAAAATTGTCATTAAATCATAATTTAATGATCACTAACATCTTCAAATTGTATATGCTAAAATACTCATAAAACATCTAACCTTAATTACTTTTTGAATTCTCGTTGCTGAATAAAAACTATTATTAGGTAACCAAGATTAACTTGGTTTTAATATACAGGGTGGTTCAAATAAAGTGTTTAATAGTAACTCCTTTTAATTAAAGAAAACAGAAAAATAAAATAAATATTAAAAACAATTGATAATAAAAGTCACCCAATATGGAGAAATACAATATATGAAGTGGACGGAAGACAGATGAATCAATGGTCTTGTGGAGCTTATTATCAATTGTTTTTAATATTTATTTTATTTTTTTCTGTTTTCTTTAATTAAAAGGAGCTACTATTTTTAATTAATTATTCATCATTATTCCTTGATATATAAATTGTAAATGATTAATCTACATACCGACAGAGATAGAAGGTTCAATATGCCCCCTCCTGCTTCAATTTATATTTCAAGAAATTGAATAACCTTGTATAATATATAAAACATTAATCTGTATGTTTAAAAATACAACTCCTGGAAAAAAGTTTCTGATAACTACATGGATAATTCTTATTTATCCTCCCTTTATTTCAACAGCAAGAGATAAATACTCGAGACTACATACTATAAACAAAACAACGCAACACTAGATTTGAAATATGTAAATCGAACTTACCACTTTGTAGTATTCGCTTTCGGCGCATCTTTGTTGCCATATTGGGCGAACCCACCATCGACGTGGAGTTGGCATTTGGGAATGCGATTTGAACACGCATATTGCTTTCATAAAGAGTCATCGTCTCTGAATCCGACGACGGATAACGTGAAGCTCGTAGGGAGACGCCATCTTGAATAGCTACACAACGTCAGCCTCAACCAACGACATGAAATGAGTAGATCGCTTATGTGGCCGCCATCTTTGGGGCAATTTACTTCTAATCTCTATTGTTAGTGTAGGCACCGCACATTCGGCAACTCTACAGACTTGGGCTCTGTGGGCGGGGCTTCACCTATGACGTATCATTTTCACAGAAATAGCTTAAGTAACTCCGACGTTCAAAACAGTTGCCTAATAACTGATCACTAGGAAGATAAGAGCTTTCAGAGAATCTTAATCGGAAAAACACTAATATGTTTCTTAAATAAATGCAAAAATACGATCCGATATTAATCTCAATTCATCCTAATGTAATTTGATCTAAGTTAACATTATTGATAAGAGATGGCGCAACCGGAAAATTTTTATGCCAGCTGAAGATAAATTAAATACAAGGTACTTGAAGAGACAGATTAATTGGGGTTTATTAGGTTTTAAATTATCATTATTTCGAAAAATAAAGTCTTCTGAAACACAAAAGAAAAAACAGTCTAGCAAGTGCGATCAAGAAGGTTCGCGCATTTGAGAGCCACGATTCCACTATGTAGTATTTCTTGAATACTGTGTGCAGGTTAGCATAGTTTTTTAATGTACTTGATATTTTTTATAAGTGACCTTGCGATTTTAACGATTTTAATAAAAATAATTTTTATATTTTACTACATTTGTCATGACAGAAGAATAAATTACAGATTAGAATGCATAAAGTAAAATAATTAGAAGAAAATAGCTCAATTACTTAAGAAAAAGCATTGGCACTCTCCATTGAGAGGATGGGTTATTTGGCAGAAGCTTGAAAAAATTTATTTTCTTGGACGAATAAAAGAAAAACTTGAAACTAGCAAAAAATGGGGATTAATACACATTATGAAAACTAATGAGTCGGGAGACTACTAGTTATCTCAAATTACTTTGCACCATTGGACGGTACATATACAAATATGAAATATGAAATACACAGTTAGAAAACATTATGGAACAAACATATTTACAGAGCACAACGTTCGAATGTATTTAAAATTGTAAAATAAGAGAAAAAAAACCCCCACAAACTTGAGCAAGATAAAGAAGTCCTAAAAGATATAAAAATGCAAATAAAATCAAAATCCGTGTGAAAACTAACAAAGTAAGTTGGACGAAATGAAGAAACAGATAACAGAATAAGATTATTTAAATACAAACAAGTATGCAGAGTAAAGAAAAAAAAATTCATTATTAAGTTTTTTAATTGTAAATTGTTTTTTACGTAAGCTTACATATGTTTGTTATTTTATTTTATTTATTTACAATTTTTGTGTATATTTTTATTTTTACTTTTTACATGTTGCATTTACTGCTTATTTACTCTCAGTATTATTTAATATTGAAGAAACATATAAAATAATAAACGTGTGTCATGGCATAGGTGAAGCCCAGCCCAGTGAGCCCAAGTCTGTAGAGTTGCCGAAAGTGCGTAGGGCATCATTACTGTGATTGGCAGAAAAACATCGCCAGCCAAAGCGCCTTTACTATATATCCGCTTCGTCGCCAGCTGAGAAAGCACCCCCCCCCCCCCAACATCGTGCTTGATGTCTGAAATTTCTTAAGCGACCTCTCCCAAATTTAGATGCTTTTTAATAAATGCGGTTTATAATTTCATAAATACCTCTAAACAATCATTCTGGTATCACTGAAACGACGGTAACATGGGTTGAATATCGACATCTTTTATGTATCACCAACCACGACCAGGATTTTTACATGAGAAAAACATTCTAAGACGCAGAAAGATAAAAACACACCTGTGAAAGGTCAGTGGTGAACCTTTAATATATCTATTACTACAATTTAAAGCTAGACAAGAAATAGGCATTGAGTTTTACTGTGTTTGTCTACGCAAACTTCAAACGTAAACATACGATGAAGGCCATTTTTTGCCAACCAAAGCAATGGCCGACAGGCTTTCAAATGGGGACGCGTTGGTGGCGCTGAAAGCAGCTCATGAGCGATCTACTCATTTCATATCATTAGCCTCAACCACAGAGTAAACAGAGCGCTCTTTACGGCCTCAAAAGCGCGTCGCCTCTTGGCAGCCATACTCAAAATAGCGAATAATCCGCTTTTTACATGGTATACGTTGATTTTCATGTGAAATTTTTATATTTTCCCAAAACTTTGTTTCATTGATGCACAAAAAAGTGATTTTTTAGGTAACAGTCATCAATTTCATAGGAAATAAAAATTAATGTTCAACTGCTACATGGCCTTACATTTTCTCAATTTCAACTTAATTTAAAATAAAATAAAATATATAAAATAAAAATTTTAAAGCACACACTTTCACCTTAAAAAGTTCAGAAAAAAGGAAAAAATCGAATTTAAAAAAAAGTTAAAAATGTGGTGGCGCGTTTATTATATAGTATTTTCTTTTTTAAAATTTAATATTGAACGCGCCACCACACTTTTACCTTTTTTTTTAAATTCGATTTTTTACTTTTTTCTGAACTTTTTAAGGTGAAAGTGTGTGCTTTAAAATTTTTATTTTATATATTTTATTTTCTTCTTTTTAGTCTTTATTTATAAAAAATAAGCTTTTTATTTGATATCTACAAAAACCAAAAAAACCTTGGAAATCTGCCGTCTGATATCGGGTAAACGTTTATATAAAATACTTTATGCTGGCTTAATCATAAACAATGCTCACCACAACCAACAACTTTGCTAGCACTGATGATCAAATTAGCAACGATAACAATAAACAACAATACAGTTGGTAAACTTAGAAATAAAAAACTCTTTCACCACAACGATAATAGATTGAAAATATACAACCTGATACTGGAAGTACTTTTCGGAAGCAATTGCTTCCATCATTCAGCAGCCCAGGAGCACCTCAAAGAAATTGAGAGAACTGCCTGTGTCTTGAAACAGCTGAGTATTTATAAGGAACACAACCAATAAAAGAAAAAGCATAAGAATCATTTTCTCTGATTGGTTACTTGGGTAAACCACCGAATTAGAGGGGAGTCGCTGATCGGGCCTCTATCTAGGTTAAGTAATAAATTACTATCCGATTGTTGGATAGCAATGCTTTCAAAAGCATCCAGCAGGTGTTTCTTGTTTATTGATTTTATCAAATGTACATTGTTACTAGGAAAATCGTGGCCTGTATCGATTGAATGTTTTGCTACGGAGGACTGGCTGCTTCTTTGAGGTGCTCCTGGGCTGCTGAATGATGGAAGCAATTGCTTCCGAAAAGTACTTCCAGTATCAGGTTGTATATTTTCAATCTATTATCGTTGTGGTGAAAAAGTTTTTTATTTCTAAGTTTACCATTACAATTATCCACACTTGTCTTTTTTATTATTTAACAATACAGTTAGTCGTTACGTCATGATTGCACTGTATATAATGTATATTAAACTTAAATATTAAATAACTTACGAATAAATAAAAGACTAGTGAAATTAAAGATTGAAACATGCATTATCATCTATAAGACGCCGTTTGGGAAAGTTGCAGAGCTGTAGGTAGGTAGTCAGGAAGTGGGCAAAATATTGATTACCAAAATTTTTCCTTCCATTTTTCGATAGAAAAATTATTACATTCTGTTTGGAGGTCATCTCCAGTATATATTTAATTATTTATCTAAAATTGAACCTTTTGAAAGCATTTACCAGCACCTTACATTGATAATACTGCTGAAAAATGACTGAAATTCTTTGATATTTTTATCAAACAAACATTTTTTAGAAAACAAACATTTTTAATGTTGGGGACACAAAGAAAGGCTGGTGATATAATTTGCAGCGATTTGGGCATGGGTTGAAAACGACCCACGATTGAGCCATATAACGCACGATGACTTACAATTCTCTTTTTTTTTATCTGTGAAAAGATAACCCGCTATCTTTTGCTGTTCTCATGTTACATCCGTATGCCACGCAGTAGTTTGGCATGTTGCTCACTCATTCCACGGTAGCTAAAGTAGGAAAAAACCGTTCCCTACCCTCAAATACGTGCCTAAACATATGGAAAGTAACGTGGAATTTGCGATCTGAGTCCCACCAAAAGATGGCCACGCGAGAGTTTCCGGTGGCGACGCAGCTGGCTAACACATCTAATGCTGCATGATCGCTCTGTTTACTCTGTGGCCTCAACCAACGAGATTAATATTATTAGAGTGGAAAATAACTGATCATCAGCAACACCACTATGAAGCAGTGATAACTTGCATGTGTCGACCTCAACTGCTGCTTATAAGCTAGGTGCAAGCGCAAAGTGTGCGGACTCTGGTGAGCGTTTTTTGCGTTAGCTTCGGGAGAGCTCCTTTGTTTACATGCGTGCACAAGGTAAAACAAAAGGCAAAAATAGACTAATTATTGCTTTTGTGCTATATTATAGGTATACCAATTAATTTTAAACATGTCAAATAACAACTGCAGTATAGTAGGATGCGGTAATAAAACTGCCAAAAACGCAGGAAAAAAAATTCATTTCAACAAGTTCCCGTCCAGGCCATAGGAAACTAAACGGAGGTAGAAATGATCCAGTTTATGAAGCGAAAAACTTAAGATTTGTTTTTAATAAAATATTAATTCAGTATCATAATTTAATTACGATTGAACAATATGTTCCACAGAATTACAGGTGATGAATGAATGCCCACCTCAAAATCGTATGTATGCAGTGATCGTTTCATTGGTGAAACGAAAAACAATCATCCTGATTACATTCCAATAGTTCGATGTTCGACATCCAATGTGACTGACAAAAAAGTGTAACGCTTTCAGCGGTAATTCACGGTCAACAAAAGTAATCTCTGTCTAGTGGATGTTTAAAAGTCACAATGAAATTTTGCTAGCACTCATTTTAATATGATTTTATAAGTTGGTTTATTTATGCTTGTTTGAGGCAGGCATTGTCCGACAATTTCTTTGTTCACAGAATCCATATTTTTTTGAATCAACTAATTATTTCTCTTCTTTATGATACTTGCTCGAAAAGATGAACTGTAAATTGTTTCATAAAAAAGCTAATTTAAACACATTTTCCATGGTGAGTGTCAATTTGAAATTCTTAAATACCAGCTAACTCAACGTAAGCATTGAGTTTCTCTCCCGACTCTAGTTCATTTAGCCACCACCAGGTGCGAATTCACTAGCGCTCCAAGCGGCATGGACCTAGCTTATTTAACCTCAACTGTCATGGCTGACGCTAGTTAAGTTGCTCATATTAATAATATAAGCTAAGTTTAGACTAAATCTATTTCCTGCATGCAGCACCATGATAAATATGATTGTAATAAACCGAATGTTTATTTTCTTATTCTCATATTTCAAGTTTTTACCTCAACTATCAATTAGCTTCAAACATGGCGTCGTTATTTCCACTCTAATAATATTAATCTCGTTGGCCTCAACGATATGAAATGAGTAGATCGCTTACACAGATATATAGATCGCGCTTTACTATATATCTGTGATCGCTTATGTGGCCGCCTCTTTGGGGCAATTTGAAGGCGGCGAAAAGTGGAACTATTCTCTAGTGTTATTGTAGGCGCCATTACTGTGATTGGCAGAACAACATCGCCAGCCAAAGCGCCATTACTATATATCCGCTTTGTCGCCAGCTGAGAAAGCACACCCCCCCCCCCCATCAACATCGTGCTTGTAGTCTGAAATTTCTTAAGCGACCTCTCCCAAATTTAGATGCTTTTTAATAAATGCGGTATATAATTTCATAAATACCTCTAAACAATCATTCTGGTATCACTGAAACGACGGTAACATGGCTGAATATCGACATCTTTTATGTATCAACAACCACGATATAAAAGATGACCAGGATTTTTACATGAGAAAAACATTTTAAGACGCAGAAAGATAAAAACACACCTGCGAAAGGTCAGTGGTGAACCTTTAATATATCTATTACTACAATTTAAAGCTGGACAAGAAATTGGCATTGAGTTTTACTGTGTTTGTCTACGAAAAAGGAAATTCGATTTTATTTTCTCAAATACAGATTACAAATCGCACAGCCCTAAAGCAATATCACAAATTCAGCTGCTGGTGAAGTTTAATCGCCAAACAATAGCCGCTCTGGATGATCTTTCGCAACTGCTGATTCACATGATTACTCGCTCCATATTTATTTTTAACAAATCTCTCTAGTTGACTTGGAAACCGAATCATTTGAATATCCCTTATAATTAGTCACAGTCGTAACTGTCAGTTGCAACTGGTGCACAAGCCTTGGGCCGGGAAGAAGGGGCCCTATTAAAACTGGGTATCGAAAATTACAATTATTATATTTTCAAGTTTTAATTTTTACCGCCGCGCCGTGCTTATTAACGTTTTTTAAAGAGGAGACAAAAAATGAAAAGTTTGTTACGGCAATGCTCGCTTGTACACTCTCATTTGCATGGTCGTAACTCATGCGAGCAGTGTATTTTAAAATTGTAAAGCAAAATTTTCTCTTTATTTTATGATTTCTGCAAATGAAACCTCTATAATGTTCAATTGATAATTGGTTCATTCAAGTGTATTCCAGTAAATCAGAAAAAATGATGAGAGCAATTAGTAGTACAATTTCTGTCAGCGAACACTGGAGTACGGAATAATTTAAAAATTATAAAGTATTCATTGGGATTAATTCAGTTCGTCCGAGTTACCCCATCCCGACCAATAGAACGTCCAGAGCACTTTCTATCAAACAGCCACATAACAAAAAGAAAAACAATTTACTGCCGACATGCGAAGCTCTAAAACCAAATACAGTGAAATCTGGGCCCGACTTCGACTAACTTTATAACTCAGGGCCGTAGACAGACGTCGCCCGGAGGAAAAACGTACTTGTATTTTTGAATTTACCCCATCACCCCTCAAATTGATGTACTACATCAGCTTGAATGAAAATACATCAGTGTTTGAATGAATTTTAAAGCAATCAAAAATTCTTAACAATGAAAAAATTTCAAAAAAATCTCAATCTTCGTTTCTTATGTTGAAGATGAACAGTTTAGCAAGAGTAAGAATTGCTGTCTTGTTTTATTTTAATACGAGGCTTCTTTTTTCCACTTTAACCCGTATATATAGGGTGAGACATTTATCTTGAGACAACTGAATATCTCGGAAACTAAGTATTCTACAAAAAAATGTCCAAAATCAAAAGTGAATTATTTCGCGGGGGAAATTCATTAGCTAAAAAATTACCCCCCCCCCCTTGTGAGGAGGGGCTGGGGGAGGGGGTAACTTTGAAATCTTAAATGGAACCCCTATTTTAATGGTCTATTCAGATTGTACACAATATTCGAGAAATGTTTTATTTTTGGTGTTTTTTCAATTGATCCAACCGTTTAGGAGATAGAGGCGCTCAAAGTGTGGAACTTTTAAAGTTTTGAACCCAATTTTATCGATGAAGACAAAGCGATAGTAAGTGGGTCTTACAGACATTCCTGTTCTACTTTTTAATGGTCTTTAAGAATCCGAAGCCAGAATTTCAAAAATTCAATATTTTTCAATACACACGTATAGACTCTGTCTCCATAGGACTGCTGTCCCCAAAAGTTTACTTGTGCACTAAAATTTAACTAATGAATTTCCCTCGCGAAATAATTCACTTTTGATTTTGGACATTTTTTTGTACAATACTTAGTTTCCGAGATATTCAGTTGTCTCAAGATAAATGTATAAGCTAACGAAATTAAAAAATTCATAATTTTTTATTATAAATAAAGAGCAGGTCTAAATTCCTCATGAATAGATTCATTATTTACCGATTAATTAACAAGGAAGTGAATGGCGTATTGAAGAGCACCACTACGTCGTGAAGATAAATTATGCATCCATTTCAATTTTTCATCATAACTTCCCATTTTTTTATATGAAATGATTTGAATTCAGTGCCACAGACAATGGGGAAACTGATAAGAGTTTAAACGTTTGAACTTTTTTCATTTGGAATTATCTTTATTTTTCAACTTTAGGTCGAAAATTCAAACAAAAATAGGCATAACTTTCAGTGAAAATAAACTTGTAATTCTGAGGGGAATCATTTGTAATCGGTAAAGCGAAGGATTAAAGACCGCAAAAGAGGGATGTCCGGTGGAAAATCGGATTTATGATAATACTGATTAATAATGTAAAACCAGTAGCTGTTAAAGCTTGTAAAAATCATCGTGTGGGAATAATGTCGATATTAACATTATTGTTTATGATGTGAGTAAAGGCTTTAAAATTCAGTAATGAAGAACGGCAATTCCAACATGTTTTGCCATATATTCCCAGCCTTCTCGAGGATCAAGGGGAATAACTGGCGAAATATATTGGAATAGCCCGAAAAACCACGTTTTTTCATTACCGTATTGTAAAGAATTATCCACTCCATCAAGAAAAACAGTTTAAAGGACCACTCTTCAATAAACTTGTTTATATTCGAAGTTTTCCTTAGGTAAAATAAATACCACCTCTGCGCTACCAAAATAAAATTACTGTTAATTTATTTAAAAAATTAATTTTAGTAAGATTTAATTGTCTATGGAAATACTAAAATTCACAAAACTGATAAAAGTAATTTATTATAATAAGTACTCTTTTATCAGTTATAGAATTATCAAAGCTAATTCTTATTGCTACAAATATATTAAATGAAGGCATTTTGAAAAGGTGTCCCTCATAGGCGACAGCTTCAGCTTTTTACGATACACTAATTTGAGCTATGCATCTGATGAAAGCCTAAACTGTCTTCTACCAGGCAATGTCTTATTTTTCAACGTAGTCACCATTCCTATCCACAGACTTGCGCCAACGTAGGAGAAGATTTTTTTCTTTCCGTCGGTGAAGAAATCGTGTGTCTGTTGCCTTCATCTCTTCATTTGGTGTAATGGTCACCATTCAGATGTTACAGGTCGTCCACGGCGGGCGTGTGATGCAGGATTGTTGTGGCTGGATTGCTGTCTTTCACTCTCTTTGCCTACTCAAACATGCGTTGCCTAGACAAGACTCATACTGTGATAAATGTCTATGGATGCCTACGACCAAGTACATCGCCATTTTCTCAAATATGAAAAAATTCGTCAGGAAAACCAAAGTGATGAAAATTCGTAAGAAGCATCGGGCGATGAAGTTAAATTTGAATGGGCAGTTAGTAGAACAATTTCGAACCTTCAGATACTTAGGAAATACCACATTGTGTGATACCTACAGTAGGTAGTCAATGAAGATTGTAAATGCGATTACGAGATTAAGAGAAGAATCGCGATGGCGAAAGTGACATTTCAAAGTGGCGCAATGTGGTTATTCAAATTTGGAGCTCCGAAAAAGACTGATTAAGTGTTTTATATGGAATGTAACGTTGTATGGGTCAGAAACGTGGACACATAGAAATATTGACGAAAAGAAGCTGGAAATATTTGAAATGCGGACTTGGAGAAGAATGACACGGACAAAGTGGACTGAAAAAGTTAAAAATGTAGATGTTTTGGGATGCATAGGAGAAGACAGATAACTGTTGCGGGGAATCAGAAGAGACAAAGCAACTGGATCAGCCACATTTTAAGAGGTAGTGGTATTATAAAGGTCACGCTTGAAAGATACAGTTAAAGGGAAACTCTCCAGAGGAAGAAGAAGAATCAAACTGATGTCAAGTGATTCGTACATCAACTTCAAGACACTTGCACAGGATAGGGACGGGTGGAGAAATTTTAAGTCTGGAAATTGTAGATGGGCGCTGATAGATTTAGTGATAGACAATGAATTAAGTTTTCCTTTCATACCACCAGATGAGTTTAGTTTCAGGTCCGTATCTCGCAAATTGCTGAAGTTATCACAAAGGAGCCAAAACTTTTCAAAATGCGAATAAAAAAAGTGGTGACACGAGAACTTTCAGGGTTTTGGTTTTTTTAACCACTTATCCGAGCATAGCCGTCTTCATGAGTATAGGACTCGTGTAATCGCGAAAGTATCTGCGTTCGGTTAATAACTCGACTGTCGATGTCCTTAACGTTTTAAAGTCCCCCTGTTCCTGTAATAAAGAAAAAAAGGACGGATGCATTTTTCCACAATCAAATAGTTAAAACATACAGATGGACATTTCAAACGGCATTGTTGTCTTTGTCAGTATAATACAAATAAAAATGGCATAAAAAGAAATATAATAATAACATACGGAATTTAATTAAATAGAAAGTAACCAAGCAGATTGTAGTAATAGGCATAATAGGTAACAGAAAAACTGTTCAATCGGGACTATTCAGACGAAACGTGACAGTCATTTCAGGTAACGATAAAAATCACTGACATTCAATGTCTAAATTAGCTATAATAAATAGCAAGCCTCCTTGCAATTTCGTACGACTGAAGGAAGTTTAACATTTTTGGCTTATCATTGAAATGTGATAATTTGTAATAATTATTGAGGTAAAAAAAAAAAAATGTGCCCAGTTTTTAGTTTATGTTTCAGACAACTGAATTACAGTTTCCGTCCTTGATACTTGATAAATGTTCTTTAATTCTAGTGCTCATTTCGTATGTCATTACCATATTTCCTCAAATTCCTATTTTTATACTTGACTCCGCAACTATGAAGTTTGTCCGAGTAATAACTTGCACTGACTTCGGCAAAGACGACATACTATAGTTGCGTCCCGTTTTCCGTATCACTTGCATCCCAAACAATTCCTCTCTTACGTAGCGTCCCAAAAATTTTCCTCCATACGAATTAATTGCATTCCATTATCGCCCCCCCACCCCCTCAAGCACCTGGCCCTTAAAATGGAGCCAAAATGGAAGAGCCTTCTCTAATTACATTTTCAGCTTCAATAAAGTTTTATTATCACATTATTTATAAGAGAAATCAAATACATTTATGAAATGGGCAAAATTTATGACACTGCCGTTACTAAAGCAATACGGAAGATGCTATTGCTTTTATATTGATTAATTTTTATGGCAACGAATTCCTCTTTCATAAGGGTCGCAGATTTTTTTTTTTTTTTTTTTTTTTTTTTACTTTCGTTATACAAATGCTTATTTTGATAAATGACATTGAATCTTTTTCAAGGCCGAAATGAGGATTGTTTCACATTGAAATGGGAATGAAATGCTTCACAAGCATTAGTCGTTCTGGATGACGTGGACGACGATGAACAACATTTCGCACACAAAGACGAAGGAGATGTAGGCCTGCTTCCATGTAAATTTATACAAGGTAATCAAAAAATCGTCGCAGTTTCTGGTCGTATGGAAGATTAGTCATCAGATCAAATGCAAAGCAGTCACTAACCTCCTCTGGTGATAATTAGAGAGAGTCCGAATACTTTCTTAAGTAGTTGACCAACTTTGGAATCTATCTCTCGGAACTCCTTACTCAGTCCTGTAGATTGTATTTTTCGCCAAGAGCTCTGCCTTATGTGAAAACAGTATGATTTAACTTCACACTTGGACCAAACAGCTCATATAGCCTTGTGTACGGCGATTTTAAAATTAGCGTAAGCTGTTTGTGGAACAAAATTCACTCCATAGCTTGTAGTCTCTATTACAGAATATTTTAATGCATCTTTGTATGTGGATTAGTGCTCAGGAAGTAAAAAATATTGCTGATACATAATTATCGCTTTTAAATCCGTGGAGAGTGAATAACTGAAGGAAACCCTTTGGAACAGATTGGAAGGTTCCATCAACGTACAGCAAGTCAACGGATGAAGTCTGAAAGCCATGGCTTTCTTGGGGCGCACATAATATGGGACCCAACTAGTAAACCCCCTCGGTAGGTTTTAGATCTCGTTGCAAGCGGCAGGCTTGTCGCGCATTTGCAAACGGCATTGTAAACTGTTCGTTTCTTTTATACAAGCAATGTGGAAGGTGAACATTCCGTGCTCTCTTCGAGAACATGACAATATTTGGGTGTTCTTCCTTCTCCAGTAAAAGTGTAATAATATTTTATTATCTAGCATCAATTTTAGTTGGTTTTAATTTTAATTGCCTTTTCTTAACAAATAATTAACATTTAATACATTGCTTTATTAGGAGGGTTAACTAAAAGCTACTTATAAGAATGCACGCTTGCTCTATACGTTTATCCGCCCAGCCGTCCATCCGTCGTTTGCCCGATAACTTGAAAACGGATTAACTTTTTCAAATTCTGTTTACAGAATTCTGACCATCAAGGTCTTAGCTCGGCTATATCAACTTTTCGTGGACTCCTTCACGTCGAATTCACGTGCGAAAACAGTTACCGTAAAGAATACCAAGATAACGGCATATCATATAACAATCGATTCGTCAAGATTGAATACACTGTTACGTTCTGTTTATCTTTTAAGCATTGTTGACGTGAATACGCGCACGCGACGATCGCTTTGTCAACGCACAATTGCCCAATTGCTCATATTCTATACCTATAATAAAACTGTAGCCAACCCGGTGTCTGTACATAGAAAATATTTAAGAAACTCTTTATGCGACAGATCTTACTACATTAATACTATAACTGAAGCCAAAACAATTATTTTTAGAATTTTTGCCTGTCTGTCTGTATGTTTGTTTGTTATCTCATCATGCAAAAATTACTGCACGAAAATCAACGCGGTTTTCACTGTTGCATTGTGCAACTTAAAAAAGGATGTATGATTTATCGTGATACATAGTCTAGAAGCTAAGTTCTAGGCTAAAGTCTCTTAAGCTGGTAGTTGAAAACAAGCTAACATGCGGTCAAACATAACGAATAGAACGAGCAGTTCTAATCATTATAGTCAAGGTATACTTTAGTTCACAAAACAAACAACAGATGACGCTACAAATTAAAACTAGGGCGCCTTATAGGCACTCTAATTAAAACTCGCTATCGTTTGATTGTATCTATTCCTTGATGTCAATAAAGAATATTTTTATTGTGTTCTATTATAGAAAGATTCTATTCAAGTACCTATCCATATATTAATATCAATATTTAGGAACTTTTTAACTATGTTCCGGTTTAGAATTTTCAAGCATCCACGCAACGAAGTCGCCGGCAACAGCTAGTACATAAATAATTGCATTCTGCTTCACAGCTGAAACTCCTTCATGGAATGTTTACAAGATTTTATTAATTGTCGTTTTTCTTTTATTCATTTCTGTAGCAATACGAGGCTTTCCATTTTATTACTGACGGCAAGCGAAGCACTTGAAGAAAGTGCAAATACATGCATCCCTCATTTTACACCGGCTTGATTTACGCGGATGGCTAATGTCGGGCTAACGTCTGTTTGTGGTTCATATTTTCACCACTTGAAAATACGAACATCAAACTTATTTTCATTAAGTTCATGAAAATATGAATTTCAATTTCGTAACCCCACCGGTACCATTTCGAACAATCAGACCAACAGTTAAGACATTTAATTAATAAATCTATTCGTTTTGTTTATACGGAAAAATACTCACTGCGTTTGACACAATACTGAAAAAACTAAAAGATTACCTACCAGTGGTCATTTTACAATGTTAGATAAAAGCCTCCATTTTATTGACCTAGAAAAGGGCAATTCCGAAATGCTTAAATGTGCCACCCGAATCGAAGAACATCTTTGAAGACTGGGAAGAGCACTGGACTCAAAAGAAATTTCAAGGTTGGCAAGAGAAGATGTCATGTGGAAAATGGCATCTTCAAAGGAGAAAAGGGGTTGAAGGCCTTTCTACTGAAGAATTATTGTATTTGGTAGAATATCTGAACGCAGAGAGAATGAGAAGAACAACGATGAAACCAAACAAAACAGTTGTAAAATTAATAAAAAATGCCGCCGTCAGCAATACCTCTTTGATTTAGGAGTGTACAAAATTGGCCAAGACTGAAATTGAACCTAATGACTTTAAATAAAGTCCAGCAGCTTATTATGAAATTCTTAAGGAGAGGCTAGGTACAGGAAACAAATCTAGAATCATACATAATGCATGAAGGTGTTCAATCTTAAGCCTTGACCGTTAAGGATGAATAACCAGATTCATTATCGCAGATCCGAAATCGGTCTGCTAAACGAGATTAACTTCAGAATATTGCTATATAAAATAGTAAATTTACTTTGGTTGTTTATACATTGAGATGACAAACTAATATTATAGTAAGCATGCTTTTATGAGGGGAAAATTACAATGTATTACAATTATAATTTTTTAAAGCTTTGGATTGCATATCCATTCACTCCACAATATAATGGACTAGCAGAGGCACCCGGCGTTGCCCGGGATAATTACAGCTTTAGGTAAGCAGAACAACCTCAAGAAGTTAAATAATAACTCGAATTGGTTTTCAGTTATAGACGAAGCTCCACAATATAATGGATTTAATTTACACCAATTCGGTTTACGCCTCCTCCCAGGGCAGCATTCTCAACCTTTTCACAACCGTACCACTCAAACAAAATAACAAAAGACTGCCAACGACACTTTCCAAGTACGTACTACTAATTAACTACCACCGGTTGAAAACTCTGTCCTAGAAGAACAAATCGTTGGCGTAAAATGTTTTAGATAACTTACTCTATCAAATTCCAAGGCGGCATCTTGCGTGCAAAAGACCAAGTAATTCGGTGAATACATCCCTTTCCCACTCCTCCGTTAACGTTGAAGAGCGGCATCCTGTTCTGCGTAAAAATTCAGCAAAGTACGTAAGCTATTTAAATGAAAAATCTGGCCTGAAGTTCAGCATTCATGTTCTGATAAAAGAAGATGTCGAAGGGCAATCATCAATTTTGAAAATTTAATCGGATTGTAGAGCAATTCAACAATGTAGCAAATGTAGCCTTTTCAGGCTAATCCTTGCAAAATTTCAACGACTCTTTAACAATTTATTTTAAGTACTAGTACTTATTTAGCAAGGCTGCTTAGTACAGTTTCAATCACAGTTCAACAGCTTCATTATTTCTTAATCACATTTCTAAGTAGACAAGTACAATTTCAATTTTTCACATTAATTTAGGTCCCATAGAATGTGAATTTGACATCAGAATGCAGAATTTTCAGAAGTAACACTTAAATAATGATGCGCTTAAAACTTAAAAATGAAATAAAAATTTTTTACTAAATTACATTAACAAAGTAAAAATAACAAGCGGGCATTCAAAAATATATTTCTCAGAAATTTGAGGCTTCAGGATTACAATACATTATTTTTACCATTCTTTGCTTCTATCAATTTAATAAACTTAAACCATTATTCGAAATTTATTTATTACAAACACTGTTCAGAATTGGTTAAAAAAATTTTACACGTGACTTAATTAAATAATATCTAAAGTTTTACGAACTTCTTAATTAAGTTCCTTAATGGGTTAATTCATTTGTAAAGTTAATTTTATTATGTATTGCTTTAAAAATCTTACTTGAATTAAATCCATTAGTATACTTCAAAAATGTTAATTAACACTACAAGTTCAATGAATTGACGTGAAAGAATAAATCTATAAAAAAAGTAACTTTTCTTTTTTCTTTCTTTAACTCATGAGATATTTCTTTATTCCATGAGTTAAAAAATAAACGAAGCAATACTCAAGTGGCTATTATCTTATTTTTATAAGAGAAAAAGAGATAAATAAGAAATTTTATATTTTTATTAATTCACCTCTTCTTGAAACTGAGAAACTAATAATTTCATAAAAGAGCAAATGGTGAAAAATACACATTATTGATCAATGCTATTGAAAGTAAGGTACAATGTAATCCCTCCCGCTGATTATTTCGATAACTTTGAATTGTCAATCTCGTTGATGGAGAAGTAAATAGAACTCAATCCCATTGTCACTGATTAGAGCTAAATAATTTTATCTTCAGAACACAGTTTTATTTCTCAAAAAATGTTATGAAGGAAAACAAATTATGCATTACTCACCGACTGCGGTTTCCGAAGAAAATCGAAGCACACGGAAACGACCTGGTTTTAAAAACATGACATCTACATCCAAGCTCATTCTCTTTGCAGCAAAGAAGAATTTTCCAATGCTTCGTTACAATTACGCTATTTTTTATCGTTATAAAATTACAACGAATATTAATTCTCAATTAAATATTAAATATAATGTCAAATTTCGTGTTCAAGAAGTATTAACGAATTCTCTGAAAACTCATTTTTTAAATAGAATGTGGTCTATTCAATCTCATCAGATGTCGCTACTTTCTAAGTCAGTAACCATCGTTTAAATTCAAAATAACTCAGCCGGCTTGGTGGCCGAGAGCGTTGAGGCGCAGGTTCGAATTGCAGCGAGTTGCGGGTTCGAATCCCGCCAAGGGCATGAATGTGTGTGTTTGTCTATTTTCATCATCATCCTTTCATCCCATACGGCTAGTCTCCTGGAAGAGGGAGATGCGAGCTGGAAATCCATCCATCCATCCATCCAATTCAAAATAACTCTTAAATATCAACGAAAAGATATTTCTCATAAATATTAATAAAAACTATTAATAAAAATATTTCAAATTTAAAACTTATTATAATTTAAAATTCTAATTAAGATTGTTAAGATATAAAGACTATTTTCCTTATTCAAATTAAAGCTACATTCTTCAATTATAATATTCCGTTCATATTCTTATTCATTTAAAACGTAGAGCTATGAAATATGTCACCCGCGGATCGTCTGGAATCCACAACGCATCTATCGGCCTGAACCAGATTAAATTTTTGTCGGCAACTTTATTAAAATAATAAGATTAAAATTAAACACGGAAACCTAAAATAGTTTCATAAAATATTCCTTTGATCTTGAATTATATAGGGTGACCCAAAAGTCAGTTCATAAATCATTAAAATTTGCAGTGGATATTCTTTAATCAATGCAACACCGATTGAGCCTACAATAAATGTTCAAAGTGACCCCTCATTCTCCTGCTTGCACGAACGAATACGACGGCACATTCTTGCTTTCCTTCGAAATTACTTTATCCTCAAAAACAGATTGCACTCGTTCCATTGAGATTGGGCTGTGTGAGCAGTAGCTCCGTCCTGTTCATAATAACCTGGTCTGCATTCAATTTCATCTAAACACTCTACAAATTGTTCGAATGTGTTGCAAAAACGTTCCGCATTACGTGGTGCAATCGTTTGTATTTAAAGTGATTGTATGGATGTCAAATATGTTGCTTTCAAATAGTATCAAATAGGGGATGGTCATAATAATTTGGCCACTCAGTGTATGTTTAAAATGTTATTAGGCTATACATAAAAATTGTATTAATTTAAAAATTATTTGGTGTATTAAGAAATTTTTAATTCATTTGTGAAATTTTTATTAAACATTTCATATCATCCAGGAGTCATATTCTATGAAAATAAATATTATTGATCATTCAATATTTTTATGGATTTATGCGATTATATCTACGGAAAATATCAGAAATATCACGCAAACAACCAAACCTGTGCTTGGGCTTTATGGAATCCGCTCGCTAGTTAATAGTTGCCATTGAAAGAAAATGAAATATATTCAATTACAAACATTGTAATCATTTTATATACGAGTTTCTCTAATTTATAATGTGAAATGAGAGCCGATAGAAAGGCATAAATGAAATCAGTAAGAGAAATACTATTGTGTGGCAAAAATATTTATTTATTTTTTTCTTTTTTTAACTTCTTATTTATGTTGGCATTTGAAAACTATACTCCTTAATGCAAAAATGTTTTTAATCTATTTATAGCTACATTTTATTAATTTTTTCATTATATGAATACTGTATCTGTAAACGAAGTACTCTCAATAGTCACGATAAAATTTGAATCTCATTTTAGTTTTATTAAAATTGACTGAAAGTTTACTGAATTTTACCACTTTTACAAATTATTCAAACACAAATATTTTTAAATCAAGAACTTAAAATAAAGTCTTCAGCTTTCAAAATCCCATTTTCAATATAAACGATTCTAAATTTTTAAAAGCAACTAGTTTGTGTAGAGAAGTAGATTTTCGTGTCGTCCATGTATTGATTTGTATCATAATTATTGGCCGACTCTGGTACAAAAACGTCGAGTATATAAAATTTACAAACGGTCGAAATTACCGGCAGATTACGTTAAAATTGGACGTTTAAGGTGAACTGGGCCCTTGATAGAACTTTGTATTTTAATCGTTTAGAATCGAATGTAAAGGCTTCGCCGTGCCTGTTCTGGGACATTGCTAAACATTTGTCTGCTTCCAAAGCTTCTTGCCCTGATTACCTTGACCCGGATATTTCTGACCAAATTGCCCAAACTTTTTCTTCAAATATGAACAATGACGCAAAGTTTACTGGGAACGATAAATTAGTAGAATCTTGTTGGCATTTTATAAATAAAAACTTTACTTTTACCGTAGTCTTTTAATCCCCTGGTCTGTGCACAGGCATTGAATTCCATTGTTTTAGCCCAACAATTGGATTGCTGTATTTACTGAAGAGTAAAGCACTGTATGGACAATCATTGTTGCAGGCAGCCATTTTGACTCCTATTTCATTCCTGTTTTTTATGATGATTGTTTCTTGTTTTGCGATAAATTCAAACTTGTAGATTGAACACTTCCTTTTTGACAAAATTTGAGAAAAATATGCCTCTGAAGTTTGAATTTGCTGCAAAAGACGACCAAACGTCATATGAAATAGGAGTCAAAATGGCTGCCTGCAACAATGAATTCTCCGTACTTTCTTTATACAGTGCTTTACTCTTCAGTAAATACAGCAATCCAATTGTTGGACTAAAACAATGGAATTCAATGCCTGTGCACAGACCAGGGAATTAAAAGACTATGCTTTTACTTCTATTTCTGTTCAACAACTCCTTGATTGCGGTAAACGTTTATCAGCTTCTAAAACTAATATTATATCAAATATACCAGATTATATTTTCAAAGGTTGTTTCGTCCCTCTTATCATACCTCTACTTCATCTTTTTAATAGCTCAATTGTCTCCGGACATTATCTCGTTGGTTGGAAGCAGGTGACTATATAACCTATACCAAAGAAACCTTCAGGTACCGGGATCAAAAATTATCATCCTATAACGTTGATTTCGTATCCGGCCAAGTTGCTAGAAACTCTTATATCTACGCAACTGGCACTACACGTAGATCCTTATATATCTGAGTTTCAACATGGCTTCCGACTAAAGCGTTTCACTCAGTCAAACCTTGCTACTTTCCTAAGTGTTACTGTCCAGGTAGATGATCGACATCAGGTTGATTCTCTCTACCTGGACTTTACCAAAGCATTCGAAAAGGTTAATTTTCATCTTCTTTTGCGTAAACTACGTCTTATTGGTCTTTCGAAGCCAGTTATTGATTAGTTTTCGTCCATGTTGACTGGGAGGTGCTTTAAAATTCGTAATCAAGATCCTAAATCATTTGTGTACACTATTAACAATTGCGTTCCTCAGGGCTCTCCTCTGGGACCGCTACTGTTTAATATTTTTATTTAATATGGCAACTATTTTTTTTCTTGAAGATACCAGTCCGGTTGGAAAATGTGACATATACAGACGAAAGGACAAGGTGTTAACTTCATGTGTGGACAATGAATAGCACTGAAATATCGTAACACACTAATTTATTACGGTAGTATACAGGGCAATATGGCCTTCACGGTGCAAAAGAATGACAACACAGTACACATAAAGTTGACATGACAAACCTGGGCCTAAAGACCCTCAAAGTAGTCCCTTGCTACTGTCACCACAGGCTGCCAACGATGCGGGAGGCGCTGAATACCATCAGCCTCAGCATTTGCCGCACCATGTGTGAATCGGGTCACCTGTTGGCGCACAGCATTAGCAATGTCCTCTCGTGTTGCAAACCGCCTACAATGTAGTGGTTCCTTAATCTTACGAACAGTGGCGGCTCGTCCATAGGCACTGCAGCACCCCCAGTTTCACTTTCGATATCGATAAAATTCAATATAATGAGTCTTTTTTTTTCTTTAATACTATTCTTATACATGTATATTACATGATCCTTAAGCTTAATGTCACTAGCTATTCTCTAGTTCGTGAAAAAATTAAAATTTTCTGACGCAGCACCCCCAGAAATTTTAGCAACGAGCCGCCACTGCTTACGAATGAGATCAAATGTCGGGAGAGTACGGTGGGTGCTCCAATTCTTCCCATCCCCAACGTCGGGTTACTTCCATCTCGTACGATACTCACCAACTGACTGATTTAACAGCCCTCGCTGCGCTACTACCAGCTATCACAGAGCCATCTGTTGTTCTGCATACACACTATGCCTGCAGAACTTCCATACGACACATATACGTTTGTGATCCGTTCACATATCTACAAGAAAAAAAATAGTTGCCATGACTTATGCCCCAACCCTCGTATTAATTTTTTTTTATTAAATTAATGTATATCACAGCCATATCTTTGAGGTTCTTTCGAGAAACACTAACATACTACTATTCATCCTGCTTGATAAATTAAGAATTCAAATGGGATTTGCATAAACTAATTGGTAGACATTTAAATACTTGTTTTAAATACAACCATTATAACCATAACCATAACATAAGAACGGTTCAAGAATTTATTTCTGTAGTTCCTTAGGACTCTTTATAGAAAAGTGTGACTGAAACTGAATATTTAATTAGAAAAGGAAACTCCTAATAATACAGGGTGCGTAAGGTATTTGAGGACACACCTTCGTTTGGCTACTGCTGCACTATAGTAAATTGTATGTCCTTTCCGTTTCCGGAAAGCAAAATGGCGGACCATCAAGTAACACAAATCATGAAGAGACATGAGTAATCGTGGCAATAAAGGCAGACCACAGCGGTTTAGAGATATCGCGATTTCTAAAGGTCGCAAGATCATTCGTCCACAAAGTGCGGAAGGAGTTGGAGACCGAAGATGGCAATGTTGCACCAGTAGCAAAGCGTAAAAGCATGCCTCACGCTCTGACATCATCAGAACACCTGAATTTATTCAGCAAGTGCAGTAGGCCATCGATGACAATCCCAGAACATCCATGAGGTCACTTGCCAAAGATCTCCATGTGTCGGAAGGAACAATCAGAAATGTTGTCCATGAAAACATCAGATATCACTCGTATGTTATGCGAAGAGGTCAGTTTATGTCAGACAAAACACGGGAAAACCGCCTACTCAGATCGAAAAGGCTCTTAAACAAGCTGAAAAGTCCGTGTGAAGCTGATTTGCTGTGGATTTTGGCCTCCTAACTCCGCTAACCTGAATTCGTTGGACTACTACGTATGGAGCGTTGTGGAGAGAGAAGTCAATGAACACCCCCTTAACACCAAAGATGAATTGAAAGCTGCCATTGTTCGAGTAATGACCAATATGAACCATGACCATTTGATTCATGCATGTCGACGGTTTCGATCTCGCATTGAAGCAGTTATAAGTTAGAAGCTGAAGGCGGATTCATTGAATAGCCATATAACAAGAAGGTTTCTTGTGTATGCTCATGATATGTTTCGATAATAAAGTTATTATCTCGACTTATATCTCCGTTTTCTTTCTTGACGTGAATCTGTCCTCAAATACCTTACGCACCTTGTAATTGTTAATAATTGTTTTTAATGAGAGCATCATTGATTTTGATGTTGATATTTATGGATTATGTTTCTCTTTTAAATGAAAGATCTGCATTTAAAACACTAGAGGGTTCAAAGAACAAACAAAATTGACGTACGTTAATGATTTTATGGTAATTTTTTTATTTAAATTTTCAAATTCTTTTCTCAACTCTTAGAAAAACATAGTTAAATTTCCATTTCTGTCTATCACTTGATACAAACAAGATTAATATAATAACCAGTTGGTCTACCAGTCTGGTTAAAAATGATGGTTCGATTTCCTTAGGTCATCAAGCGTTGGTATTTATTGCTACGAGATCTCATTGGGGCAGACACTCCAAAAATCGCCCACCAACCGATTCCTTTGGTGACCATGATGGGGACGTGTCTTTCACCACCAACACTCCTTGGGTCGTCATCGTCATCGTCATCGTCTGGATAATTCCTTGGGCCTACAACCACATGTATTAGTAGGATAGATAAAAAGACAGTAGCCTTCCAAACCATTGCTCTAAAAGGGAAAAACAAAATATTATTTGCAGGGTGAAAAGTTATTAGGGGTTTTCACTTAAATTTTTTAAAAGCGTGTCTTTAAAAAGGTATAGTTTTTCTTCACATACGCATAAATACTTTGAATTTAGTGTCAAAATCTTCACCGAAATGAGTTTTCCTATGGCTTTCAGCCAAAGACGATGTTATAAATTAAATAAGTATTAAATTTTAAGGAAAATATCGCATTCTCTAACATTATTTAAGGATAGCAACTCTCTGCTACCAGATCTACGCGTACTTCAGACATTTCTTATCTGAACCGTCTTCTAACCTACTAGTTGACTTAACAAAGAATAGCTGTATAAATATTTGCGTATGACTAGCCAGGAAAAATTCAATGGTATTACGTAAATTGGATAATATTGAAAAACTAATTGGTTTAATCCCGTTAAAAAATAAAATCCTTGTTTATTAGAGTTTATCCGCCACGCATCTAAGATTGACGTTCCAACTTTTAAAGAAAATTGAGGGTAGAATTCCCTTTGGATACTCAATCAGATATACAGGGTGTTCGGACAAATCAATATAACACGAAAAATACGCATTATACGAAAAAATAAAACAAATACGTTTAATATTTTTAAAAAAGCTATCCAATGATACCAAATTTGATTCCCAAACCCCTCTCCGTGAGGGTCTGGTAAGGGCAACTTTAAAATCCTAAATAGGAACCCCTACTTTTAATGGTATTTTCAGATTGTACACAACAGCAGAGTCTATGCATGTGTAGTAAAAAAAATTTGTATTTTTGAAATCCTGACTTCGGATTCTTAAAGACCATCAAAATGTAGAATAGGAATGTCTCTAAGCCTACCCTCTATTTTTTTGTCTTCATCGATTAAATTGGGTTCAAAACTTTAAAAGTTCCACACTTTGAATGCCTTTATCTTCTAAACGGTTGGATTAATTGAAAAAACACCAAGAATAAGACATTTCTCAAATGCTGTGTACAAGCTGAAAATACCATTAAAATAGGGGTTCCTATTTTAAGATTTCTCAGGGGATGGATTTGGGGGGGGGGTCAAGTTTAGTATCATTGGATAGCTTTTTTAAAAATATAAAACCCGTAGTTTTTTTGTTTTTTTTGTATAATGCGTATTTTTTGAATTATTTTGATTGGTCAGGTTAAATGAGGCACCCTTAAATGATAATAATTGAAGTCTCCAATTGTAATTGTCCTTAAAGTAGTATTTAATTCTCGCTTGTTTTATCCCAAACTAATTGAGAAATTCGGTCAACCTCTTCCCCAAATAGCTCAGACAATTGCGGACATTTAGAAGTTATCCAGCTCATAAATTAAAGCAGATAATAAAAAAGTTCAAATCTTGGAAATTTAACAATACCGTCAATATTATTCTCAGCATTGGCATCAATTCAAAGTAAATAATAGGTGAAATATTGTTGACACAGTTCATTGTTGAGCCAAGTCATTGTTGCCAACACGCATATAGAGAGGCAGAGCAAATACTTTTTAGGTAAAGTACTGTATAAAGAAAGTACGGACAATTCATTGTTGCAGGCAGCCATTTTGACTCCTATTTCATATGATGTTTGGTCGTCTTTTGCAGCAAATTCAAACTTCAGAGGCATATTTTTCTCAAATTTTGTCAAAAAGGAAGTGTTCAATCTACAAGTTTGAATTTATCGCAAAACAAGAAACAATCATCATAAAAAACAGGAGTCAAAATGGCTGCCTGCAACAATGATTGTCCATACTTTCTTTATACAGTGCTTTATTTTAAGGGTTTTAGCATCATGATAAAAACGACGGTACAGATGTATGTATGGATGTCACACGCCATAACTTTTGAAAGGATTGACCTAGAGGCTTGAAATTTTGTACACATGTATGCCCATACATAGGATGGTGCGAAAAACATAGTAAATCCTGTAGGGTGGCCCGGGGCCCCTCAGGGGCCACTTGTATGAATTCCATGGTTCCTTTTTATCTTTTGAACAAAAAGGCCTAAAATCCTGAAATTTCGTAAATTTGTAGTGCGGTTCTAAAAAATAAAACCAATAAACAAGAAAAGTGATATAAGCCTCTAGGGCCCCGCCGGAGGTCCCGAGGCCCCAAATACAATTGAAACTATAACATTTGAATGACCTAGGAACCTGAAATTTTGTATATTTATAGTGTGATACCAAAAAATATAGCAAATATACAAGAAATGTGATGTAGGCCTCTGGAGCCCCGCCAGAAGACCCCGAGGCCTCAAATTAAAATCAAGTTATAACTTTTGAACGGAAAGGTCAAAAAACCTGAAATTTTGTATATTATTTTAATATAGCCAATATGTATATTGCTCGTAACATGTTGATACTAAAACCCTTATATCGTTGGATAACGATGCCTGAACTAATTTTTTGTTAATAATGACATCCGTCGAAAGAAAAGCATGAAAGAAAAGGAAAAAGGTTTCTTTTGATTACTTATACTCCTATGATTACCTATTAGCATGTAACACAAATAGTATACTGATTTCCAACACCGTTATTAATGTAAAATTTCAAAATATTTTTTCCAGACGAGGTATAATGCTGAAATACTTACTTGAAATAGAGTACAGTATTAGATGGGTTTCGAGGCTAGTGGCTTTTTTACGCCTAAGGGTTAAATTAATCTGCACATTCAATTTAACAAGATTTTTTTAGTATCTATACAGTTAATCATCCAATGAACTTGATACATTTTCAAACTAAACTAATCATTCATAGCCCAAGCGAATTAGGTTACAGTTTAATTGTTTCAATAAACAGGAATTTATTCTTTTGGTTTTTATAGTTCTGAAAACTTCCATATTTACACATTTTCAGTTCCTTTTTCAGGTGTCATACTTCTATGAAAATAAAAATTGCCGATAATTTTGCGTTATGCTCTTCAATGGAAAAAATATTAGGAATATGAAACAATAAACAGTAGCATTTGTTTTGCGTCCGATCGCGAATTTAATACAGTAAGACCTCGCCTTCGTGTAAGTGGAAATTCTTCTAAAATAGCGAGCTTCATCAATTATTAAGAGTTACGGATTAGCTAGATCAGCGACAATGATACTTGTAGTCCTGGTTCGATCCCAGATCGCGAAACGTTTTTTCCTTTCTGCAATGCATGATTATGTAGTTTCCTTTTTTTTTTCGAATTGCCAATTAATACCTCGTGTGGTGGCGAGTTCGCATATGGCAGGTCCTACTGCAGTTAATATTGGCATCAGTATTGGTAATATTGAAAACATAAAATATGCTAAATTAGAATTTAGTCCAATTTTTTGTGTTTCAGAAAAGAAACGATAGTTTTAAGGTGGAAAGCATGGCGTTAGGAACAATATGGGAACTAATTCTGAACACTTTCAAATTATATCGAACCTTATTTGATACTGTAGTATACTGTAGCATAGACTATGTTAACTTTCTTTGTTGACCTCAACGGTCTCCAGATCTGATGTCCTGTAAGTGTTTGTTAAAGATACATAGACTCTACATTCTAATCCTCACCACAGACCATGCCTAATCTGGAAGAAATCAAGAAAGAATCAATAAATCAACCAGACATAATAAGCTGCAACGTACTTGGCAAGAACTTAACTACAGGCCGATGTGTGCAATTATACCGAACACTCACGATGCAGTGAAGCAAAACCTATTGATTATAACTGGACAATAGGCCTAGGAGGGTTTTTTTCACCCCATAACTCCGGATATTAATAAATAAATATTGAAAAAGAATAAAGAAAATTCTACGGCCCGGACTCGAACCAGGGACCTTCGGGTTACCGTCCCGAAGCTATAACTCTTCTTTACTATTTGTCACTATTTATTTAATAAAACCTTTTGAGTTTATCTCTCTATTGGTGCGAATTCCATTAACGTGAGTTGCATGTTTCAAATCGGAGCATCATTTACGTGTATCTAAGCCAAGTATTAATCTAAATTCCTTTTTAAACCCAAATCACAACAAGAATAGTTGAATTGTATTATTCTTCAAACACATATTTTAAATATTTGCAGTTTATTTAAAATTTTGTAAAAAACCGTTTTCGCCGCCATAGTTTTGTTCATTTGGAGACCGTTTAAAATAAGCAAGATGCATGTACTTCCCAATGAATTAAAGTTTTGATACTGTAGTATACGTATATTTCTATGGCAATGTGGTTGAGAAAATATTTCAAACATATTTTCCATTATCAATGGCTTCAACATTCGATCACTTAGAACAGTGACAGGAACAGGGCACTTAGGATATCCTAGTGCTAAAATTCTATTTGGTCCTAATGATGAGCTAAGTCATGGTTCTACGTTCGCAGTTTAACTAATCAGTTCCTTATCAGTGATTTTTACCTGTGAATGTGAAATCACGACGTGCCTCTTTCTGCAACTTACTGTTAGACAAATGCTGTTGATCCCGAGAGTGTGGTGGCAACTGAACATTCTGTGGTGGTTATACCTTACGATGACGACTTGGTGAATAGAAATAGACAGCATACACATGTGCATGTACGTACTTCGCTATTGTTAAGTTTTATTATCATGAGGAGTTTACAAACAGATGAACAAAATATGTACACTATTTAGGCTACACATTGCCTATGAAGAATCATAGCTTTTATTTCTTTAAGAATAATAAAATTAAAAAATGTTTACAAGAACTACTTTTTAAGATTAGAATTTAAAAAAAAAGGTCATATGCTGGCCTTACTATCACTCAGCCTGCTTTCTCTCTCTTTGTCACTATTTGTAGAATAATATGGAAGGCTATGATGCTAAAACGTATAGTTTTTCCTGGGCAATTTTGATGAGATTTGGGTACAGGATTTGGGTATTAAGTAGAGCAGTGTGCCAATTACTTAATACTTTACAAACTTCCTACGAGGCTCACTTTCAGTTTTCTTTGGGTCGCATTGGAAGATGTCTTGGGCCGCGAGTTTGACACGTTTGAAGTACACTGAGCTGCTATTTTATTAAGTACACCTGGCTTCCATTAGCTCTTAAAACCGCCTGTATTCGTTTGGGCATGGATTTAAAGAGATTCTGAAAACGTTCAACAGGCATGTTGGCCCATGCAGATATGAGAACTTCACGCAATTCCTGTAAATTCGATGGAGGTGTAGGCAAGAAGCGAACGGTTCTTTTTTAGTTCATCCCAAAGATGTCAGTGGAGTTGAGATCTGGGGACTGAGCCGGCCACTGCATCAAGGAGAACTCACTGTCATGCTCCTCGAACCAATGCATAGTGATTCTGGCCCTATGTGATAGTGCATTATCCTGCTGGAAGGAGCATTCTGCGTGCGGATAAACTGTTAGCATGAAGTGGTGAACTTATTCTGCAACAATGTTTATGTATGCTCTGGCGTCTACAGATATTAGAGGACCTAATTCTTGCAAGAACCACCTTTCCCCATACCATTACTCCGCCTGCACCACCTTGCAAAGTCCTCACCGAGGTGGTAATTCAGTTACTGTTTGGTGTAACTTAGTATTAAGATTTTCGTGAAATATATAATCGGGAAATTTATTTAAATTTCTGTAAACCTTCTCTTTTATTTAAATGAAAATTTATATAGCAATATCAGATGGATAATTTAAATTACACTGTGTGTTCAAAAGTTAGGGACACTCCTCATAAATCATGGATGTGACAAATATCACATGATAATGATAAGTAAATTATTTAAACAGCCTCATACACCTTCAGACACATATCTGCTTCGTATTATTAAGATATGGGTCGTTTAAAAGAGCTCAGCGTGGAACCATCAGCGTGCAACAAGTTAGTCCATGAGATTTCCACCATTCTACAAATACCCCGTACAACTATTGGCAATGTGAAAGCGAAGAGGAAGACCCAGGGAGCAACAACAGTGCAACCACTAACTGGCAGACTCAAGAAATGAACAGCTTTCACACGTGCAAGCATTCAGGATCCGGGACATTCGAAGGTCTTCTGCTGAAATGATTGCTACAGAGTTCAGAAATTCTGCTTCCTGTGTTGCTAGCACAATCACCATTCGTCGGAACTCCATTCCCTGGGTTAATTCCAGGTGACGTTTGGAGTGGTGTAAAAAATCGCAGAAACTGGAGCACGTGTTCTATGGACTAATGAATCACGGTACACGCTCTGGCAATCAGATGAACGAAGCTGGGATTGGCGGATGCCTTGAGAAGATTTCCTACCTGAGTGTGTAATGTCCACTGTGAAGCTTGGAGCAGATAGTATCATGGCATGGGGCTCTTTTTCATGGTTCGGACTGGGCCAGCTTGTTTCTGTTAAAGGACCGATGAATGCTGTTGTTTATCGAGACATCTTGGACAACCGTGCACTGCAAATATTGTGGGAACAGTTCGGGGATGGGCCTTCTATGTCAACATGACAATGCTCCTTGCCATAAAGCAAGGTCTGTACACGACTGGTTTCAAAACAACGGGGTTGAAGAAATGAAATGGCCTGTCCATTGAAGACCTGTGAGATGAATTGGAAAGTCGACTACGAGCCAGATCACGCCATTCGTCATCCGTGGTTGAACTAACCAGCGCTCTGAGGGAGGAATGAAAGGAAATTCTAACTTCTTTCTACCAAAAACTGGTGGAAAGTTCTCCTCGGAGGGTGGAAGCCATCATTAGAGCAAAAGGGGGTGCCACCGCTTACTAATTCCTATTATCTGAAGCCTGCAACGCAGAAATGCTGGTGTCCCTAAACTTTTGATCACATAGTGTATATCAGTTTAAATATTAGATTATAGCTTTTAAAAAATGAAAATAAGCACAGGGTGGTCTTCTTAACTAAAAGGGAGAATTGCCAGAAACTGTGGGCCAAACACGACCAAATAAAACCGGAAAAACCCTGACAAAAAAGCTGACGTTTCGGATAGAGGCTATCTTTGTAAAAACAAAGAGGAAAATAAAAACATTATCCTGAAAGTATCCTAAAAGTTATCCTATTTGATTTGAGAAAGGATAACTTCTATCTGAAAAGCAGCTTTTTTTTCAGGATTTTACCATTCTGTGTTCATTTTCATTTTTTATTTTATTCCAGAATTCTTGTATCTCGTCCTTCTTTTCTTACAGATCCGTCATTATAGCTTTTATAAATACTCATATTTAATATTAACTGGGGTACCCGGCGGCCCAGGCTTTGCGTAGAGTGAAGAAGCTTCATTTACACGCCTGCAAATGTCTCGTGTATATAAAAAAAAGAATGTCATGGGTTCTTGTACTGGGACGCGAATCCCAGACCTCTCAGCCGTGGTTCGAGTGCGCTGACCGTCAGACCAACTGAAGGCCCGGACAGTTTTAATTATATTCAAATTTCGTGAATGGCGATAAAGACGCGAGCAGGAGCAAGACGGGGGAGGGCGCGCTGCGTGGGGAAGATGGGAAGGGGCACGGGATTACGAAAATAAAAAATTGAATAGATGCGTATGAAGATGTTCCAGATAGAAGTGAGTCGGAACTAATTTTCAAATTTGACCTTAAATTACTATCGGAATGAATAAAAATGCATTTAGTAGGAAATTTTATGGGCTTTCAGAATATCGCCATCCACTTTGGCCGATTTCCTCACCGTTTTCGAGATATCCGCTAAAAACTGAAAGAGTGCTAAGTGTAATTTATTTCACTTAAATTCTGCTTTGAGGGGTGGGAAAGGGGGATATATTTAAGTGAAATAAATTACAATTTAACTTCTTTATAAATGGAGAAATATTATTTGGATTCTGAAAGTCCTTTTTTTTTTTTACATATGCAGTTTTTCGTTTTTGTTGTTATTCTTCTTTGAATTTAAAATTACGCCGAAAATTAATAAACATACATTATTTTACTCCTAAAAAAAATTTTAATTAACCTCGCTAAAAAAATTTTGTTTTACATGTATTACTCAGAAAAAAAATTCAGAATGGAAAATTTTCTAACTACCTTTTTTTCCCTTAACACTCCAGCGGTGGCGCACGGTCTCAGAGATCGTATCAGTACATTTTCGTGAATATCTTTTTATGAATTTAAAAGAAACAAATGACCACTTCTGTATTCACTCAACTTGGACCCTTCTAGAAGTCAATATGTCATAATCCAGAATTTCTTCCCTAGATTCACATATATAGGACGTACGGTCTCAGGGACCGCGTGCCACCAACTTTGTTACTAAAATATCAGGTTGTTGCAAAAGTTTTTTCCGGATTTTTATTCCAACACATAAACGATTGAACTTGAATGACAGATTCAGCTCATGCAGATGCCGGGCAATGGTTGAAAAGTGAACCTTGAACTGTTCTGCGAGTTCCCTCGCTGTTACATTATGATCTTCATCAATTGCTTGGCGTAGATCACCATCTGAAATCATGATTGGCCGACCAAAGAGGTGCATCTTGAAGAGTGCTATCTCCGCGTCTGAACCGGCGATACCATTCTTCTATTGTACGTAAACTAACAGTGCCATCACCTAAACGTTGGCAAATGTTTCGGTGACATTGCGCAGCACTGATCTTTCCAGAATACTCGTAGAAGATTATTGCTCGAATATGCTCGCGTGAAAGGTCCATTTCAGACCGTTTATGGCACTCACAGATGTGTATTCAGAAAGTTGATTCTTGGATATAATATAGCAAAGATATTCAGGAATCGAATGCAATAATTTGTTTGAAAACATATGAATACCCCCCCTCGGAAAATGAGCCCTTCTTGGGCACGGGTTCTAGAACTGGAAGAAACTTTTGCAACAACCTGATAAATTGATGTAAAAGTCTTTTTTTTTTTTTTTTACTTCTTTTTAATTTTTTAATACCTAAACATATTCTCCAGTTAATTTCCAATATATTTTTTGTTTATTAATATTTTCCTACTTAGAAATTTTTATTTGAAAACAAATATTTAGAGCGAAACGCAAATAATAACGCAAGTATACTAATGCTGTTTTCTGAATTTCAAGAGCAATAAACTCTTCTATAAATATAATTTCTTATATATTTGACCCCCGTTTATACTAGTTTTGAATAAAATAATTTTGAATATCGAGAAAAATTATTTTATAGTTTTTTTATAATGAAAACATAGGCCTTTTATCCTCTGGGAAATGATTGCAATTATTCATTTTTATAATGGTTTTCATTTATGTGGGAAAGTATATATGTATGAAAAGTAAAAATAGTGCAAAGTATCAATTTTTAACTATTTTATTTTTATAAATGCCTTTCCTGAAATATCCATGTCTAATTTTGACGGAAAAAGAAGGGTTTTTAAATTTCTTTCTAAAAGTTGCGTTTTTTAGACAATATTGAAAAGTTTTTTGAGGTGTTCTCTTAATAATGAGGTAAATTAAGTGATAGGTAAAAAATATTTATGAATTTCATTTTTCAACATTAAAAAAAGTAGATTGGATTTGGATTTCCAGATGGATTTCCAGCTCGCATCTCCCTCTTCCAGGAGACTAGCCGTAAAAAAGTAGATTTAAAATCCGGTCTCACAGACTGTGCGCCACCACCCGTGTTACAAACACCCGTGACACCTCTGGAGTGTTAAAATGGAAATACCCAAGAAAATTCACTTTTACAAATGAACTCGATTATTAAAGCTGCTACAATTAAATTCTTATCGTTCACCAAGAGGAATAAATAGACATTACCTTGAAGATGCTGATCACAATTTCAAAATATTTAGGACCTTTTTAAAAATTAAAAGAACCGCATAACAAACGAATTCCAAGGTGGAATGATCCAAAAACTTTTAGCTTACTACATCACATATTTTTTTTAATTTTCTGTATTTCTTTCAAGTTTAATATCGTTCGATTAATTAGACATTTACAGAGAACTGGTGTTGAATTTATCAAATACAATTTTGGCTACTCAGCAAGAACGGGATTTTTTTTCTTTACTCACAACGTTCATTTACGTTGAAGGGAAATTTGATGGATAATTTTTAGCAAACCCTGATATTTCATAAATAAAACTCTATTCTTTCTCACTTTTTCATTTTAACCCCCAGAATAAGATACTCTAAATGCACAGGTCATCAGATAGTTGTGAAATTCTAACGAGAATCCTTCGATCTCAATTTATTATAAATTGAAGCAACAGAATGAATTACAATAATTTCATGCAAAAACAAAATTGTGATATAAGCTAACTAAATTACACAACGAAATGAGACAATTGGGAATGCCATTCATAATGGAATTTTTTTCCAATGAAAAACCGTATGGCTATTCTAATATGCTATACGGTAACGTTTTATGCTGAAGAAGATTTTCTTGTAAGAAGTTCTATTTATTATGGCGAATACTTTATACCATCGTTACGTTTGTATTTTTCATAGCGATTTCTTCCTGGGGATGATACTCCTAAAACCGACCACCAGCCAATTCCTTTGGCGACCATGATGGGGACGTTTTTTTCACCCCTCTCTAAGTCGTCTGGATCCTCTTCGTAATAAGGCCTTCTTCCTAGAGTCCCTTGCAGGAACACTATAGATAACAGGATTAAAGCCTTCGAAATCATCATTCCTAAAGCAGAAAATGAAATATTATTTGCAATGTATCAAAAGATGGATTAGTATTTGAATCGATTTAACTTTATTCTCATTCCTAAAAATAATACGAAACTTAAGGTTTCGTCACGATCACTTGAATTTAGATTCTTAATTTATTCCTCATTTTACCTTAAAAATTATCGTTAATAAGTAACCCGGCATGTCACCTTTCTCCAAAACTAACCTTTCTCATAAGGCCTACTTCCTAATCTCCTAATAGCGTAATAGGGCAAACCCCTTAAGAAGTCTTGGTAAATTCCAATCTTGCTTGCCAACGTCTAACGGGATTATATATAAACCCGTTTGTTTTCGGATTGTCCTTACTATCTGGTGATCATTTTGCTGGATTAGGGAGCATATGAATAACTTTCATCCATCTCCATTCATGATGGGTGATCAGTGCATAAGGTTCATGTAAACGCTGGCTATGAGAACAATCACAGGATATATACATATATGGTTACGTTTAATAATTATAGGAAATGACTTAAGCTGTGTAAGTAAATTAAAAGTACAAATTGATCAGTACATAAAGATGTTTTATATTTAATATAAATTTTATGCGCATAAACTCTCTATGTTATAGTACACAAACAGGAGAAAGATTTGGTGAAAATTCGGAGAGAGATTGCTGAAGCCAAAGCAATTGTTGTCAGGGCAATTCCCCAAAACAGCCTTTCCCACCTTTTACGTAAAGTGCTGTCGGCCAAAAAAATTGAGAGCGCGAGGGCGTAAGATTTTAGTTTTGAAGTCGGTCTGGATGCGGATTCGAACATAGCGTGGGATCATTATAATTTACAATCATAATATCCACTGCAGGATGAGGCTCTTTCAAATTTTTCTATCCACAAAGAAATGTGGATTGGAGACTGCTAGTAGGGACAAACACAACATCCCGCAACCTGATGATCACGAAAGCCAAAGAGTTTGCAACTTCACGCTCTCTGCCACCGAGATCAACACCGCAAGCATGGATGTTTGTATTTGTACCAAGATTGTGTTATGGTCTTACTCATGTAAAAGGGCATAAATAAATAAAATGTCGATGCAACTTCCCCTCCCCTTAAAATCCCTAACCTTACCTAATGCTGAGATCTACAGTAAGAAATAAATTCGACCCATTGACATCAACTTCATGTTTCTTATAAAATCTAGCATATTATCGCCTTTCTACAAATTGAAACACTTCAATTCTTTTATTTTTCCAAAGAAAGTGATAACTGAAAGCTTACCTGTTTGCTATGTAATTTCTTTAAAATTTATTGTGTAGTTTTGGATAGTACTGGAAATTTTATATTTACCAGCAATTTACGAGTTCAATTTAACATGAACTTTCAATAGATTTACAATTAGCAACACAAACAATTTCGTTTCCGAAGAAAGACTCATAACTCATTTCATCTGACTCCTATTACAATGGAAAATAACAGACGCGATTTAAATTACAGTGTATCGGTTTCTATATGCAAAAAGCTATTTAAGTATTTCTCAGAATGATATGCCAATTTAAACTTTACAACAACAATTCTATAGCTTATTTAGCCATGTAAATTAAAATATATAAAGTATTTGTGTTTTATGCTCCAATTTATGTTGAAAATATAAAATAACACATATGCACTCGATGTTCTCGAAATCGTATAAAATTAGGTCTGTTCTTATAAACTGAATTAATATTTCAAAAAAAAAGCGCGCTATCGAACTCATTTTAGACTTTATGTCTGAACTGAAATAACGACTCGCCCATGTTAAGGATGCTAGGAGTTTGGTTACAGCAGCTATGTAAGTTGTAATCAGGCCTGGTTGTAATACATATTTTTGGTATCGAATGTGATACTCCGAATAGGCCTCAGTTAGTCCCAATTAGTTCAGATTAACAAGGTTAGATGTAAACATATACTGGATAAAAGTAAACTTTGTATGTACAGTTATATCTTTCTAGTTCGCTAATTTAAAAAGTAGATGCACGTTTTAAGTTGAATAATTTGAAATTACATTTTCCATCGTTGAAGAAGCAGCAGAAGTACTAAAATTTAAAGTTTTTAATTCGTTTAAACTTTCAATAAACCTGCTCCATGTATATAATATTAGAGGATAGCAGCTTACAATAAGATTATTTCACTTTTCATTCTGATGATGCTTCAGTATTACTTTGTAACTGCAAATATCGATACTGTATTATACAAACGAGTTAATATCCACAAAACAAAGGAAAGAAAAATGCAAAATTATAATCTCAAGCGATTTTTTCAAATTATCATATTACCACCAAAATAGAGTTTTCTATCGTAAAGCTAGCATCTGTAATTTGTTATCTTCAAATAATTTCAATCTTAAAAGCGTCTGTCTTCAAAAGAAAATTATTGAAACATAAGACAGCGTCTATGGAAAGGATCTCATATCTTATCACCGAACTATAACGAGTATTACTTCCATAGATGAAGTGGATGAATATAGCTCAAGGTCTTAGTCAAAAAATTCAAGGCAACAGGCTACTATATTATGCTGCTACCATGTTGAATTTTTGAAGACATTTGTTGTTTTTGCCATTTCACAAATGAGATAATGAGAAACTAAAAATCTTTAAAAACGGCATTCGGCTTCCAAGAAATGCGGTCAATCATCGGTTTCTTACACACTAAAGCGAGACACAGCAGAAATCCATTGACAACTATCCGAGGTGTACAGTAAATGCTATATGTGTACAACTGGATTGAAAAAAATTCAAGAACTGTGTCGCTTTCGTTCACGATGCTTACCAGCCTAAAAAAGGTAAAGACAATTATGACACACTAGCAGAGGCACCCGGCGTTGCCCGAGACAATTACAGTTGTAGATTAAACAGAGCAACCTCATGAAGTTAAATAATAAATTTGTTTTCAGTAATTCAACAATTTTCGTCTATAGACGAAGCAGTTGTTAAGGTGTTTCCGATGTCCGGATAACTTTTTGTCATCTCTCCCCAATACTCATTCATTTCTTCGCTGGCATTTCAATAGATATGAATTATTGTTATAATCCTTCGAAATATTATTATAGGACATAACACCATATGGTTTTTGGTTTGAAGAGTTGAGTTCATGTATGCTTTGTTATCGTTTACTAGCAAAGGTACCCGGCGTTGCCCGGGATAATTACACTTGGATGTAAACAGAACAATCTCAAAAAATTAAATTAAATTTTGCAATATCTTAAAAATAAACACATGAAAATGCTTAGAATTAATACAGTAAAAATTCTTAATGAAAATTCGAAAAAAATCTTTTCAAAGGCTCACAATGGCTGTACCTCTCCAAGGATGCCACTCCAACAATGGTGTTGTTGCAATTTCCACTCTTCTCTCGATGTGTTGAAGCAAAACTTGGCCATTCATCACTTTGTTCAGTCTAGCGGTCGCCGATTCTTCTATTTACTTGCTTCCCATTTGCTCAATACATCACGGAGCTAAAGGAGGGCTTCCTCTGTCGTCTTTCCACTCTTTCTCAATAGTCTGCTAACTCTCCATTATCTCCAGTTACTGATCATTTTTAAAGATTTTCAAGAAATTGTTAAGTACTAAGAACTCTCTTTTCTAAGAAAAGCCTGAATAACAGGAATTCTATGCATTGTTACAAATTGAAACTTATCCATATTACATCATCATTTTATGTTCATTGTTATAATTCTTGGAAGGATTGCTTTAACATTACATCATCATTCTGTGCTCATTGTTATTGGTGAATTGCGCGTTGATACCATTGTTGATGCGAACACAATGGGCCTATTGTTGCACAAACTTTGCCTTGCATTGTTTGTCATGAGATATATATTGTTGGTTCATGCAGTGTGTTTGTGAATTGCGTGCTGACACCATTGTTGATACCTATTGTTGTACAAACTTTGCCTTGCATTGTTGGTCATGAGATATTTCTCATTAATATGCCTTGCCATAACCATGAATATCGATTTTTTATTGATATTTATTATTTTTCCGAAATCTGAGGTAGACTTTGAAGGTCAAGTATGCAAAATTTCATCAAGATCGGAATAAAACTGTAGATTTGTATAAAAAACGTACAGACAGACAGGCCCACCCACCCACAAACATCCTTCTTTATATATATAGAAGATAGAAGATGTCGTCAACTGTAGCTCGAACGAAGGAACTGCGTCCTCTGTCATCTTTCACTCTTTCTCAATAGCCTGCTAACTCTCCATTATCTCCGGCTACGGATCATTATTAAATATTTCTAAGAAAATGTTAACTTCTAAGAAACGCCCGAACAACAGGAATTCTACGTATTGTTACAAATTCCATTTTGTTTTATAATTCTCAGAGGTGGGATGGAACCATCATTCTTAATGAACCTACTTATATTGCACACTTTGCCCGGGACTTTACCTACCCTCTTGTTGTTCTGGCTCAGATTAAAATGTTATCCACCTTCACTCCCGGGGAGCATTACTGGATACTTTAGACCTATCTTTTAAAATTTCCCTTGCTCTTGACGTATAAGCTCTTATACCCTCCTGCTCTGTGTTCAGATGTTTCCAATGCCCGGATAGTTTTTTTATCTTTCTGTTGCAAATTTCACTAATCAATACTCGTTCTTTCTCTTTTTTTTGCCAAACACACAAATTTTCGCCAGTCGTCTGGACGTTTTTAGGGAGCTCAAGGGAGACCCGTGTGATTCCTTAGCCTCCTCGATAAACATTGCCTTATCTATACCCTTCATTGCATAATCATATTTATGCTCGTTGTTAATAATTCGTTAACCCCCTCTCTAAAAGAGGTTAATATGGTTAATTATGTAGTGCCACACCAGTAAATGTGTGAAGTATACAGTGCAACACCAGTTAATGTGTTAAACTTTCAACCCCCCTTTTCCCCCCCTTAGCGGTTGAATTTCGAAAAACCCCTTCTTAGTGCTCACTTACAATATGTAAAGAACCTCTGTACAAAATTTCAAGTTTCTAGGCCTTATGGTTTGGGTTGTGCGTTGATCACTCAGTCAGCTTCTTCTTTTATATATATAGATATCTTCCTTATTCATCAGATTTAGCATCATATGATTTCCAGCTTTTTGGACCATTTAAAAACATACCAAATCCCACCATGGGCAGCTCCAATTCTACCTCCTGTAAATTCACGTTCTCATGATTGATAGTCAATATAAGATAGATGAAGACATGGAGGAGAAGGCAATGCAAGAATAATTGCGAGGGCAAGAAAAACCTTTTTTACGGCATTTCCTGGAATCCAAACACTTACAAGTAGGGCAAGTGCATTGAGAAGGGTGGAAACATTGAGATATGGCATTATCAATTTTGTTAAGATTCGTTCCATTTTGTAATTTCAGCTTGGCTCATCCTCGTACTTACATTAAATACTGCACCTGTTTTGATAATCAAAGCCAAATATGATGGATGATCTTATTTCCCTGTTACCACCCCCCCCCCCTATCCATCATGCTTTTAACGCAATTTAACACATATTTAAGTGTTCAAGATGAACAGGCAAACGAAGGGAACATTACATAGAATTATCATGGAAACAGGAAACGTATTGGTTTTGTTTTGTTTTTTAATTTTGACAGGATTCTGTATATTTTTATTTGTCATTAGTTTGTCAAAACAGATCATACAATTTGTCATTAGTTTAATGTTTACCCCTTTTATGTTGTATCTCTTTGCCAATAACATAAAAGCAACCAAAAATACTTCTAAATGTTTTTAGAAATAAATAAGAAATATTTATAACGTTTTCATATGTGGTAGTGTGAAATATAATGTGAACGAGAGTGAATTTTCACATTATTTGATTTCCTGAGTTTCGCAGACTTAAGCTGATAAGTAACTGTAATTACGCTCAGCTGTTTATTGCATTGTAATAAAAATATTTACTAAATAATTACTCAATAAAAATACCGAAAATTCCCTTTTCTTCACATTAACTTGCAAACTTACAAACATTATACCGTTAAATTACAAAATCATATACATGGTCTATTGTATTTTCATAATTTCATGTGGTTAAAGTGAAAATTACCAGATTTTAATGCAGAATTTGTAGATAATTGCAATAAAAATATAGTGATAAATGAAATAATACCATAAAAATAAACTAGAACAAATATACAACCCTCTCGATTAAATCAGTTGATTTATTCTAATCTTTAAAGTTCCAAACTTGTGGATCACTTCATCTAAATCAATAATGTTACCAACTAACTTTCAAGTTTTATCACATGTAAATTTTTATATCACCATTTTCTTAACCCCATAATTGAAACTTAAAACCCGAAATTTTCATTGAGAAAACCTGATTAAACCAACAAGGATAAAAACAATACTATCCAACTGAAATAATGCACAAAAATTATATAATATTCCATTTTGATGTCACTCTCCTCCCACTGAAGTCCGTGACTATAGAAGAGAAATATTTATCTTTTGAATCTGAAATAGAGAGCATACAAATTCCTGCGAGGAAAGGGGCAAACAAGCAGAAGTAATGGCGTAAATTTTTAGATTACTGCATCACATATCAGAGAGCTGATGTTGAATTATCAAATAAAATTTGGAAACTGAACAAGAACGGGTTTTTTTTCTTACAACTTTCATTTAAATTGAAATTACATTTAATGAATTATTTTCAGTAAAAGCGGAAGTTTCATAAGTAAAACGATTTCATCTTTACCACAGAAGAAGATACTCCACAAGTACACGTCATTAGTTAGCTTTGAAATTCTAACGACAATCCTTGGATTTCAATTTATTATAATGATTGAAACAAGAGAATGAATTACAATTACTGCATGAAAAAATAGAATTGTGATGTAGACCATCTAGATAATACAAGGCAATTAAAGAATTGGAAGTGACATTCACAATGAAATTTTTTCTAACGAAAAACTGTTACTGTTTAATATGTGCTATGCGGTGACATTTATGCTGAACAAGATTTTCTTGTAAGAACTTATTTTTATTACTGTAAATACTATATTTTCTTGTATTCGTATCTATCGTAGCGATTTCTTCCTGGGGATGATAGTCCTAAAACCGCCCACCAACCAATTCCTTTGGCAACCATGATGGGGATGTTTTTATCGCCATTCTCTAAGTCGTCTCCGTCTTCTTCGTAATTGGGTCTTCTTCTTCCTAGAATCCCTTGCAGGAGCAGTATAGATAACAGGATTAAAGCCTTCGAAATCATCATTCCTAAAGCAGAAAATGAAATTTTATTTGCAAGATACCAAAAGACGGATTAATACTTGAATCAATTTAACTTTATCTTCCAAAGATTTTGAATTCTAAGTCCTAAAAATAATACGAACTATGCTTTTACTTAAGATTCTGGTCTACCGAACATAAATCGCCACGATTACTTGAATTTCGATTCTTAATTTTCTCCTCATTGTATCTTAAAATGTATCCCTATTAAGTAATCCGGCATGTCACTTTTCTCCAAAACTAGGCTTTATAAGGCTTCCTGTCTAATCTCCCATAGGAGAATAAAGAGGGCTTCCTATATAAATTTTCAAGATAAGTCCCGTATGAAGTCTAAGTAATCTAACGAAATTATATACATTTCGATACTAAAACCGTTTGTTTCCTGATTGTGCTTACGACTTGTTGATCATTTTTCTGGTTTAGTGCGCATCCACTTCCATTCATAATGGGTGATCAGTCCATAAGGATCATGTAAACGGGAACAATCATATGACATTACCTAGCTGGTAATTTTTTTAAGCTGTATAAAGCACACCTTATCAATACATAAGATGTTTCATGTAAAATACAAATTTTCCGCACATAGAGGTGAAAATTCAAAAAAGAAAAATACGAGAGGATTGCTGAAAAAAAAAAATTTGTCCATGTAATTCCCCAAGATAAGCCTTGTCCCATCTCCTTAGGTCACGACGATATGAAATCCCGCTGACCAAACTGTAAGTTTTTCTTGCGACCAACTTAAGAGACGAACGGCGCTGCCAGAGACAGTAGGAGTGTTTGCAACGAGCCGAGCACCCTTCCAATTCATCGGAAGCTTGTAACCATTATAAATCTTGTTAGACAAAATGGCTATAGTTCATGCGCACTTTCAAGAGATGAACCGAATTTCGAATTACGGCGACGAGAAGACTCGTCATATTTTCTAAAACGACACTTGTCATATTTTCCCAAGCGCAGAGAACTTAGGACAACCTAGAGTCACTTTATAGGAAGCGTACCGCATTTGAGTGAGCTGTGCCGCAAGGCTTCTGATTAGCTTTTCGGTATCACGTGGCATAATCGCAGCCATTTTGAGTTTTCCCGGGTGAATGCTTGCTAATCATTTCTATGTACTGTACTTCAGTGAGCTTTAAAACTTACTTGGGAGCATTTGAGACTTTAATCAACAAATAGGAAGTTTCAATCGATAAACAGAAACTATTTTATCGATAGTAGTTACATGTATTAATAATAAACAAAGTTTTCCTAAGGTTTAGAAATGAATAATTTCGTCAATTAGTTTTCGCTTTATCCGGGCCATTATGCCAAATTGTTGCGCGGTAAACTGCACTAAATCCAGTAGAAAAGGGAAATTAATGTTTTACATTCCAACTGGGAAGAACAAACACCCATGCCCAAGGCGGGATTCGAACCGGCGATCCGACGGATTCGAGAACTGGAAAGCCTACGCTCCAGCCCTCTCGGCCACTGGGCCGGCCCTGTCCACTCTAAATGAAATATATCATTGAGATTTAATTTAAGCAGTGCAAAAACCATGTGAAAATGAAAAAGAAAAAAAAAATAGAAAAAAATAAATATTAACTTGTCTATTTTATTTTAATTTCAAATTCATAAATACCATGTAAAACCTAAAATTCTTTCTACATTCATTTGAATTAAATATTAAATTTATGAAATTTTATAAGTTAACGAAATACAGATTATATTTTGTTATTGATGACCTAAAAAAAAAAAAGAAGTGCTGTAACAATTTAATTTGAGCAGTAGAGTTATCTTTTATTTTTACCATGTTAAATATATTAAAAACCATGTATTAAGTGAATTTACAAATCGTAAAATATTACATCATAACATTTTACTCGAAATGCGGCGTGAAGACTTTGAAAAAATGTTCACAAAACAACGTAAACTCCTTACTGCCCTTTGTATCCAGAGAAGAATTAAACTCAAAATGGCGTCGCTCAAGACGATTGCGATACTCTTCTTATACAGTGACTCTAGGACAACCCAGCTTCGCAGGATTGCGGTAGCCAAAAGGATGACATTGCGGTGCTGGATGCCGTAAGCTTTTCGTTCTAGAGTCGGTCTGGATGTGAATTCAACCGATTAAATTATTCGTAAAAACAATTTAATGGCATAATTAAATAATTACTTGATAATTTAATTTGAAATATGTCGTTACTAGCAGGAATTCGTTTCCAAACTGTTATTTTCAATAGACCTCCAATTTAGCTGCTGGCTAAAAATATTAATATATTCTGGAAATTGTAGCAGCATCTTCACTGACAACCATTATTTATCCACTGCAGGATGAAGTCTCCTCCAAATTATACCACGATAAAATGCGGATTGGAGGCTGCTAGAACAGAAATATCCTACTGCAGTATTCAAATTCGCAAACTGATGATCACGAGAGCCAAGGGCCTGCGCCCTAATGCTCTCGGCCACTCTAGGCCTGGATATTTGTTAAGATATTGTCATATGAAAAGTTACACAAGACATAAATGTGTATGCGCCCCCTTCCCTTATTAAAAAAGCCTAAAAATGCTGAATACTACCGTGGCTAGAACATAAGAAATAAATTCGGCCGATTACACCCAACTTCATGTTTCTCATAAAATCTAGCATATAATTTTATCGCGCATTTTACAGATTAAAACACTTCCCTTCTTTTATTTTTCCAAAGAAAATAATGACAGAAAGCTTACCTGTTTGCTTTATAGCCTAATTTCTTTTAATATAATTCAGTTTCGATAGCACTGGGATATTTTATACATGTCGACATTTTACGAGTTTAATTTAGCAAGAACTCTTCAATAGGTATACAATTAGCAACACAATTCATTTCGTTTCCGAAGACCCATAACTCAATTCATCTAACTCCCATTACAATCGAGAATAACGGAAGCGATTTAAATTACAGTTTATTGTTTCTATATACAAAGAGCTATTTAAGGATTTCTCAAAACGATGTGCCAATTTAAATTTTATAATAGTTCTATAGTTTATTTATTTATATAACTAAGATATTCAGAGTATTTTGTATTCTATGATCCAATTTAAGATTGAATAAACTAAACTGAACTGCTAACGTTTCCGTATATACAAGTTGTATCTAAACCCCTGTCACAAACTTCTGGTGGTGAGTCCCCACAGCGAGATGAAAACAAAAGTTCATATAAACATGGCTCAGATAATGAACTGTTTATGACATTTCCGCGGTTAAAAGTGAAGTCTCAGCAGCTGGTTTTATACTCTGTGGTTTAGAGACACCCTGTAGTAGGACGTCGTTAATCCAAATACAGTCATGTTTTGACGACCTTTGAGAAAACAAAAGTTATTAATAACTAGCAGTCATCTTTGAAAGTAAATTTCAAAGCTGCATGGCTTGGTGTTCTCGAAATCGTATAAAATTTGGTTTATTCTTACAGGCTGAATTAATGTTTCCCAGAAATTAGCAACTCGTCATTTTAGGGTGTTGGTTCTTGATAAACAACACTAACGAATGTTTTAATTTTATATTCCCATCTAATTAACATACAGAATTAATCTTGTTTTTGACGACCTTTGAGAAATAAAGAGAGTTGGGTTGATAAATAGTTTTGGTAGTAATTTTAATTTTAGAATTCACACCCTCGGATATCAGTCCCGAACCCTTGGCGCCCATCCCACCTGACACTAGGTGTCGCCACAAGTAGAGTAGGAGGAGGGGCGTCACAAAATCACCAAAATTGATGAAATTGATGCATATCGAAAATGTGGAAAGTCAGAACGAGTCATTGCTGCTTTTACTGGTAGATCAAAGATTGAAGTCCACAATTATCTTGCAAACCCACAAATGTATGAAAAATAAAAATAAAAAAACAGCGGTCAGGACGGCCAAAAAAGTTCAGTACAAGAGCTGAAAGACAGATCCTTATATTGGTTAGAGCTACAGGTGCCTCATCCAGATAAATTACAAAATCACTGCAGCCGCCGGTTCACCCAAAAACAATATCATGCGTACATACAGATGAAGTCCAAACCAAAAATTGTCTTCCAGCAAAAAGAAGCCAGACTGAACTACGCAAAGCGATACATCAGTGATACTCAACTTTGTAGCCATGTCGCTTTTAGCAACGAAAAAAGTTTAATTTGGACGTCCCAGACGGTGTTTAGTACTATCGGCATGATTTACGTCAAGAACCAGCCTATCTTTCACGGCCTGTGCAGGACGGAGGATCGTCGCTTATGATATCATGGGGTGCTTTCACCGAGCGAGAGAAGTCTCAAGTGGCATTTGCCACGATCGAAGGAAATCGACTACCAGGACATCTTGGGTAACTTCCTCCTTCCTCTTCGAGATCAATTAAATGATGCGGAATTCATTTTTCAGCATGACTATGCGCCAATACACAATATCGCATCAACTTTGGAATTGTTTAAATCACACAATATCGCATCAACTTTGGAATTGTTTAAATCACACAAGATCGCATCAATGAATTGACCTGCCTACAGTATCGACCTTACACCGGTTGAATATTTGAGGGTTATCTGGTTCGAGTGGTTTATGCTCATGGAAAACAGTATAATAGCGTCTCCGATCTAAAAAAAAAAAAAAAGTTATACAGACCGCGTGGGACCAAATAACTCCACAAAAACTTGCTCTTGTGAAATCCATGCCAAGCGACTCATTGATGTTATAAAAGTGACAGGACGCCCAACTAAATACGTGTACTCATCCACAAAGTTTAAGTGATTTTCAAGGAAAATCCATCCTGGTCTCAAACATTTTTCCGGACCTTCATACAGCAAAATGTATCGTTCAATTCATTTTTCAGTGCCTTTTATTTTATTTTTTTTTTTTTGGAAATACAGGGTCGAATCCCTTAATTATGACCGCCACGTAGGTTTATATAAATACGGTTGTGCCCATTTATGAGGGCGGGGGGATAAACCTGCCCGTTGAAAGACATATAAAGGTCGTTTCAGACTCTGAAATTCAGAGGAACAGTTCGTACAGCAATAGTCGCCGTCATGGGTAAAGCACGCGACCAGACAGACCTTGAAAAAGGTATGATCATCGAGTACCATCAATGAAAAGGGACCTATTTATATCTCTCCAATCGTTATTCATCACCATGGAAAGCCTATAAAGGAAATTCTGGGCGAGATCAAAAGCCACGTAGCTCTTGACAAAATCACCGCTCATACTGGTAGAACACACATGATTAAGATTAGGTATCCTGACGAAGGCTAAGGTCAAAAATTCTCACCAGTGAGAAGAGTTAGCGCTTGGTCGGTCAGAAATCCCAGTGAAAAAACTGTGACGTCATTTTAACGCGGCCAGAAACGCCAGTTAGTGCTGCTATGCCTAACCGGTTAGTCTTACCATCCTCACCGAGAAAAAGACGGTTAGCCCAGTGAGAAATTACATCATTCTCACACCGGTGAGGGTTTTTGACCTTAGCCGAAGAGACCCACAAAACCCTGGTGTCAGCTATCAAAAGCAGAGATGTACAGGGTCTTTATAATTAAAGTTCCATTTTGACATGGCCATAAAAAAAAATCTACTGGACCAAAAGCTATAATACTTGGTATATTATACAAGAGGACATGGGAAGTTCATACCCGCCAAAAAAAAAAAAATTAGTTCGAAAGGTCACCCGCCAGCATGGAATGGCGCTCTATGCAATATTCGTATACGAAATTAGACACGAAGACACAAGTTAACAAGTCTTTAATCGTTAACTTAAAATTAGTTACATGTTGAATATGGCCTCCACCCTTTACTGAAAGCAGGTTACACCGGATTACTGTTTCTTTAACGGTCTCTGATGGTAACTTTGTTAGCAGCCCCCAGGAAAAAGCTAAACTTATCGCGAACACACTGAAGAGCCAATTCACCAATTTTCCACCTCCATTGCAGATAGATTGGTAGGTATCGAGAATACCTGCCAAATCAGTGAAAGCTGCATAAATTATGATCTTACACATCACGTACTTAACCCTTCCATACCATAGAAGTAACCGAAGTCTCGATCATGAACGTCTTAAGTTGACAACTTTTACGAAAAATTAGAATTTTTGTTTTATTAAAAATTCTACATAAAAACTTATACTCAATATTTTGCAACGTGAAATAAATGATTTTTATTGTATTGTGTTGTTTTAAATTTCTCTTATACTTTTATGTTTAAGTAATTTGGGATTTACTGAAGAAAAAAATTAGATTATAAATGTATTAGAAAAATAAGGCAGAACCCTTATACAAAGTGACATTTAAACCTTTCAAATTTTATATTTTTTAATCCTTTAATTTATAGATACTTAAATAATATTTATTTCTGTAAAAGGATAATATCTAACAAAATTAATTCGATCACCGTACGACTCCTTTTCATCCATTCTTCCCCTTATCCCTACTAGCCGTGACGTCATAAAACAAGTGCCCAGGCCTTCTTTCAGGGGGTGTTGATGAGGAGGCCCAGTATCTCGAAGGCCATGCTTTAACATGGAAGAGTCTCACTTTTCCTTATGTGCTCTTGATTGGGCTGTCATTGGGCCAGACCTTGTAGTCTTTAGGACACCGAGATGGCCTTGAGGTACTGTATCTGCGGTAGCCTAGTTGCTAGGTTGACTAGATAATTTCGTCTAATTCAGAGTATACGATAATGCTGTTAAACGAGAAATTTGCCCACACGAAATTTGAAATGGTTTATCTGTTGGTTTTGTTGATTTATTAGTTCGTTAAGTTTTGGAATTAGGATGTTTGTGTCCTGCACACACGACTTTATATCTACCACGTCCAGGGACAAGCAAAGTGTCATGGCAGGATTCGACATTCCGACCAAGTCTCGAAAGCCAATATATACCTCAGCTCTCTAGGCCACATAGACTGCTGGTGTTCGTTTTGCAATCATAATTAGCTTTATTCATGTAGAATATTTGCAAGTGTAGGTTAAAAGGCAGGGGAAAATACAATTCTAATATATTTTATTATTTTGAAAATCCTTAAATAATAAATAATTATAAATTATCCATTTCTGATTTTATCAATCTTTTCATAAATATTATATATACAATTTTTTTTTACATTATCAAAACATAAATTAAAAATGTTTATAATACATGGCACATGTACATTTATTTTAATCTGGCCAGCAGAAATACAAATATTTACAAAATGATTTTAAACTTATTGGTTAATCAAGAGGAAATAAAAGTCAGGCTTATAATACAGAAATCAACAAAACAGCCCAAATACAGCGAAACCTAAGGCAGAAATCGAAAATGGCAATGGAATTTTCCCAATCTTGTGGATATTTTCGGTCTTAAAACAAACCGAAAAATCACCTTGTACGAAGAAACTCAAGCTAAAGTAGAAAATATCTATAAAATGAGACCTGAGTGTCTAGTAATAAGGAGTCTGAATGCTTTTGCCTTATGCTTTCATTGATATAATAATGAGAATTCCGCAGCTTTGAGAAAAGGCATCAACTTCTAAGAAAGAAGTGCAGTCGGTCATTACACACTGAAGTTGAGAATCCAACAGAAATCTAATGACAAGTATCCGAGGTGTACAGTGAAAGCTGAAAAAGTAAAGGTTAGGTTTACAATAGGGCTGAAAAATTCAAGAAAGGTGTTGCTTTCATTCCTGATGCAGACCAGCCTAAAAGAGCAAAGAACTATTACGCAATCTTCCTTATTCACCAAATTTGACAGGTTGATTTCCACCTTTTTAGACCACTAAAAAACATCTGGTTACTAGATATAAAGAAAGCGGTGCATAGGTGTAGTTGCGAGAGCAAGACCTTTTATTTATTGGAATATAGGGACTTCCAGGCAGGTGGCACAACTGCATTGAGAAAGGTGGAAATTACATTATCAGTTTTTTTTTTAAGGTTTGGTCCATTTCCTAATAAATCCCATTTTATAACTTTAGCTTGACTCCCCTTGTACTTACTGGTATGAAAACAGAAAATTATATTTTTCCCTTGCTTTGACAGGTTTTACTGTATTTTCATGGGAGCCATGATCTATATATCTAGATACTATGCTATTTGTCAATGGTTTTTTGTTTTGCCCTTTTGGCTAAAATGGATGATTAATGGCAGTGCATAAAGGAACCAAAAATACTTCTCAATGGTTTTTGAAATATAACATTTTTATATAGAATTCTCTGATTAATCATCATCCAAAGAATAATGTTAACTTTCTCGAATTTGTCTAGGAGTAGTAAACAGATTTCCACTTTGTTCATGATTATAGCTAACTACCGTGGCATAAATTTTATTGGTACATTAAAAATCCATTTAGCAGTATGCCTTAACATTTTAATAAACACTGGTCCAGATTATTCCCTTCCTCCATTTCCTTCAGACTCCTATGAGTGTAGGTGTTTCCATGAATTCCGACCAGTTGCCAACAGATCACATGGTATGATTGGAACGGTTTCCATCTGGGCGATTCTCTGAGTTTGTGCTTTCATTCAGCCAATGGTGATTATCCAAATTGTGACTGTGGTCAAAAACCCTCACTGGTGAGAGAATGACGTAATTTCTCACTGGGCTAATTATCTTTTTCTCGGTGAGAACAGTTAGACTAACCAGTTAAGCATAGCAGCACTAACTAGCGTTTTTGACCACATTAAAATGACGTCATTTTTCTCACCTGAAGCTACATCGTTAGAACTCGGCGACAACGATTACCATTAAAAGCCCTGTTAATTATTCAACTATTCCTCATCTTTCTTATCTCCTGGTTCATCACTTGCATTAACTTCATTCCTCTCTTGCTTATAGATATGTATTAAGTGTCATTGTTGTTGGAAAAAGTTTTATCGCACATCAGACAGCTAAAGATTTGAATTTCTTGTTTTTGTCACTATTTTGATTTCACTCAACCAGAAGAACCTGGTCTTGGGTCCAGTTTTGGTTGCACGACCGGTCACACACTATGAGCAAAGCGGTGATCGATTTTAGACAGGATTTTCGCAACTGCTCTCGAATGGTTCCGACTGGTCGGAGTTTATGGAAACATCCTCAGTCTTAATAAATTAATCCAATTAAAATAACTATAGCAGTAGCATCACTAGGTTTGAAGTTATCAAATGTGCAGCACTAACTGCCCCTATTTTGGGGACTTCACTTAACCAGAGCATACAGAATCCTTAGTTTTGTCTTTTGCAATTATTTGTGGACTATAATTTCCTTTATCAATGAATGATATTAAATGACAAACTATTAGAAAAATTAAAATTATACCTTTAAATTACAAAATCATATGCATAGTCTATTGTACTTACATAATTTCATGTGGTTAAAATGAAAATTACCAAATAATGTAACAACTGTAGACAAATGCATATAGAAACAAAATGATAAATGAAATAATGCCATAAAAATGAACAGGAACAAATTCACAGGTATCACGACTAAATCAGAACATTTACTTTCCTAATTTCAAAATTCCAAACTGGTGAATCACTTCATCTAAATCAATAATGTTACAAACTCACTTTCAATTTGGTAAATCGCAGTTTTATAATATGTAACTTTATTACTTCATTATTGCCTGAAAATTTCATTGAGAAAACCGGACTAAATCAGCAACAATAAAAACAACAGAACATGCAACTGAAACAATGTACAAAAATTATTTAACATCCCGTTTTGATGTTATCCCCTCCGACGATGTCACCTGGTACAGTCTGCACTCCTTTTCCAGTGATGTCCCTGACTATAGTAGGGTTAAATTTATCTTAATCTTTTAAATCAAATTTGCATAAAGAACTTACATTGTACTTGCTGTACCATAGTAGCCTGATATTTGCTCAAATATATCTGTAAAAATATTATTCAAGTAAATTAACCCTACAGTGGCATTCTTCCCAATCCCCCAAAAATATCAAACCACAGTAAAAAATCTGCAATTTAGTCGATTTAAAAAAATTGGTATCTTTCCAAGAATGAAATCTCAAAAAAATTTAACTGATAAATTTAACCACCCGTCTTTAGTCGTGTACTTCATCTTTGGTTCAAAGGCAGCATATTATGTACATATTTACAAATATAAATACAATCTCCATGTGAAAAAATATATTTGCATTATATTTGCATTTTCTGGCACGAAGGGAAATGAAACTGTATATTTACAATGAAAAGTGTTTGTCTTTAGTAAGGGCTGCAAGAGTTTTCTGAGTGGCGGACCTAATAGAGAAAAAGAAAAAAAATTACACAAAATATTTTCTAAATTTTCTGTCTAAATATACATTCTATTTACTATTACATAAAAGCAGCTTGAATTGTCAGGCTTGTGCTGCTGATCGCCACTTTCGCCAATGGCCACAAAAAAAAATCGAAGTGGCGAAAGTCCATGGCGGAAATGAAAATCATATTTACAGCATAATCTTCCCTATCGCCATTCTCACTAGGGCTAATCTTGAATTACTCCTAGGGTGCTTAAAATATTCAGATCATTTTATTGTGAGCATGATGTGCTGACATGTGCATTAGTTGCTAACTTAGCAGACATACTGTGAAATTTAGGAGATTTTACACAAAATTTATGAATAAATCAACTGAATTTAGCATTTTTAATTTTGTTAGTACAACTGAATTCAGCGGGGTTTTTTGCTCTGTTTTAGCGGGGAAAAATTTTGAATTTTGAATTAGAAACTGGTTGCTAAAAAAAATATGAAAGTGGCAAAAAAAAAAAAAAAAAAAAAAATGAAAGGGCTAAACGATGGCTATAAAAAATAATCCAGATCCATTCCTGTATGTGATTATACATCTTTCATTTTCCCTATTTTTATTTTTTTTAAAGGGATATTTAATCCCTTCACTTCAAATAGAATTCCTTAAGAGTGTCAAAATAAATAATATTAATACATGTAATACAGCTTTTTGCAATGACTTTACGGCAATTTTCATTTAGATTAAGGCAGATTTCATTTACATTAAGGCAGATTTCATTTACATTAAGGCAGATTTTACATAGATTAAGGCAATTTTCATTCCTTTAAGGCAATTTGCATTTAGAAAACGGAAAGAATATACTAATTAATCGACATGTTTACTTTTTACAGTATGATATATAAATATATATAAATAAAAATATATCTCGGGATTGCATTCACGAGTGATGGACGGCAGGAGAAAGAATTGGATGCTCGGATCGGTGCAGCAAGCTGTGTCAGACGTGAACTGTGGCGATCCGTGGTAACGAAACGCGAGCTGTGTAACAAAGCTAAGCTCTCCGTCTTCAAATCCATCTTTGTCCCCATTCTCACCTATGGTCATGAGGCTTGGGTAATGACCGAAAGAGTGCGATCGCGGCTACAAGCGGCCGAAATGAGATTTCTGAGAGGTGTTGCAGGTGTTACCCTACTAGATAGAGTGTACAGCAATACAATAAGGGAATCTTTAGGTGTTGAGCCGCTACTTCTCCGCATTGAGAGGTCTCAGTTGCGCTGGTATGGCCACGTGATTCGGATGCCGCAAACTAGTCTTCCTAGGCAGTTGTTATTTTCCAAGCCGGTGGGTAAGAGACCAAGGGGTCGGCCTAGAACCAGGTGGCTAGACTACCTGGAGAATCTGGGTTCGAGTCGCTTGGATATTACCAGGGAGGACATGCGCCTGATGGCGGAAGATCGCGATCGCTGGAGATCCTCCATAGGGCTGCTGCCCCCGCGACCCTAACGGATAAGCGGGTTTGAAAAGTAAGTAAGTATATATAAAAATATACGATAATACAGTAAACGATTATGAAATGTCGGCATGGAATAACGCTATAGAATAAGGGCAGATTCGTTCGCACAAGCAAGCATTACGTACGGAGACGTAAACAGTTAAATTTAAAATACGTAAAGTTATGTATTTTGCAGCCATGAGAAAAAAATGACAGTATTTTTAATGTTTTTAAAAATTTTCCATGACTTCCTGTATTATCGGAAATTACATATGACCAGTAAAATGTAATATCACGATTATCTCCTCCAATAGACGTGGTAAAATGAAAAGGAGGTCATGGAAAAGGAAATTCCCAGAAACGAAAATCCCTTCAATTCGAAACGAAGTTTTATAAAGGCAGAAAATTTTATGTTGCTTTGTTTTCGAATGGAGTGTTTATTTAACTGATGCAACAATATATAATTCTACAGAATGTAATTTGCTGGAATATAATTTCTACAGCTCTGTTGAAGGTTCAACATATAATTTGTTTTACATTGTTTCATCTCTGCCATCATTTTAAATGAATCCCTTCTTATTTGCTAGAATATAATTTCTACAGCGCTTTATTAAATTGCTAGCACCTTCCATCATAGTTTTTTAATACGGGAATTCTCAAGAAATACTTGCATAATTTTTTTCCCTTTTTAAAGCAAATTACGTAAAGCAAAATACTTCCATCTTCGTAATATTTGCCTTTTTAAAGCAAAATACTTCCATCTTCGTAAATATTTGCCATAATATTAATGAAAGTTGCCTTAATCTTATATGAAAATTGCGCTAAAGTTATTGAAAACTGCCATCTTCTAAGTGAAAACTGCCGTAAAGTCATTGCAAAAAGCTGTAATAACTATATATATTATTTTGAAAAGAATCGATGGTTAAATAATTGCTATTATTAATGAATATAATCTCTTTAGGGTGAACACAAATGATTGAAGTCGTTTCATGAAGGTATATTATTTAACATATCAAGAAACTTTACAAATATAGCTAGTCTCAGAGTTTTTGTCATTATACAGGTGCTTGATATGTGCTGCTTTAGTAACTCTATAGACAAAGTCTGTAATCATGTTCATCCCATAATCGATGAAGCATATCTCACAAGGAGACTCCAGTACTCAGACTCACCAATTTTGATATATAGAAAAATAAAAAAAAATCCATGCAAAGCCATTCGACGTACTTCTCAAAATTTTCCGAGAAAAAATTCATAGTTTATAATTGACTACACTATAAATACCCGAACTGTAACACATTTTTATTGTGTTCAGGTGGTAAAATGCTAGATTTCTGCTTTGCAGGCTTGAATCATCCAAATATTGGATGCCAGTTTCGATGTCAGCAATCAGCTGTTGGAAAAAGAATTTCAGACTTTTTTTCTAGTAGATTCATCTCATCTTTATTAAAGGTTAGTGATGGGTTCAAATCCCATCTTCGATATTTTTTTTCTCTTCATAAATGTTTTTTAACATGTATGGGAATGTGTAATTCATTTATTAAATACAGGGTTCAAATGATATGCTTGATATTTATTAATAAAAAAATTTAGTACAAAAATCCACCAATAGGTGGCATTATAATACACATAAACCCATTTCATATGCTTTATCAATATGAAGTAACATAATAAAGTAGCCTTCAAACTGCTTAATATGTCCCCCCTTCGTGTTCAACAATGTGCTCTAATTGAACCATAGAACAATTTCACCAGTAGCGCTTTTTCAGGCAATGTAGGCATGATGTGCAGAGCAGTAACTAATGCTCGTGCAGAATCCACCATCCTTTTATCCGAAGAATAATGCTAATAGGCATGAACTGTAAAAAACATGTTTCACATTTTCCACATATGCAAAGAAACATCATTTGTGTTAGAGTGCCATCTATGGTGAATATTTGTACTAAATTTTTTTATGTCAAGTGCATCATTTGAATTATCTGTAGTTCAAGTTTTATCTCATTTGGACCAATAAAACGCATTCTACAGCCCTCTGAAGTGGGAAACTTATTTCTTGCTAACCCTGTATATTTCCGATTTTACAATTTGCTACCATCATTTTTTTAATAAAATGCCTATAAGAATTATTATAATTAATGATCCACAGTAATTTTAAAAAAACAACTTTATTTATCCTTATTTAATTTTTTTTATAAATTTTGTAACTTTTGGGATGACATTTAACTCTCACAAAAATTAAATAATTATTACACTAAGTACCATGTATTAAATATAATGCATCATATTGGTTATCAATCACCTTCATTAACATTTTTAACTAGCACATTCGCCACCAAATTACAATTTCTTATCTCTAGGAGCAGAAGTTTGTTATGAACAAAATTAACTATTACCTCTCTCTTTACCTACATGTGAGTTATAACTTCTTTTGGCTTTTTTATAAAAAGGAAATAAATATAATTTGTAACAAACTTTCAATTTATTTAAAAATACCCTTAGCAAATCGGAAATTTTAGATTATGTTTAATTATATAATAATTCTTATATGCAGTTTATAAAAAAACATGGTAGCAAATTGGAAAATCAGAATATATTTAGTAAATGGATTACACATCCCCATACATGTTAAAAAATTTACAATGAGAAAAAAAAAAAAAAAATTATCGAAGACGGAATTTGAGCCCATACCCGCAAAACAGAAATCTACTGTCTTATTACTAGACCACCTGGACCCAATTTGTTAGCACATCAGCAGCATGAGCTGAAGGTTCTTGATTTGAATCCAGGCTATGGAATTTTATTTCCTATTTTCCATCAATAATAATTACTTTCATGCAAAAGTAAACTTTCAAAATATAGATCAAGATTTTCTCACTTAAACAAAGGGCTTCAAAATTCATAAAACACTTAAATTAGATTATGTGTTTACAGTCAAGTAGACAATCATAAAATATTACAAATCTTACCTGAGAGCAAACGTAGGTATTTGTGTGTTGAAAATGGCAAAAATTTGATAAGAACCATTCCAAATGGCATAACATTTGTGATGATCATAACACACATAAGTTTCTAGTGCCTGATGTTTTAATCTAGTGTGGTATACTTTATAACATGCTGTAAAGAAGTATTCAAAAATTAGTTATGCCTCTGAGGAAAAAACAAAAACAAAAAACAAAACTACCCTATTGGTTCGAATTTAAGCCAAATGACCCCCCCCCCCCCTCCCGATTTACCCTGCCAGTGTGGATTCAATGTTGCATCATTTCCAAAGAGTAATTTTTCATATCACGTTACTATTAGATAGCTAACCCTGATGCACATGCAGGTCACATGCAAACATAGGTCGCACCCCCAAATTAGAGTAAATTTTGGTACATGTACAAAATTTTTTCCACCTTAAAATTCAAACCAGATCAGCATGACTGTATTAATCTTAAAGATCACAACAAACAAGTAAATGCCATCTTGAAACAAGTTTATTTACATATAAAACAGAAACAAACCTGTCAAACACTTTAAAACTTTCATCCTTGGTATCACCAAAAAGTTCATTCCATCTCTCCTCTGGAATTGCCTCATCATTGTCCCAACCTGAAGTACCACTGTCCTCCTGCTCATCCAGCTGGTCATTGCAGGTATCTCCTAAAGTACCACCATCTCTTGCTCATTCTGTTTACTACACCAGGTGATAGTCTCACCGAAAGAACTTTAATAAAGAAAATATGGAAGCCAAATTCATATTTCCCCATATCAAATTCACATTTAATAGTAGTTTCGTCTCTCCATGCTGTTTAAAACCCTAAATTATTGAATAAATTAAACACAGATGCAATAATATTAAAAGTAAATGTTCATATATTACTGAAGAAATGTTTAGAAATGTTCGGAAAAATAGGCCTAACCGGAATCATCACTGAAATCCAAGGCATCATTGAGAGAGCCAAATTAACGTTTCCCATATTAAATTCACATCTGTGTTTTTAGCTGGGCTCGCAAAAGGGTTTTTTAATATGTGTCTTAAAGACAACCAAGTTGTCAGAGGTTGAAAGCCCGATGGGAGTTGGGCACCTGGCTCGCAGATCGAGAATTTCTCCTATCCAACCATCAGAAAGTTTGATGAACTCAAAAGTAAATAAATAAATATAGATTGGAGATACTTCCAAACATGATGTTATAATTTTTCTATCGAAAAATGGAAGGAAAAATTGGAGATAACCACCTTCCATTGGGCTTTCAACCTTTGACTACTGGTTGTCTTTAAGAGGCGGCACAATTTGAGCGAGATCACTGGTTTTTCTGAGCTCGTACACTGTTCTATCTAAACTTGCAGAGCTCGCACCTGCGCTAGGAACAGAGCTAGTGCTGTGTGCACAGTGTGTGAACACGAAATCCAGAAGTTGAAAAATTTTAACTCCATCACCCACTGAGCCATCACATTTGACACCACGTGACACACATCCAATCAGCATCGTCGCAGGGAATAAAGAACAACTTCGTTCACGTGCTCACTCGATAATGGCGGAAGAAGAAATCATTAACTTTTATCGGGGCAAGTTTGGATTATTTATGCATTTAACTATACAGTCTGGTTAAGTCACACAAGTTCTTTGCATTTGAATGCACTTGAAATTTATGTGCTCATCGAAATAAATAAATTAATTAGTTATTAATGTAATGAAACAATAAATACATATTTTTGTGACGAATTTGCGACGAAATGAGCGAGAACAAGGCGTGCACTACCTCTGCTTGTGCACGCGCTCTGTGCGACTGATCTAGCTCAAATTGCGCCGGCTCTAAGACACCTTGTGACAGCATGGCTGTCCGGGTGTTTGCGATAGCCCAACTGGTAGAGGCATCAGCCATGATAGACGAGGTTCCTGGTTCAAACCCAGGTCGCAGAATTTTTCCTTTCATTTTTCGATAGAAAAATTATAACATCTTGTTTGGAGGGTATCTCCAGCCAGTCTATATATATTTATTTAATCTCTAGATAATAAATGTTATCGAAACTGAAAATGACACCCTTCCCTCCTGCAAGCAGATATGATCAATAGCCAGCTTTAACTGGCAAAATCTCAAGTTTCATTTGGCAACAACCCAATATAATGTAAAACCTTGAATACAGGCCAGGTATTCAAATAAATACCGGTCCTGATTAAAGGCCGGGCGGTGTTTTAAAAATAGATTAAAAGTCAGGTCTCAAATAAAAGCAGAGTGTGATTGTTTTTCGGGTTAATCATATAAATTCCGGCGTTTTTTGTTCCCATCTCTTGGGAATAGCTCTTAACGCTAGGTCTTAAATAAACGCCGGGTCTCTCGATTAATCACTGGGGCGGGGGTCAGGACCATTGTGACAAATAGACAACCGGGCCTCTATTCAATGTAAGTCAAAATTTACTACAGATCAATTCCATGAAGAGCCAATTGGCAACAGGAGACATCAAATAAATATTAACACCCATGCTAGATGAAAGCAAAATGATGGGTTAAAAAAATAAAATCTTGCAAAGTGATAAACCAATCGTCATGTGCGCATGCCCATGTCAACAATGCTTAAAAGATAAACAAAATGTGATAGTGTATTCATTCTTTACTCATCACTACAAATCAATTGTTATGACATATCTTGGTATTCTTAATGGTCATTGTTAGAGCACATGGAACAACCTGAAGGGGTCCACAAAACACCCTGAAAGTTGATACAGCCGAGCTAAGACCTTGAAGATCATATTATCAGAAATAGAATTTGAAAGGGTTAATCAGTTTTCAAGTTATCGTGCAAACAGTGGGCGGCTGGACAGATAAATGTACAGAGAAAGCGTGTATTCTTATAAGTAGCTTTTAGCTAAAATTCCTAATAACTGATCGACTGTGCATTACAGCTACAATATTCAACTATAGAACTTATAAATCCTTGTTTGTTATGTCTTTATCAACTGTACATGATCAGAAACAAGAAACTAACAGGAATAGATGAGAAGGCAATATGACTCAATACACATATAGTAAAACCTTGTTATAACGTTCACCAAGGGAACTGTAATTTTTTTGTTATTCCGAAATATAAGTTAAACTGAACCTGGAATGGGGGAGGATTTTTAAAAGAATTCTAATAAATTCAGTCTGTTACAGCATATTTCAAAAAATCTTAATACACCAATGTACATAATGAAACGTATACCATTGCTATAAGTACCGTAAATACTGTTTTAAGCGCCCGGGCGCTTATTTGCAAAAACTTAGCGGACCCCCAGGCGCTTAATGCAGGCGGGCCGGTATTACAGGTCCGGCGCTTATAAAATTCTGCACAACTGTGATGGATACTATTATGCAAAATTCTTTGCCTTTCACCTTCATCTTAAACTTCATCGTATCCTGCTGTGTTTCCATTTCCGTTAGGATCAATGCTAAACTGTTTGGCTCTAGCCTCTGTAGAATGGTTTTCAGCCTACTTTACTGTTGCGAGATTAAAATTGATGCTATAACTGTGAAATCTTCATTTTTCATTAGCTATATTGCTTGACTGAATCCAAAATTAAAAACAAGAAATTAGAAGACAATCATGCTGGTATATAATTTCCGGTTTAGCAGTGGCATTTGGGAGAGCAAACATTTCCGTGAGAAAGCAACAAGAGAAGAAAAATCCATGAAATGAACTCAAAATAAGCGCCCGGGCGGTTATTGAAGGTCCGGCGCTTATTTGCAAAAATTCAGCGGATCCCCAGGCGCTTAATGCAGGCGGGCCGGTATTTCAGGTCCGGCGCTAAATACAGTATTTACGGTATACTGTAATATTAAAAATAATCTGTAGTATAGAGTGCTTCCATTTGAAAATTTATTTGCTTAAAAACTCCCAATATGAAAAAAATTAAAATTTAAGAGTCTAGAACAGAATTATACCATTGCTGCACTTTTTCAATGCATCGCAATGCTTCCCCATTTCAAAAAGGCTCACTTCTGACTCCATTAAGCTTACAAACTTTTCTTCCTCACTTTAACTCGCGTTTTCTGTTGATCCAAGGTTTGTGAAGCTCAGCAGATATGTAAGTGGCACTGTACAACGAACTGACAACTTCCCATTATTCATAACCGGTATTGGCCAATCAGAACAAGTTATTTTGCATTTTAAAACTTTGTAACAAGGGTAAATCTGAATGTCTGATCATTTAAATGGAACGTTAATTTGAAATATTCGTCAATTCGGGGTTCGTTAATCTGAACCTTTTAACGTTAAATCACCTATCTCTTCTGCTGGGGATTTAACTGTAGCTATAACCTCGTGGTCATTTTTGTTTATTCTCGAAGACGCGACACTTGCGGCGATTTTCCAAACCCCCAACACCTTGCACTATACAGCGTAAATTTTTATGCTATTTAGTGTAAGCGCTGAAATTTTTCTCTTTCAATTTCTGTTTCATATCTAGATTTTCAGGGCACGTTAGGACAGAAATGTGTTGCTCTTCCAGCCAATTCTTCATTTGGGTGTCGCTTCTTCAGATAAAAATGACCACAAGATTTTGAGTACGAATTCCTCTTCAGAGTCCTATTCCCCTCTCATCGGTTAGTGAAAGTTTACACCTTATGGTTATAGAGAAACAATGCAAAAAAGAAATTTAAAAATATATTTTTCTTACATTCAGAAAATGATTTGTTTTTACTCTGAAAAATATTCCCATCAACATGACGATAAAATGAATACAATGTTTCTTGATGCTTCTGAGGGAATTTCTTGACACCTAAAAAAAATAATAAAAATAGCAAATTTAAACATTATTTAATAAAAGGATGCAGTTATAAAGCACAATAAATTAGAAAAAGTAAAAGCATCTTAAATTTAAATGACAACTGACTCTCATTAATGACACTATTATTACGCCCATAGTTTAAGCGTTCTGCACACTAATACCCGGTGGCGCTTGACTGAATTACTTTACTCCACCTCTCAACAATACACATGAATCCACTTCACATGAAAGCAATGGAATACTTCCTACGAAGGAGCAGCAGACAAACAACTGAATGGATTTTGAAGTTTCTAAACAAACTTTTACCGTATTGGCTCGAATATAAGCCGGCCTCGAATCTAAGCCGACCCTTAAATTTTCATGGCGTTTTGGAGGAAAAAAATTTTATGTGAAGTTTAGTTATTAAAAAAAATTAATAAAACACTCCACAAATAATTCAATAAAGCATGGTGTATATTACTTATACAAAAATTATAGTATTGTAAATATTTACAAAAGTATAAAACACAAATATTAAAAAAAAATCAGTTTAATTATGCACTCCAAAGTTGTGACTAAAATTTCATTTGATTCTTTTTCTTTTTTTTTTAATTCAGATTCCTCCGATTCCTTTCTGAATATTAATATTTGTCCATCTTCGGTCGCGTTCATGATCTGAATTTATTACTGTATCATCTTTACATAATGAATAAATGGTTTTCCATAGTTTGAGAATTTATATTAAATTCACGCAGAAAAGTTATGAAAGCTGGTGTCAGTGAACATTAGCGACGGCCGGCGTGAAGTTCCGACGAGAATCACGGCCGCCCATCGCCAATGTTCACCACACCGGCTTTCATGACATTATTTTTTTTCCATTGTGATTTTCTTAATAAATAAACTGTATTTGGTCTAATCATGTGCCATATCGTTTTTATAATTATCTAAAATAAAGGTAAATGTAACAAGAAGAAAACGCAACACCGCAATAAGGATGATGGGGGGCGGGGGGGATAACAGTTTCTCCCGGAAAGTTAGGGAAGAACTCTCAAAATTTATCGATGAAATTAACCTCTACCATGCTTTTATTCAGTTTAGAAAAGATTTAGGATATCCTGCAAGATTATTTCAATCATTGGGATTTCGACAATTTCTAATCATTTACCGATAATCTCGTTTTTTGCACGTCCTTAATACAACATAGTCCCAAAAGTATATTCATGCGCATCTCTCACAGTAATAAAATATCGCGTCCCTTAAGTGAAAAATGATTTAGGAAACATGCATGAAACCCAAAGTAAAAATTAGCTTTAAAAATTAACTTTAGTCAAATTCTTCATGCATACTTAGGCCTATGCATACAGCGATTTATCCGTACTAAAAAAAAAAAAAAAAGTTTGCGAAATGATATGTAATTGATTTTACAATGGCAGGTTAAATAGGAGGTAGCTGGATGAGACATTTTTTAACGGCGACAGGTTTGGTGGGGCGGGGGGGGGGGGCGTAATTGAGTCGGTCTCGAATCTAAGCCGAGGCTTGGTTTTTGACTTCACTTTTTCACTTTTTGGGTATTTGACTTCCAATACAGTATTTCTTTTATATACATTATTAAAATTAGCTAACTGCCATCCAGTAAAAAGAAATCGGTATAGTAATTAATAACCATTTCCTTCATTTATTATTTTATTTTATATTTTATTAATTTTAGACTTTTTCAAGGGAGCACCATAACATTTTGCTTTGGTAATCTTTGTAAATTTTCCGGGGTTGACGTCACGTATTTGTGAGTGAAATAAAATATATCGATCAGGACTGTTGATCTAATGGGGCAGCCGAGATATGAACGTAGATATAATACATTGGTGAGGACCTTAACAGTAGGCAGTCCATGGACACAGATGCTGTGTATGGACGTGCATTATCTTGTTGGTACAATGTCCCAGGGTGCTGTGCCAGAAGGGGTAGGACTTACGGACGCAGAATGTCTGTGACGTATCGCTGTGCCGTCCAAGTCTGCAAAAGCATTATTAGAGGTGACCTGAACGCATATCCGATTGCTCCCCACACCAATGATGCCAGGGGTTATGCCTGTGTCTCTCTCCCAATATGGACGGTTGTGCCCTCTGCCCTCGATGCCGCCATATGCAAACACGATGGTCACCGGAGGTCATGGAGAAGCGGAACTCATCACTAAACATGATGCGACGCCATTCGTCCTCTCTCCATGCCTCCCAGCAAGGCACCACTCTAAATGCAGGTGTTGATGTTGTCGTGTCAATGGCAACCGACGCATAGGGTGGTAGGACTCCAATCTGGATGCGAGTCGTCGAGACACTGTGGTGGAACTCACGGGTGTTGTAGAGTCTCCAGTACATGTTCACAGATGGCAGGTGCTGATGCCATGGGATTCCTTAATGCCTGGAGCACCATACGACAGTCCTCCCTTGGGGTGGTATTTGTTGCTCGAACCGAACCTGCACGCCATGCATGGGTGCCCTCATGTACCCATTGATTCCAACATCGGGCCACTTTAACATCTGAATGGCCCACATGCCTGGCAATTACTACACGATAGGACCAACCAGCCTCATGCAGTCCCACAATGCGGCCCCTGTCAAATGCTGTCCATTGTTGGATAGGATGTCTAATGCGTCTGTGAGGCATCGCGGGTGCTTTGTACAGTACAGTACTCTTCTCTGAACGTCTTGCATAACTGTCGGACTCACAGCAGTTGACTTATCACAGCATGGTGGTGACACCACGAATGCACTCTGGTGAGCATTCTACACATTACTTGAATCTATTTGTTTACTCAAAACATCAATGGTATGCATGTGTACCGAAATAGGATAATATTGGACCACTCCTTCAAAAGTCACCCAACAGGGTGATCAAAAGTCAGGAAAAAGTTTAAAACTCAGTAACTCTGAGCAAATAAAAAGATTGTTTGCACAGAAACAATTGAAATGAAGTCGAATTTTTTTTCCCAGAAAATAAAAAATTAATGCTAAAAGTGTTTGGTTTTTGACCCAATAGATGGCATTGTCAGGTTACAAACATCTGTTTATGCACATTTTTCCCAGGTGAGACAGAACAACTATCACTATATCCTTCCGAAATAGCATTTGCACCAAATGCTACTCATTTTATACTGTCTGAAAACATGCATAAATTGATGTCTGTAGAGTCCCTGTAAGTAAAACGAGTAATGACACTCCATTCTTTCCTATGGAAAACGAATTCAGCCAATTAAAGCCGTTTATCTAATCACGTGACAACCCACAAAATGGATGCTCTCAGTATTTACAGGTATTCACGAACGTCGTAAAGAATGAATTTTTATGATCTTAAAACGGTAAAAACTGTGATGTTAAAAATATCAGATTTCTCACATCATTTATCACTTTACAAGTTATTATTTTTAGTTGAATTGAATTTTTAAAATAAATTTGTAATAAAATATTTAACAAGCCGGCTTGATGGCCAAGAGCGTTAAGGTGCAGGTCGAAACCAACGAGTCGCGGGTTCGAATTCAGCCGAGGGCAAGGATGCTTTTGTTTTTCCCTTTTCATTATCATCCTTTCATCATTTTCATCCATACTCTGGAACTAACAATTCCAGTTTCAAATTTAATCAGGTATATACAGATTCTTCCCCTTCAAATTTCAATTAACAGTTTTAAATTACGTGCTCTCTAGACAGCCAAAATCGAATAAGAAGAAAATATTTAACAGAAGTGCAAATTTAACAATTTGTACTAGCTATTCCTTTCAGAAATTAAATAAATACAGCCTAAGCATTTGTATGGAATTATTGATTATGTAACTGAGCAAAGTGGCGTTCAAAAAAGAGCAGTTTTTCTCATGGAATTTTTCGGAGGAAATCCATCTCACACTTAAATAAAATATTTTTTAACGATTTTCATTTGGTAATGACTTTCCATACATCTTTAAAAACAGAATTATTTTCCCTCGTAATTACAAAAATTCAATCAAACTTGCAGTTTTCCCCATAGGATAACATTATACATGGCTGCCATATACACCCAAAATGGCGGCGTGTCATTACTCGTTTTACTTACAGGAACTCTAATGTCTGTATCTGACAACACCATCTGTTGGTCAAAAACCAAAAATATTAACACTAATTTTCTTTTTTCTGGAAAAAAAAATCTGACTTTATTTCAATCATTTCTGTGCAAACAGAATCTTTTTATCTGCTTTTGGGTCAAATTATTGAGTTTTAAAGCTTTTTCGGACTTTTGGATTACCCTATACCTTTCCATATATCCTGTGATAATTTCTAGTATATAAACTTTCAAATTACCGTACATGATCTTGAAAATCATTTAATTACCTTTAGTGTGACAATTATCTTCTGGAGGATGTAAAGAACAAATACAACGACGGGTTTCTACATTTATGAGGAAAAAACTGCAATGAAAATTACAAATTGAATATCTTGCCTATTGACTATTTTAATAAAAGAAAAATGAGGGGGGAGAAAAACAAACAAAAATTTACCCTTCCAAATTCTTATCAAAAGTTATGTTTGGAGGAAAACCAGTAGGAAACATTCGGCTGACTGACTTCAAAACCTCATACGCATTCTTCCAATAATGCGAAACCTGAAAAATACATTTTATGTGTTGATAAAAAATAAAATAAAAATAGATAAATTTTAAAGTATGTTTCAATTCGAGATTACAAAAATACAATATGTTAAAACAGTGTCTCTCAAAGTGGGCAATATCGCGCCCCTGGAACGATTCGTGGATGATATAAACACAAAATGCAATTCTTGTACACCACATGCTTAATTAACGCTGGTGTTAAGTTCCTGAATATGTCAACTTTATTCAAATACTGAATTCCCATAATAACAATGATAAACAGATTCCTAATGGTCCTAAACATAAGTAAATACAGTGAAACCTGCTTAAGCCGGAATCGACTGGCACCAAAAAATATTTCTGGCTTAGACAGGTTTTCGGCTTCTACAGATTTTTGAAAAAAAAATTTTTTAATTTTATCTTATCATTTAATTAATAAAATATGATATAATTAAGTTAATAATGAATTTAATTAATACATGTAAAATATTACATACTGTAATTCCCTTTTAAGCATTTCCTTCGAATAACTTCCTTGTTTTTTAATGCATGAAAACTATCACTTTCAGTTTTTGGCTTGAGTTTTTTTTTTACCATTCCGTTTTACCATTTTATTTTAACTATACGATTGTAATGACACTGTCATGTAGTTTAAATCATAGAGGAAAGTTAATCATTTTTAAATAATGAAATTTAATTTTTTTTTCTTCTATGGAAAAAAAGTAGTGAAAACGACAGTTATTATACTGTGCAAGTGTTGTTAACTCAAAGAAAAATTTTCCCCATAAAAAAAAATAAAATAAATAAATAAATAAATAAATAAACAAACAAAGCCGAATTCAATTGTATAAATGAATTTTAGCAAATTTTTGAGCGGGATTTATGCATAATTTTGGTATAAAATCCGCGAAGCTGGCTACACTGTTGCGAAACTGAATTCGAATGGACTTTGAGACCTTAATAAACGTTAATCAATAAAAGGTAAACATTATTTGAAATGAAGTTACAAAAAACATTTTGGCATTAATCAAATGAATACTAATCAAGAATGTAGCATACTGCATTCAATGGTCTAGAGATGTGGGGAACAATGCAAATTAAGGACAAAAAGTTTTTGAGATACTGCAGAAGGGTTGTGAGAGCTTTCAGTAATGCGACTACAGCATACAGCACCACCTGTTGGCAACAATAACTTATTTTTAACTAAATTTAAAACTTTCATATCAGATTTTTACGGCTTTTGAAACAAACATACAAATTGTTTCATTCTTCTATCGATCTTCGCTTCCGAGATATTTACTCTTAAAATCAGGGAGTCCTTTGTGGGACACCCTGTAGTTAAATTATGTACATGTATGTGTTACTAACTCTTCTAACAAATATCCAAATCACTATTAATAATCTATTAGTTCTATTGTAGCTGTGATCACTGTTATCCAAGATTCTTTCCTATAACAAGATACCATGGACTTATCACTGTTGGACTTATGTGACACTCGTATCATGAATTATATTGCACTGCAATTCACAATTCCAAGATTCCTTCACACCTCCTGGAGTTGTGATGTCACAAGCATCCAAATCATTGAAATTGACATGCAAATTTTTGGTTAATTTTATGGTTTAGAGCACAGCCTAAAAATACCAGGTCTGTACACTCCTGTCGGATCCCGTAGTAAAAAATGTGCAGTTTTCACCTGATCATATATGCAGCGAGACTAACATACGGTCAGAGAACTTAATGCTAGCCCCAACGCATCATTATGACCTCAAAATTTTCCAACCAATGAGAAATCTCTTTGCCAGTTGGCTGAGGTTCGCTTCGTGAATCAAAATTTGCAAGAAATATCGGGTTGTCCGGAAAGTTTCTTCCGGATTCTTGACATGTACGCAAACAATTCTGTATCTTGAGTTTTTGTTCAACAATCCATCAAGACCAATCCCCGAGATGAGTTCAGAAGAAAGCCGGTTCTGTTCCATCAAGACAACGCTCACCCACACACTAACACTGCCACCTCCTGGACCTTGCACAAACTTGAATGGGATATCATGCCCCCACCCCCCATAGAGAACTGACCTAGCACACACCGACTACTATTTTTTCTCCCACCTCCAACTCCATCTTCATCTTCAAGGTAAAATTTTTAAAAGTATAGAAAAATAAAAAAAAGAGGCTGATTTTGTTCCTAGGGTTCAGAGACCTAGGGTTCTTCGCGGAGGGAATCGAAAAACTCCCAAAATGTTGGGAGAAGATCATCAAGTTGGATGGGGAGTACTATCCTCATTAATTCAATCATTATGTACATATTTTTTACTTTCAAAATAAAAATTCAAATCCGGAAGAAACTTTCCGGACAACCTGATAATTTTAACAAGCATTAATATTTCATTTAATGGCAAAATATTTAAGCTTACAAAAAAGAAGATTTAGTTTATAGCTTTTTTGCTTATGTGTAAGAAAGTAAGAAGAAGAAGCAGTAATACATTATGGTTGAAAAGCTAACGCAAAATTTCTCGAAGAATACACACTGTCTAATTCAAACGTGATTTTGCAACCATCCACTAGGTGGTTGGTCAAGTGCAAATGTAAATTAGGAATCAAAGGAAACCTTGGAGTGTACAGACTTATTATTAGGCTATGATTTTAGAGTTTGATTTTAAAAATTTTTAAAGATGTTAAGTATCTTTTCTTTCATCTTAAACAAAATTGTGTTATCCTACAGTTTACTTTTAAGCAAAACTGGAAGGGTTGTTTAAGGGTAACTATGTTACCATACAGTAAAATAGGGGGGAGAGATGAGTTTACCTCTTTCTCCATCTGTGCTAATGTTGGTGTAGGGCCACATAAGACACAGGCCTCCACATTTGGCATGAGAGCAAATATTAAAAGCCTATGAGGAACCTGTAAAGACAAGTTTGTTTTTAATCTATTAATTATTTTCCATAATATCTAAACACCTGATCTGGAATTACAGTTATTTACAAATTTAATCAAAATTAATTCATCAAAAATAAGTTTTTTATGGTTACATCTACTTCTCACCATAATGTCACATTTTTAAACTGTTCTAATTTGCAATGAAATAAATACACACGTGCTTATAAATTTAAATCAATCTAATTGCAAAGATGAACACAATCTAATCGAAATAAAAGTATTAAATAGTTAACTCACTGTTGGGCTCTCGTTAGGGAGGAACACAGGGATGTCTTTCATCGTGCTCTTTGGTGAAGATGAAACAAATAAGGAAAGCAGAGAAATTTCTCTCTCTGTTAAGGACCACCATTTCTTTGTGGCAACAATGATTCGTCCATGAACATGAAGGCAGCCGTAAGTGCTATCTGTACTTTCAACAAAACCTTCTAAGCAATTCTGAAAGGAATGAGGAAAAAATACACACTTCTTTCAAATTATAGTTTTGATATAATATTATACAGAGCTATTCCCAAGTCCATGAAACATTTTAGAAATTCACCATATAAAGACTAAGTGACAGATAGGATAATTCTCACTCCGATAGAATGACGATCTCTCCAAGTTTTTATAGGCTCTATAATAGCAAACTGAAATGAGTAAATGCCTCAATGAAAATCTGTTATGATGTTGAATAGGACATACATCAGGAAGACACGACTTGTTAATGCAGTGGCCTTCCTGATCCCTGAATTTAACCTCAAGCAACTGAAAACTTATGGGGATGTGAAGGCTACTGTCTTTGCCTCCTTTTATATTCTCCAGGAGCTACACAGCCATATTGCCATGGCTATGACACTGTTTAGCCATGATATAACCTTAGGTGTCTGCTGTATCAGCAAAAAATGGACACACTGAGCATTTGTGAAGCATGTTAAAAATTCCTGGAGGGGTTGCCTCTATTTCAGTGCAATAAAATGGAGTATCTGTCATGTAGTTTGATTGTGATGACTGTCTAAAAGGTTTTGTGAAGTTATGACTAATATAATGGCTAATAAAATTTTGTATCCATCCTTGATTATAAGGATGATTTCAAGTATGCTCACATAAATTTCAACATAACCCAGTTGGAATAACATAAAATAGTTGGAATTTTCAAGCATAAAAGAATGCATGAGAATTAATATCCTTTATGAGAATAAAATCAAATGCTATATTGAGATGCTAAACAAAATCATAGCTACATTTTCACATTACATTAAGCTAGCATAATATATACAATAATTGTTTGTATTCTCACAATTTCTTTTAATGGTTTCATGTTCAGAAAATTAAGTACATATAAAGATTCAAGTTTTTAAGTCATAAAAGACTAAATTTTATATCAAAAATTAAAAATCAAACAACTAAAACAATTTACAGGAAGTTTTAGCTTCCACTAACAATTTAAATACCAGTATTTTTTAATTTAAAAAAAAAATATAAACAGTAGTCTATGCATTATACTTAAATGTAATCTAAGCAATTGATCACAATGTTCATCACTTCCAAGTCTGCAGAAAAAATATTCAACTCTTTAAAGCAGCTGAACAAAACATTACCCACCTGTAACATCTGGATGTGAGATGTGAGTACACAATCCACCGTTTGGGTCAATGGCCCAAACAAATAATACTCACAATCCAGTTGATCCAACAGGATATCTATAAGCCTATAGCAACACTAAAAACAAAAGAACAGAAAATAAGTAACACATTGAAGAATATTTGTTTGAAATAGAAGTAAAATATTTTTTTAATTTTAAACTGCACGTCTTTTCCATACTTTTAAATCTCTTTTTAGCCTTTCAACATTCTTAATCCTGGTCAGATCATCCAATCCCACCAACAGCACCATAGTATCAAAAACATTTTTTAACAAATGCTGCAGGTAACCATCATTGGTTTGGTCATTTCCAGTGATTACAATTAATATAATGCTAGAATTTATAAAAGTGTAAACATTAGGATTTTACATATAAATAAGTTTAAACGTTTACATGGTGTAATTCAATTGACTCTAAGGCTTACTGCTCCAAAATTTCAGAAAAAAAACCCCTTAAATTCTGGAGCATTCTGGATAAAGGGTTCTATACTGTGTTAAAATTTGTTGAAGATATAAAATGAGTCAAGCTAAAACTTACCTATCATGGAAGACTTGCCAAACTACTTTGGCAGAAGATGTACATGTTGACAATAGAGAAACATCTTTGGTACGTGCAAACATATGTACACCATTAATGGAACCAATCACGGGAAAAGGAAGCTACACAAAAATGAAAGATACATAAATTTCTATTTTTTTAAATTAAAAAAGAAATTACATGAAAATAGTCACCAATATTCTCAACTTGATTGAATAAACAGAAAAGATCAAAAAATTATGTGCACTCTTTACTAGATGCTATCCATGACATATATCTATTTTTTCATAACAGCAAAATGAAAAGTTTACATCCCAAGATTATTACATGCATTGAATGAAAAAAAAAAAAAAAAACCCTCATCAAAAAAGACCTAGGCATGGGAATATTACCCGGTACCTTGATGAAAGTTTTGTTAGGACAATAGATAGGAGATAGGAGCAGCATTTAGCTGTAATCAGAAGTGCTTGGACATTCATTATAACCATTATTTATACCGGTTATAATTGTATTAATCACCTTTGTTTAAATCAGAGGTACTTTATATTCATTTCTTGATTTCTCTATAAATTTAGTATTACAATTTCTGTACAGATTTACTTTTTTGGAAGTGCAAAATTATACATTAAAATTACATTATCTCAAATGAATTATTAATTGGCATTCCTCATAAATGGATTAGGATTGGATGCAATACATTCATAAATAATCTTGAAGTTTGTGTCTAAATACTAAATTATTCAATCAATGTTAAAATATACCAAATTCTTACAAATGCTCTTTAAAATTCCTAAATGATGCAGAGACCATACATTACAAGAAAAACTACTGTTTTCCCTATCAAACTTTGAATCATTAATGAAATAACGTTAAGTGATAGATTGCAATTCAACAATGATTTATACTTAGCTAAAAATAATAACATGATAGAGGAAAGTGGCAACTAAAATAATTAGGTTTGCAATAAATAACTTGTCAGCACAAGCACATAAAAAAAAAGTAGGATAATTTGCTCCGATTCTTGCAAAAGTAAAATATGTGTGGCATTTCCCTTTGCTCAGAAACCCCATAGATGCTATTGGAGATGTCTGTATAAGAGGAGGAGAAATAAATAATTTGTTGGGAAGAGTGAGAGCTAAAAGACAGGGGAAATTATTAAAAAGTTCCTTGAAGATACAAGTAATGGATCAGCTGAATCCATACAACCTACTTTAGTGCAAGCCATGTAATTATAGTTAACTAGCCTAAAGGGACCCACATGTAATGATACCTTCGGAATTTTCCTACCTTCACATTCCTTCAAAGATTACGATAAAGACAAAAAATAGTCATTCAACAAGGATCAACAAAGAAATTTGTGACAATCATTTATGGCAGATTGGAAATGAAATGTCAACAAGAAGCCCCTCCAAATTCATTAGAGAACATGAAAAACAAAATACATATTAAATATTTATGATTTATTGGAAAGAAAAATTTTTTTTTTCTTTTCTCCCTAACCCTTACAAATTTTTTAAACTACTCTACTTTGAGAATTTTGATAAACACTCTATTAAAAAAAGAGTACTCTAAAATGTATTCAGAATCAATCATATCTCTGAAATGTATTGTATGTCATTTAACATTCAAATATTTCAAATGAGATCCTTAAATTGTGTAAACTCCACTCTCATTTTCATTCTCTTTTGGACACTCAATATATATATGCAAATACATTTATCCACGTGAAAAAATATAATTAATCCAAAATATAGCCAACCAAAAATACCTGTTAAAATGGATTAGCTTAATTATTATCCATTTTAAAGGCAATCATGTAAGAAGTTACAATGTGAACTTTTAAACAGTTCATTTGTATTCAGAAACTTCTCTCTTCAATTTAAAGTTTATCTTTAAAGAATTACCTTGGTAGCATTACAATAACTGGAGAGCAGCTGCTCTCCTGATTTCCATCTAAGTGATCTAAGTTCAACTCCCGGATATAACTAACTTAATAGTTTTTAAGTTTCATCAGATGCTGTCAACTATTTTAAGCCCACAAAGATAAGGAAAATTTTCAATTTAAATTGTCACCAAGAATCAATACAGAATTTCTTTAGAGATTAATAACATTATGATAGTTTATACCTTCTCACCCTGAAGTTTTTTATAGTTTCAGGGTTTAAAAGCGATTAATAAACAAAACAACTTAAATAACACTGAAAATAATTTTATATTCACTTCATCTACTCATGAGTATACAAGTATTGCAAATTCAGTATGTTTTCATTAAAAAAAATTACATTTATTTAATATTGAATTTTAAAGATATAAAATATTAAAAAAACTATGCATTTGCTGTTATTAATGCAATTAAAAAATTTATGCTTTTGTAGATTATCACTTATTAAAAATGTCAATTTAATTTGGTTTTTCAAAAATAAATATATGGGAAATTTTATTTTTTTTAATATGTGAAAAGTTTAAAAAAACATTCAAGGTAAATAATTTTCTTAACTCAAAAATAAAAACTATAATTGAACTTATCTAACTACAGATTAAGACAATTAAATTCATTTTGTTGGAGAGTGCTTTTTCCCTTATTTAACTATCATTAAAAAAAAAAAAATAATTAAATTATAAAAAAAACCAACTAAAAGCAGCCTATGCACTTACACACAAATAACTGCCAAGGAGCTCTTATACTCATCACAAACTTATTATCAGAAATTAAGAACTCTTACCTACTAATTCTACAACTTTTGATTGTGTGGGAAACTGTGTAAAGGTCGAATGGGAGAGATTTTCCTCTCCTCTGATACAGTTGGGACTCTGAATGGGAGCTACCAACCATGATGGGAAAAATTACTCAACAATGACCAAAGTTCACAAAAACACAGGTGATTATCTTAGACCTTCTCTTCCTAATTCATAACAGTGAAGCTAATTTATTCATACACTTTCATTTTTTCTTTATATTACAACATTTTTTCCTTAACACATTAAAATGATCTTTAGTATATGTAATAATAAAATAAGGGTAAATCTGCAACAATCAAAAATTCTATCCTTCACCTTCAGGAAAATTTATTTGGCTGAATATTCCATTTCTATTACACATTAATTAAGATTCGTTTTTTCTTTAAAAATTTCTAAATTTAAGGAATTTCAAACACAAAAATAAAGAAAAACAATATTTAAAGAATATAGGTTTATAATTTTTTTTTTAATGCAACACTTCATTTCTATTTTTTTTTAATAACAAACCAAAAACATGGCATGACAGAACCAAACAATGTTTAGCCATTTCCAGAAAGAAATTGTGTAAAAAATATTTTTTATATTATCATATTGCTGTAAAAGAACAACTATCTTCCTCTGTAAAGCCTAAATACACTCTGATATATGTTCAACCATGTAGTACAGAGGGTTGATTCAGATAAAATGAGATGACTTTGCAGTTCTGTTACGATGGTGTAATACCATGGTGCCACCATCGGTTGTGTTCAATGTGAGAGCCACGTTGTTGGACTATCGCCCGGCACCGTAATTTCCACTGAAGTAGGCTGAGTTTGAGGGACTCCATGGGAAGTTCGTTCCACACGTGCTAACACACTTTCCATAGCCCATCAACGGTTCTTGGTCGGCGACTTCCGAGCCGTCGTTTCAGGAGACCAAAACCACAGAAATCCATCGGTGATGCGTCAGGAGATTTTACAGGCACATGAGAGAAGGGAATAACTCGTATGCCCGTCTCCTGTTCCATCTTCCTGTAGTAAGCCAGAGATGACTTGGCAGTGTTCAGTCACTCAGTTGTGTGACCGCGTGCTTTATGACGTCGCTCCAGCCCAAGATTGTCATGAATTATTTTGGAGACTGTTGCCTGTAAAATACCTTTCCTTTGGGCTAGACTTCTCTGTGTGGGGGGATTTTCTTTCAGCACTTCAGACCGGATTTCTAGCACCACCTCAGCTGGGCGTGTTGGCTGGGGCTTGTTTCTGGTCTGCTTCTCTGCTCGTCCACGTTCATTAGATGGTCGCAATTTGTTCTTTTTGATTATTCTACCCACAATAGCTTTGGATACCACAATACCATTTCGTTTGCATAATTCCACAATGCACGAAAGACTGAAGTTAGCGTCAGAAAGGCCAAACATATACCCTTCCCAAAAAGCTGTGATTTTGGAAGCCATGTTTCAGCACGAAATGTCCCAAATAACGGCAACAAGTGTATACAAAGCTAATCCCCATGAATAGTGGACGAGTCATGCAAATCACATTCTGTCAAGGTCATACGCGGCGTTTAAAGTCGTCTCATTTTATCTGAATCAACCCTCCATAATTCATATAGGTAATAAAATTCAATTTATTTTTCATTTTAGCAATAAATTGTTCATTCGAAGATTATGACTCAGATTCCAGCATTTCAAATAATTACTTTGTTTGTTTTTTTTCTTTTCCCCATCAATGCATTCAAAAAGATATCCAAACTTTAAGTGTAAGCACAATTAAGCTTAAAAAGAATTCAATAAGCAGAGAATAAATTAATTTTTATTGAAATTAAGGAATAATAGTGTTTAAAAATGAATAAAAAAAAAAAAAAGAAAATTAATCCATAAAAAGAAAATAAGGTATACTTAAGATACTCAAAAGTCGGCCTTTCACTCCAAGGTTAAAGAGAAAAGATTAGAAAAATTGCTATATTGGATTTAACATTAAAATAAAATAAGTTTTTTTTTATGAGCAAAGCGATATAGAAATATTATTCATTAATTTTCAATCTGAGCTTCACTGTCTGAAGAAGCAATGAAAATCAAATACCAGTACTGTACCTATCCAACACATCCAGGGTAGCACAAATTTTGAAACTTTATGTAGTTCAGCAGAAGCAAAGAGCATTGCTTTATACCAGGTTTAAAAAAAAAAAATTAAAAAATAAAATAAGAGAGGGGATCTTAAACAGTAAAATTCATATTAAACATAACTACAAGTCTATTCTATAGACTCTTAATGCATAATTTGGACTTTTAAGATGAAGGAATGTGGCATCCCTCCAAATGTGGCATTTTGAAATAACAGATTTAAAAAATCTTTCTACCTCCAATATCCTATATTCATGATAATTTTTTAATATTCTCAAAAATAATTTTTGACAAGATTCTGCAGAAACTTATTTATGTAAATAATTTAATAAATATATAAAGTTTCTCAATTTAATAACTGCTATTGTTTTTACTGAAATACATGTACGGGTTAGGACATTCAACAGCTGTAAAATTTTATCTGAAACATTTTAAAATATACTGTTCACCTCAGAAAATTTTATCAGGTAGGTGGAAAGAAGAAACAGCCGGTAGAAAAAAAATAAAAACAAACATTAATTTTTTTTTCATTTATTAAATGGGGCTATCTCCCAGTAGTGAGCCCCTTCAAAGGGATCTGGGATATTAAATTTTTAATCCTATACTGTTTCAGCTAATTAATGGAGAAATTCTTAATTTCATAGGTGCTTTAGTTTCAGAGAAATAAAGTGGCAAGATATTCTATAATATTTTGACAAATAAAAATTTTAATACCAAATTCAAGCATAATCTCTGAAACTGTAAAAGCAGCTTACATAAGTGAATGGCATCAAGGTTCATCATTAGGACTCTTCTATTTTGCATTTTATCTTTCAGATATTGATTTAAAATTTTCTGTGATTAATGAAGACTTAAAACAGGTTAAGGAATTTTAGACTTAACTGAGTGAAAGTTCATGTTCAGAGAGATACAGATATAAATGCCAACAGCAATAGACATTTTTATCTTGCATAAGTATGTGATTATAAAATAGAAAACATGACTATAAAAAGATCTGAATTTATTCTAGTGTAATATTTATGCTTAAAAAATTAAACCATGAATTGTACATAAAGAAAGATCTCCATGTATCGAAAATCTCTGTAATCAAAAGTTTTTCTTCTGAACCTGTGCTCATTTCATTAAAAGAGGGGGATGGGAAAAAATATTCCATACTCCACTGCCTTTAAAAATTTATTTTCTTCAGAATATTCAGAAATTTGATATTATTCACCAGTAACATGGCATAATATATTTCATAACTTAATAAGAATAATGAAGAAATGCCATCAAAATATTATGTTCAGTAAAACATACAGTTTTTTGTTGTTGTTTTTTGTTTTTTAAACAGATCAATACATGTCTATAGTTTGGCTAATATTTTTAAACACATCTTTTCCTTGAAATGCAAGCTTATTTTTAATCATATATTTGGTTCATGCTCACATGTTTTTAAACAAAAGATCATGCAAATAAATGCATTTTTAGATTTAAATTTAAAAAAAAAAATTTTTTTATATATCAAAATTTTCTATGCATTAATTTTTTATGGTCCACTATAAATGGCTTTCTTAAAAATTTATCTAAATTTATATAATTTTTGAAATTTATTTGACTTTTAAAGCTTTTTACAGGATAAACTTATGGTATTGAGTCTAGTTTAATTTATAACCTCTTTATTGTCAAAATGCAATATAAATTTTGACAATAAAAGAAAATTAAAATTCATGTTGACTCCAGAAAATAAAAGAAAATTAACATTCGTGCATCGGTATCACTATCTTCAGAGAATTTGGAAATAATTTTTTTAAACCCTTTTTTCATGTTCAATCTGGTAAATTAAAATTAAAATTCTTTTTTAAATTAGTTTAAATTAAAGAATTCACTAATCAGTATTCCTCACAATAAGGCATTAATTTTTTTGTGTTAAGATATTATCATACTAAAGTAATGAGACATTTGACAGATGTAGATCATTTATTTTAACAATTTGATCTTGCTTTGTTTGATATGTACTGTTCTATTTTATTAATCTCTTAAATGGGCTACTTCCAAGAAAGAATTTGTATCGCATTTGTATTCAGAATTGTACTTTCAAAAATCTTGCAGTATTCTATAAGTCTTAAAAGGAATATTAGTTTACTGTCAAAAACCATTTGACATAAAAAATGGTATTGTCAGAAAATTCTAATCTATTTCAAAAGCCCACTTTAAATCAGAATGTTTATTAAAAAAAAAAAAAAAAAAAATTTCATTAAACACCCTGAAAATATCAATGTTGTGTGAAAACTTCATATTAAATTTTGTTTTACAAGCTTATGAGAATTATTGGCATTGAAAGATGCAAATTTTGAAGTTAACAATCATAATATTGTAATGTTATTCTTATTTTTTTACATAAAGTTTATTAATAGAATGTGCAAATTTTTATTAAAAAATCCATATCTAAACTAATGTAGAAAGTGAAATATTTACATTTTTTAAAGTACTACTTACAAAGATATTTCACAAATACCAACAAAAATTTAAAAAAAAATTATATTTCAGAGAACACTTTAATTATTTTTTAAGCAAAACAACTAAGTATATAACTAGGAGGTGGAGCACTTCCTTTGAAATTACAAAATTTTTATGAGGATAGCAAAACTGTCAATTTCATTAATGAAACCTGTGAGAAGGCTATCAATCCCAGATGTAAAAGTAAGTAAGTAAATAAATAAATAAATAAATAAATAAATAAATAAATAAATAAATAAATAAATAAATAAAT
>JAHWFO010081800.1:1749175-1900937 GCA_023313115.1 Rhysida immarginata
AATAAATAAATAAATAAATAAATAAATAAATAAATAAATAAATAAATCATGTATTTTGTTTAGCTAAAAAAAATGCCAATTATTTCAGCAGTTTTCATAAACACACTTATGAACTGTCAGGTATTACATGTGACAAGCCATATTCACTAGGAAGGAGATGAAGTTAATGCCTCCTTTTGTGGACAATGAAAGAAAAAAAATCTCAAGAAATTATCCTAATATGAGATAAGACCATTCCCTTTAAACAAAAATAATAATAATAATGCAATAACGTTTAAATGAATTAAAAGCTTGTTCATAGAAGTGACAGCAATGGTGATAATAATAATAACTCTGCTCTCTTAAATGGGTTACATTTACATGTATTTCTTTAATTTATTTAAGTCATATCAGTTGAGCAGTTATAATACCAATTATAATACATGTAATGTTTCCTTAAAATAGTCAATTTCTCAACAAATTGGAAATTTTCAATTACATTCATTGCTTTGTGTTGGTTAACTAATTGCAATAGGTAAATGATAAAAAATTTTCATTAATTTAAAAAAAAAAAATAAGGAGTAAGAGCAAAGCATCCCATCCCACCCCTAAAAATAAAATAAAATTTTACAGTTTGATTTACTTATCAAAATAAACTGCTATAAATCTTTTCCATTAACCTAGTCCTTATAAGGTATTAATCGGTGAAAGGGGAAAAAAAAAATAAGAAATTAAAAAAGTTTGACAGGGGGAAAGGAAAGAAAATGAAGTTGGCCTAATAAAATTAATTTCATATCAGTTTAGATTTTCCTTCAAGCAACAAAGAAAGGAAAACATTTGATTGCCCCCTCCCCCTATTTATTTTAGGTACATGTAATATGACAAATACTAATTTTTAAATAAAGATTTTGAAACAGCAAGCAAACACATTTATTAATAAATACCTCTTTAATTTTTTAAAGAAAGGACAAAATCTATAATTTGATTAGGAATGTTATCTTTTCTTATTTGTAAAATTATATATTTTTTTTGCCATTCACAAGTGGATGAGCCTGTTATTTTTATTCATTTCTTAAAATTTATTACTTAATTAATAACTGTGACAGTGGAAGTCAGTAAGGATTTCTCTGCTTAATTCAAAATATGCAATTGAAGAATAAAAGGATAAATATTTTTTAATTCTACTATTTTGTTAACTTGAATTAAGCAATAAAACCGAAGATAAACATATATAAAGCCTATAATTCAAAAAAGCCTACAAGATATAAACTTGGATGGATTTCTAGGTCCCTGAATGGGATTTAAGGATGGTTTTAGAGAGAATCTATGAACTTCACTTGGAAAAAAACTCTAAGGTTATTTATCTCACTCAATTCCTTGGAGGAATTATTTTGTTTATTTAGTCGTTTAATTATTTCACACGAGTAAGTTGGGTCCATAATGTACAAATATAAATAGGAGAAAGGTTCTACTTTGCACCTACATGAATTTAATATAGATTTGAATGGTGAAATACATTCATATTTTTGCAAAATAGAACCTTTCTCCTTAGTTATTTAATAATTAAATTTTATTTACTAATCATTGATTTTATGTATGCAGTGAAATATATAATAGCTACAAGCATTAGCATAAATCTTAACAAGGTTAGGATTTAAAAATTTTATAACTTGTACAAATAAAATTCAAACATTAATATATGCCTTAAATATATGCATTTATAAATATATAGATTACATTTTACATTTAACTATACAAATATTTACTTTAAAAATTCTAATAACATTTAAAACAAAAAAAAATGATAAAAAACTAGACAAAATACAATTTTAAAATAATTCTAAAAATCAACTATAATCAATAGTAAAATTTGAATTTCTTTTTACTTCTTATATTTAAACAGAGGCATAGTAAACAGTATACAAATTGTCAGTATTTGCATGATTCCTATAATTTGTCATTAATTTCAGGTGATAGATCTCACTAAATAAGAGGAGGAAATGTTTATGTTATTTATGTGATCGATGTATCAATGAATAGATTTCTACCTCAATGTTATCGAAAACAAGTTAATTTAATAGTCTGACGATTAACTCAAATTTCTTTGCAATTGGCTCAAGATAGTCAACTCTTCTCTACATCTGCCTTTGCCTATTCCTTTTTCAAAATCAAGGGCAACTGTTTCAGAGTATTATTGGAAATACAAAATATTTACATACCGTTTTTACATCGCCTTTTTTCCTCGTAAATAGCGGTACTCCCCCAGCCGCTGTAAGGCACAGCAGGTAGGCCGCCATGTTCGAATTCGTCGACGTCGGAGCTTGAGGCATGCGCACTCGGCCGTTGGTGGTTGCCATGGCTGCGGCGGCGGCGGCCATTTGCAGCTGACGTTGCTGCTGGAGCTTCTTCTTCAACTGGCAGACTTCGGCTTGCTATGAGAACAGCATGGAGAAAGAAATATGTCAAAAAATCAATAGAATTTGCAAATGTAGGGCGAATCGCCCAAACCTACGGTAATTGCTGTTCAAGCTGTTTTCTTGTCAATATTAAAAAAAAATCTTTACGTGGTTTATATGATCTACTTTCTTCCATCTCTGTGCTCATTTATTTTTGCAATTTAATAACATTATGTAAAATTAAAATACATATTTCAAAACTTTCAACATTAAAAAATAATTACTACGTGCTACTTTCTTGGCCCGCCCCCCGTTTTGTTAAGTAAATTATGTCGATCTTACTGCAAAAGAAGAAAAATGGTTTTTAATTTAAATCTTAGCAGATTTTAAAGAGGTTTTTCTATTCAATTTGTTTTTCTAAAAATAAAAAGCAAATTTTAAATCTCAACAAAAATTTATTTTTTTAAATAAAATTAATTCTTCAGAAGGAAAAGTTTTTTCTTTTTTTTTTTTATCTATTTTTTTCTTTCCATTTAAAAAGATTTCTTCCCTTAAAAATAATATCACAATGTAATCTTATATTTTGCAAATAGTGTTAAACGATAGGATGATACCCAAGAGATGTATAAGAAAATGGTTCTAATTTATGAATGCTTAATTCCTATGAATTAAAACCATTTCCGGTAATTTCTACAGTATTTTAAAAATTACCTTTCTGTTATCCTTTATTAATATTTTTTTTTTCATTTCTATTCAAAGATTAGTAAAAATAGAGTTATATAGGAGAAAGAAGGAAAGTGGACAAATTAGTACAGTTCAGCATCTTTCTTGCTTAAAATGAAAAATTAGACACATAATAGCATTATTAAAAAATATTATTATTATTACTATATAATTATTATTCTCACTTAGAATCGCTACTTATTATGACGCATAACAAATTAGAATATCTTCTTTAAAAAGAAACAAACTTCTTTTATTCTCTGAGTTCACTGAGTTAAGATGATTATTTTGAAAGTTTGTTTTGTTTTTTTTTATTTAAATACTTAATTGAAAAAAATTAACCTTTATGATGATAATGGAGGTCAAAGTTGTTGTTGTCTTCATTATTATCAATAATAAAAACGATACAGGAATAGCATACACTGCACTTTCTATAATCAGCCTTTAAGTGAGTGAGGCGCGATGTTTACCGCTGACAGAGCAATTCCGACTCGTCAACCGACTCTCTATTTCAATCCATAAATCTGTCGCCTTGTTTTTGAGCAGCGCTTCTCGCGGTTTCACGTTGACCGCTTCGCCGCACGCGGAAGCCAAACTTTCTAAACGTTATTACCTTGTCTTGAAAAGTTTAATGCGAAGGAATGCAAGGAAACCGAGGGAATTCGGAAGAAGAAGGAGAAGAAGAGAAGTGGTTGGAGAAGGAAGAGAAAGAAAAAAAGCATTTTGTCTCGCAATTAAATTTTTCTTTCCGGTGCTCTTTCCCTAGTGAATCAAACGCTGCGATGATGACGTTGCTGAGAGCGGCGGGGTGAAAGGGTGGGGGCACCGGGGAGGTGGAGCAACTCTTTCCCTCCTACCTCCCTCCCTTGAACGCTGCACTGGTGAGTCATTGTTAGGTAACAAGTTTCTTGCCAGAACTTCTTTTTTATCGTTTTTGCTTGAAACAGAATTTCTTCGAAGATCGTTTTTCTTTACTCGAGCTCTATATAATTACACTACTTTTTTCTTAATTTTTTCATAATATAATTGAAAACCAAGAGCACGCAGTTTAACGAAAAAGGTACTGCAATTAATGGATTTAATCCGATTGCTATCAATAGATACTCATTAAAGCACTTAAAGCATAAGCTATTAACAATTAAAGGGTGGAGACATTTTAATTTCGTTAGGCCATAAAAGATTACATTATGTATTAAAAGAATTCAAATCGATTGTTCTGATTACTTATTCATTAATTTTTACCCTATAAGTTATATGTAATAATAAATAAAATTTTGTTAAGACGCGAAATTACTTAAAAATGATTAAAATAACTTGGGATCTTAGTTTAAATTTTATTTTAAGAGCATAAGATTTCATTGATATTTTTCCGTTTCAATATCTTCCATTCATAATAGCTCACAGAGAATCTTCTCCGGAAAAAGGAAATGGAAATTTTAAAGGGATTACCGCTTTGTTATGAAAGTTCCTTATCTCCTCAACCGCCCATCCCCGAACGGTTTTTCTTCCTGTATTCGTTTTTTAACAACATTCACGGTTGTTTAGAATTGACTGCAAACCGAAGTGAAGCAATCCATTAAAATTGTTTTATCTTGAACATAAACTAAGAGGCGTGATAGTGCTTTGTCTTTTCAAACCTTCTTTTCACGAGTCTCATATAAAAGCGCTAAATGGAATATTTGATGCTTTCTGAAGTTCGAATTTCTATACTGATGGAACATTATTTTTATATGAAGTTTAGTATCCGATTCATATTAAAGGTTGTTTGAAAGAGAAACAAAAGTCTTAACCGCGCATGCATAATTTTCCTTGAAAGAATTGTCTAAATTAATTCTTAAATTTTTAATAAAACGAATCTAAATTTTTGTTTTATTAATGGATAAAGTTATTCTCATATTAAGACATAATGAATGTATAAATCTCCCCTATATAAATCTCCTCTTGTTGAAGCCACTTTATTTCTAGAGAATGGCCAGAATGTTTCCCGGATGCTGCAATTAAATGATTTTTCCACTGAAACATTTCTCGTGAACACCTGATCTCTCACATGAAACACGACACTGCAATTGAGCTGATTTTTATATCGTTCGTGAACAAACACATTCCCCGCTTTCTCGCATTGGGAGATTCATTTGAACTTCTTTCTGCACACTCATGACTGGAAAGTGATTAAAATCGTTTAACGATTGAAATTTTTAGTAAACTCGTTTCGTGCCGCATTTTCCTTCAAATTCAAGGTTTCTCGACATAAAAAATAAGAATGATGACATGAAGGGATACGAAGACTGTTAAACTCAAAATCAATTAAGTCAACGATGCAGGAAGTGTTTTCAACTGGGGCAGTAACTGTTTTCTGGATTAGCCGTAGAGGTGGAGCTTTGAACGGAGGATAGTTCAAGCGATCGACAAGCTCATTCACTTGGTTGGGGTCAGATTAATTTTTTTAGAGTAATATGAGAAAGGGGGCTTTCAAAATAAAATTTGTAAAGAAACGAAAAATATTTTTTTCGACTTTTCCCCTCTCGAACCGTATTTTTTCTCAAAGAGTTCAGATATTTAATCTTGAGAAAGTAATTATAATATTTCCTTATGTGATGATCAGAGAAAATTCATTACATTATGAATAAAAATAATGACACTATAGTTAGTTTCCGTATTTAATTCAAACTTAAACCGTTTTTCACCCTAGGGTCTAAATTTCAACCAATTAAACGTTAAAAAAAAATCTATTCTCATGAGTTGAAAGAAAATAAAAAATTAGTTTGATGAACTTATAATCAAAAAAGACTTATTTTATTAAAGACTTAAATATAATTTATTTATTTTATTTTATGCTACTAAAGGAAGAAACACGAAAATAGAAGTTTAATAATAAATATCGTAACTATAGCATATAAACTTGTGACGCTTAAATTCACTCATGTTTTAAATCAATTCAATTATAATCTGATATAAATTACAGAGGAATTCCCTTATTACATAGCAAATTTAATACAAGGAAGCATTCTCGGGCTTTCACTTTTAGCTATTTCAATTCTAATTGAAAAAAGTGTGTTTCATTTTCATTCAGTATTTAAAAATTTCTTGCAAATGGTAAGTAATCGATCCATCTTCTTGCTCAATTGGAAATGCTCCTCTTCTCTAGCCTCAGTGGCTGCCATAAAATCTTTCTTCAATCTCTGTTCTTGGAAAGACTTATATATAAATGGTTTGTCTCGTACGTTTGTATGGAAAAAGAAATTTGGCATAATCACCTCCATAACTACATAGAAAATTATTCCAAATCAACCATCTGAACAGGATCGGAACGAATTTACATTGACAAAATTTTGAAATATGGTGAAATAAATATTACAAGCTATTATTACAAGTATCTCAACTAGGCCAAGGTTGTATTTACTTTCGAACACAGGTAAATATATTTCCTCCACTTCATCTCTTCCCTTTTATTGCTGACACAATAAATAAATAATTTATATATAAAAAATTCACTAAATTTGAAATGAATTTATCTCCTTATAATGGGGAAAAAAAATATAAGGATAAATTCAAATTTAATCAATATTTCAAATTTAATCAATATTTAACCTCCTTACATCAATAATAAAAAATTCACGTTTAACATCCAGAAGTCATCATAATCGAAAATTAAGAAACTAGGGTGTAGATTAATTAAAACAAAACATAACAAAACAACAACAACAAAATTTTTCCACAAATTCCATATGGTCACCATATGAGTATTGTTCGAATTTCGCGTTAAGAAAACGGTGAGAAATTAATGGCACAAAACATCTGAATTACTGCAGCCCATTTCTAACTGTCGGCATTTGGTCTGTATAATGAAACGAAACATACTTGTCTCTATTTTACCATTTGCAAAAGCTGATCAGCTTATCACATTTTCTCTCTCCTCGAGACCTTGTGTTTGAAGTTTGCAAAACCACATGAATGACAAAATGTTTGAAGCATACGACCCATGACAAAACCGCTTCTGTATATTTTTTTCTTTGCTTCAAAGCTCAATAAATTTTATGAGCATATCATAAAAAAGGTTATACAAGTGTTGGCAAAGTACCATGGACAGAAAAATACACTTCCGATTAAAGAGAATAAACTGATTAAAAAAAGTTTTATCGCCCCGTTTCAAAGTTCCAATACAATTTCTATTATTATGTATGAGATGATTTGAGGTCTTGAATTAAACAATTTGACAGCAAGAGATATATTTAAACATTTTCGTGGAGTCATCTTGAATTATTATTTTTAACTTTTTACAAACAGTAAGATCTGAAACTAGAAGAGTATGAATTAGATTACTTTCATATTTAACAGTTCATCTATTTTATTCTTATTTTGAATAAAGGAACACGAAATATATTTTTAATAATTCATCGCAAAATAATGCATTCATTTCTATATCGCCATAATAATTTCAAAGTTAATATAGCCATCAATTCTTCGCAATTTGTGTCATCATTAATTAAAGCTTAACTAGGGAATAATTCCAGCGAATTTATGAGACATTATTCAGGCGTAACATTCTTCGAATGAAGACAGGTTGTCGTTCCGTTCATCATCACATCTTAACCGGCTCGAAATCTCTTTCTCGAAATCAGTACAGAGGCTCCATAATGCCATAAACTCCTTCGTGCGGTCATTACCACCTATTCGATTCCACCCCTCGTTCCCTTCCCTTTCTCCATAACCCTATCTCCTCCCCCTCTTTCTCTCTCTATCGTCTGAATAAATAAACAAAAGTCACGTGAATTCAATTTGCTCTTCATTACCGAGGGCGATCACCTGATGTACGCGTAAGACAACCGTTTCCGTTTGAAGACTACGAAGATGATGATGATGATGATGGTGGTGGTGGTGGTGGTGATGATGAAGCGAGAATCGTGAGAGCCATTGACCATCAAAATTCGAATCACTTTTAATTGGGTTTTTAAACGATAGCGCCAGATGATTTACAAACAGTTTGTTTCTCACTTTATTAGTACGGAAACACGCAAACTTGTCTCGTATGGTTTTTAATTTTATTTTACTCTTTTTTTAAGTGGCTGTTGACCAATTACTTCGTTCACGATGGAAGTTCTCAGATAAAATTTCAAGCCACTCATATTTAATGGTGTCATTCTGGTTTTTCATTCCTTTTTTGTCGATGCAGTAATTCTAATAAATTTAAATTTATGATGGGGTCTTACAAATATTTTGTATCAAGTAATCTGGTTTTAGAAACATTACAGGAAAAAAAAACAAAAAACGATAACCCTTTATAAAACTTTTTTCCTTTTCTCAGAATAATGTGCGACAGCTTGTTAGAATCAACAACTCAATTAGTCCTTTATTTTTTTAATTGAAAGTAAATATTACTCTTTGCAACAAATTAACAATGTAATTCTATACAAATATGTCTTGAGTACAGTGACCTTCCTTGAGCTTCATATAATAATTTTAAAAAATCTGAACTCTTGATTTTTAAATAAAATGGATATAAATACAGCATAGTAATAATGTAATGAGACATTAGTTACGGGGATAACAAAATGATTTATTATTACATCGTGCGTCTATTCTTTGACACGGCAAAGATAATTTTGGTTTCCTACAGAAACATTCTCACAAATCCACCCTTCTGTCGATATGAAGATGAAAGTAACTTTAATATTTGGCTTCCCATTTTTTTTTTATTCAGTATTGCGATTAAATGTATCAAAAAAACATCTCAAGTGTTTTCGAAATTTCTATTTGTAAATGTGGTTATCGTCTTGCATGTAATATATTGTGTATTATATTTTCCCATTTTTTCTAATTTACACTTACACTTAAATTAAGCAATTCTTTGACCCGTTCGCTAACCTGACTTTCTGGATTAGAAATAGTTCAGATTAAATATGTTGTAAATAAAGTAAACGTTAATGATTAGCATTAAATTTTGCCTATCTAATTTTTCTATTCCTCTTTTACCTTTTCGGTGTCGAAGATGTTGAATAACCATTGGATCTATTTGAAATTTAGCCTAGCAGGGGATCAGCCTACCGAGGCTCTGCTTCGTCTTCCAAGCTTGTTAATAAAGGGACAAATTTATTAACAATCCATGCCTTCAGAGGGATTTGAACCTCACGATCCGCTGGTTTCGGCCATCGAGCAGGCTTTAAATTTTGCAATGGGCTCATATAGGTATAATCATCAGCTTACAGGGTTGTCCACCATTTAAGATTAATTTTGGACTAATAAGTTTACTTATGGCCATATCACCGCTAGTTTCCTCAAGTGGAATGTTCTTTGTCATAATAAGTGATATTCTGGAGATAAGGAACATTTCGTTCCTACAATATCAGTCTATTATTGCTAAGGATGAACCCGTTAAGAAAGTCAATCGTATTATGATCCTTATAGGTGGACTGTTTATGACTGTTTGTAATTCATGTAATGAGATTGTTTTAATTAACAATTATTGTTAACAATTGTTAATTAAAACATACTCAATAGTTTCATTATTAAGTAGTGGAAGAATGGAGCTCCGTCTGTCTGTCCGTCCGTCCCCTTCATAATTTCCACATTTTTTAAGATAGAAGGTTGAAAATCGGAATGTAGTTTACTATGGGCATGTGCACCTTCACTATTTAGTTTGGTTTTGATTGGCCCACTGGGGTCGGAGTTTCGGGGGCGGAAATTAGAGCTGACCAAAATGTCTACGCGTATTTATGCATCTAAAGGAGTGAAATTCGGTATGCAGATTTCTCTAAGCGAGATCGACGCTACTGTAAAGTTTGGGCCAAATTGTCCCAATAGGGTCGGAGTTGTAGGGATGGCAGTCACTTGGTCTTTAGAACTATGGCAACACATGGCATGTGACATATCATTCGATCGGAAATGATGAGAAACGAAAGAAGATTGAGCTCTTTTTCATTTTCTAAAAGCTACGTTCGAGAAAATCAATTTTTCGATTAAAATATGGGGCGGGGGGTTAAAAAGTGCAGATAAAAGGGTAAAAATAGATGACCTCAGCGCTTCCGCTACTTTCCTATACCTTTCTCGGGAGGATTAATTTCTTGTTATTACAGCAAAATTAATAGTGCTCTTAGTTAATATGGTAAATGGTTTCTCTGCTAATTTCTTTTAGTCGAAAATGAAAACATTTTAAAAATTTAATTTACAAATTAATATAAAATGGGAGATGGAGCAAACTATTTCACTATCTTGTAACTTCAAACTAAACTTGATATGTGCTTTAAATTCAAAGTAAATTTTTTTATGTATTTTGAAAAAAACAACAACAAAAGAACAAACAATGGCAAACTTTCAAAGCAATTTTTGCACCGTAGTAGAAAAAAAAAGCAAGGGTGCCGAGGGGGGGGGGGGGTTAATCAATTTCCACAAGAGCGTTTATTACATCTTAGCTTACCTTTTTTTCTTTTTTATAAAGCAACAATAATTAAAAGAGCTTTAATAAAACAACATATAAGCGAATTTCGAAATATTCAGCGCTTCAGAGGAAGTTTTGATAAATGTTAACTACCTTTGATAGCATATGAATTCACATCTAGTAGAGTACATAATGGAATTGTGAACTCGTCTCTCCGATGACTTTCGCCTTCTCTCACCTCTTTATAGGAGACTGGTCTTTTGAATTCCAGGCAAGGACAGTGTCAACACCATGCCAGTCGAGTGCACACCAATGGCATCGTTTGTAATCACAATGACGCTTGCTTGGAAAGTAAAAGTAAGCATCGTAAAACTTGCACAAAAGCTGTGAAAAATAAATGATGAAAATCCTTTTCGAAAACATATTTTGGTGATTGAAAAAAATTATACACTCTAACAATTTTGTGTATAATTTTAAAAGAACTGCGACTTTAACCAGGTTTTTATTTAGTATCTTTATAATAGGAAAAGTATCTTATTTGATTTCGTAAAAAGAGAAGTTAAGCAGCTCATTTTGATAACTTCAGTCAGCGAAATCATTCTTGATAATAAGAGAAGAAATTGGATTTTATACGAATATTAAAGAATTTTTTAATGAAAACCTAAACTTTTTTATAATAACTAATTTTATGATCATTCTAGTGACGATCTGCTTCTGTTTGATAAACAAACTTGCTGAAAACAAGCAACGTATCCCTTAATTAATCAACTTTTTTTTAGGGAATTGGTACAATATTATAACAGGGTGAAATAACAAAGGCAAAATACCAGGAAAATAATAAAGGGAAAAATGTGGATATGGTATTAAGAATAAAGAAATAAAAACACTCTTTGACCACAACAAGAATAAATTTGGAAAAATACGACCTGTAAGCGCTTCGGATTTTCCCATTTTACTCCCTGAATCTGCTGAATGATGAGAGCTTCGTCCTCGAAAAGCGCTTACAGGTCGTATTTTTCCAAATTTATTCTTGTTGTGGTCAAAGAGTGTTTTATTTCTTTATTCTTAATGTATCCCTTGTAAAACCAATACTCTTCAATGGCTCTATAATTCATTATGCTCTATTATCATCAAATGAGAAACCATTTAGATGAACGCTGTGTAATTTTATATACAGGGATATTACAGATTTTATATACAGATTGATCGGGTTTCAATAAGCAGTGTTTAGCAATAAGAGCTACATGAAAAGAATTAGAAATTGTCAAAGTTTATCCATAACACTACAAATGTCGGACCCTCGTCACACACCCATGTGGTAGTGTAATTCGGATCATAACGAACAAAATGGGACCATATCCAGCAAAGCAGAGGTAATGCGGTCTCAAATCTTAGCCAATGTAGTTGTCAATAGTGGAAAAAAATCGCAAGGAGTAGGTTTAAACAATGTGGGAATCCGTCTTCAAGTTAAAATAGGCGCGAATTTTAAAATTTGAGATATTCTCTTTCGTAACGTGATTGGCATAATATTTGTAGAATTTCGAAACATGATGAATCATTTGTAATAACCCTAAACAATATTTGAATCAGATTTTCAAAAATCACTTGAAAAACTACATTAAAATGTTGATTTTTATTCAACCGTTTCTATGTTTTCTAATTCAAGCTTGTTATGTAATCAAAAAAACAAACTTAAAATAAGTTAGGTTATTTTCCTTTCATTAGAAATTAATGAAGCTTAAATTCTAAATTAAAAATGGTCGGATTTGTGCTGCCATTATAAAAGAAAAGAACGTGCTATTTGTGGGTTCTCGGAATGTTTTTCACAATTTTTATTATTCCTTTTAAAATTACAGGTTTGTTAGTTGTGAGCCTGAGTAGCAATTAGGAAGGGGGTTTCCTTCACCCGCCCCGAGCTCCATCACTGTTCAGGGGGACTGAAGGTACCCCAACTTTATGGAGCAATAGGGTATTTGAATCGGAAAGAGGGAATTCTTTTCGAGTAATGAAAAGAATCCGAGCCAGGCAGAGAAGAGAATAAGCGTGGACTTAAAAAAATTCACTTTTGCTTCTCAAATTGTAGACAGAATTTTAGACAAATATGAAATATTAGCATGTACAAAACCCGTGATGATGGTGGAAATTCGAAATTTCTTATAACAAGCTATTAATAAGAAGTCCACTTTCCCTCCGAAGAAAGCGTGATTTCATGATTACATCTCCACTGCGCCCTTGGCCGGGATTGAACCAACAGTCAAGGGACGATATTGCTCAGTTGCTTAATATTTAAGCGTTCTACTTTTGTACAAATACACATAAGTAGGTACAAAAATGAAGAGACTCCAAATACCGGCTTTTCAAAGAATTAACTGAGATTTCGTAGTTTACCAAGAGGATTATGTAATGACTGTGACATTCGCTTAAAACAAACAGGGAGGAGGTGAGATCATGAAGAGGGCGAAAGAGCATTTATTATACTAAATAATTCATGTGTGGAGATGATGAATTCACGAGCGAGTGAATATGTTAACAATGCATAAGATTCGTATCGTTTTCATAATTCATCCTAATGAGAATGGAAAGCCATCCCTCGTTTATAAATCGCGAAAGTTCAAAAGTGTCATTAGCGTTTATCTAAATGTATGAAGGGTGATCAATGGTAACGACTTAATAATTTTTAAATAGATCAAGAGTGCCCATTGATTATTTTTAACTTTTTAATATTATAATAACAATGCCCGAGGAAAACAAAAATGTTATTATAAAAATTTACAGTATAATATATTTAAAATTTCATTATAATCTAATGGCATATCTCGAGATATATATCTGATTATTACGCTAAAATATATTCTAAATCATTAAATAGGATTAATGAGGAATAGCGAAACTGTGATCAACTTAAAGTAGGCTACATAAGGCGTTTGTTATTACTTAACTGAAATTAAACAAAAAAAAAAAGTGATTTTAACTCCTCAAAATATGTGGAGGTGGGAGTGGATTTTAACACTCTAGTGCAATAGTCAGCAGTGATTTTGCAATTGCGGGGAAACGTGCTCTGAAATAAATCATGCGCTCTGATTCCAAATACGAATTATACCATCGTATCCGTTAAGTGTTTAAGTTGTGACATATGTACACATTTTATTTATCATATTCTCTTTGACTTATTGCAGTACACCTTTTTGTTAGAAATTTTATTTCACTTCGTAATATTACGCAAGATAAATATCTTATTTCTAAGTAAACGAATAAGAATCAATCTAAAGAACTAATATTGGGCATAATATTTATTAAATTCGTAACAATTATTAAGTAATAAAACAACACCTTTAAATCGTTTACCAGTTTCTATATTTATTTCGTTTTAATATGGATAACCGACAGCACTAATTTGAGCTTTCTTCTAGTGGGGCCCGAAGAGTGCGTTGTTGATAGTAATTAAGCCCTGATTCACAGCTAACAATACATGCCAGAGAGCAGCTGTGATTTATAACGAGAATAAAAGGGAAGTTGGGAAAAAATTTTGTCACCTGTCGTATGAGTTCTTCCCACGGGGGCTGTTGTTGGGGCAACGGTCCGTAGCCGTTGTGGCCGATGAGGGGGGTCCGCATCCTGGGTGCAAGGCTCGGCGCTTTCATGGGTTTCGTTGCCGTGGTTACGCCGGGCGATCGCAGCAAGCGGGCCGCGACCGGCCCACCCGCTCCCTCGTGATGGTTGAGGTGGTGATGCTGCTGCTGTTGATGAACCTCCATGGTAGCGCGGGACGATGGAAGGAAAGATGAATGAACAGCATCCAGTGTCCGTCTGTCGTTCTGCAGTTCGTTATTTTCCAGAAGGTCGAGGCCTTTTTTAATCTACGGATTAAGTCGTATCTCGAGACGGGACAACAACGTAATCCAATTTAGAGGAACGGAATCCAAAAGGGGAAAAATCCCGGAGAAATAGTCATCAAACGAAATAAAATAAAACTTGTTATCACAAAAGAAGGGTAACTCACAGGCGTCGGCGTTGTTGTTGGGAAATCCATATGAACTATGATATGAAAATAATTTTCCTGAATATAATGAACTATACATTTATGCCCAACCTGATATTGTTATTATAGGAGGAGGAGGAGAAAGAGTGCATTTGCACTTCAATTGTAGTTGTTTAAAAAAAAAATTACTTCCTCTCTCTTTTTCTCCAGGGATGATGCTAAGAAGATCACCTGTATCTAATGAACTGAATCCTTGCAAAGAAGATGATCAGATCTCTACCAGGCGCGGCAATGTCAAACACGGGAGAACGTGGAACTCGTGTGCCACACGGAGACGCGTGCCTCAGCGTCCGCTTCGGTTTCACGTTCCCACTGCACTGAAGTGAAGGCAACGTCCGGACGCGCGCGTTACCTTCCTCTTGCCTTCACCCCCCCCCCCCCCGCTTCCCACCTCCTCTCTCTCTCTCTCTCTCTGTCTCTCTCTCTTTGTAAAACGCCAGACCTATCAGCTGAGGGATGCGTTCTCTGCTCCAGTTGCCGCCATTGACCGCTGCTGGCGCTGTTGCTGCTGCTGCCTCTCTCCAATCTATTTCTCTCCGCTCGCTAGAGGCACTGACAAACAAGATCACAACTTCTCACAGACGAGGAGCACTTTCGTTAGGGGGATGGGGTTGTGATGAATGAGCGCCACGGGCGGAGATGGCTCGCCGATAGAGAATTGTATGGGGAGTGCTGCGAGTAGGCGATCGTCAAAGGGGAGGTTAAGAGACAAAGCGATTTTAGTGTACCTTCGAAAAAAACCCCTCTCAACATAAAAATTATCCGTAGTGGGATACAATGCGAAGTGCTCTCTCCCCGACTAGTGGACAAACGCGTGCAACTGGATGGTTGGCTGAACCTTCCAGAGATCAATCCGTTAATTGGTTTAACTTTACAACTTCCTCATTACAGTAGAATCTCCCTGGGAAAAATCGGCTTCAAACGACTCCCCTTCTTATTATGAATGCCAAGAAAGAAAAAAGTGAACAGATGGAGGTAAAATCGGCGAAACACTACTGAATATAAATAATGCAACAAATGGCCTCCTATAATGATAGAATTTGAATTATTATCATGGGAAAAAAAATCCACTTTACCCTTTTTATTTTTTTTTTAATTGGACGCTTCATGCATTCAAAAAGAATTGCTTATTGCGAATATATTTCCTTTGACGTCATTTGTTTTTTCCCCCACCTGTTTCCTTGTAGGGTTGGCAAACGCGATCAGATACCGTCTCAAAATATCGACCTCTACGGAGCCAATTTCATGCTTCCATTGTCGAGCACCACATTCATATTGTCGTCTCAATTCTTTCTGAATTAAAAAAAAATAAAAATAAAACAAAAAATGGCAATGATCTAGCTATTCACCTCCGACATCGAATCCTTAACCCCAGCTCCTTTACTATTTCACGGTGGAAAATTCTGTAATTGTAAGCATTCCTTGAACTAAATTGCGCGTTGAAATGCCAAATTGTTAAAACGAAAAAAAAAAAAAAAACAAAAAAAAAAAAAACGATCACGAACTCGAAAACAACAACTCAGTAAACGATAATTACCTTTGGTAACATGAAACAATTTTCGAATAAAGCGTATTTTTTTTAATAAAAATATTTATGAAATTAAGAATGCTAAAAATGAGAAACGTTTCTGTTATCGTAAGTTTTGTACATTATTTAAGCGGAAGCAATAGATAGGCAGCGCATCAAATTAAAAAAAGCTTTTCAGCGTAGTGCAAGAGGTTTTATAATCATTATAGCACCTTTCGGTATGGTTTTATAATCATTATTATCTGCCGTTGAAATCCTTTTTTTTTAAGATATATATTACAAAATAAATAAGTTCCACAATTTCATGTTCAATTTAACCCATTTAAAATTTAACGGCGGGTGAATTCATACTATGAGAAATGATTTTGGCATTCGTTGGCGAGGCTTTTCAAAGGAAATGGATCTTTAACGCTTCGCGCACTTATTATAATTACAATGTAAACACAGAAGTCTAGAGATTAATACTAAATATCCTTACTAATGACTTTAGGTAGTACAAATAAGCAGAAACGCAATCTGTGTGTACCTAACCGCGTACCTATCTTTAAGCAATATGAAGAGAGAAAGAGCAGCATTCTCTTTCGGGTTTGCAGAATTACAATACTACCAGAGATCACATCGTAAGATTTTCAATTTCAATTTTAATTAAATTCAATTCCATTGCCATGCTTTAGGTGTTTTTCTTTCGTTTTTCACATATTTGATATAAACAATCAAAACTCCTCATTCGTATCGCGTTATGTGAAAACCGCATCATAAGTTATATGAAATTCAGAATTAGTACATATAAATCAGGTAAATTCTTACAAGAATTTCTGTATTATAGTAAATAAAAATCAAATTAATTCGTAACACGGTATATGGAAACCGTGTACGTTTTATTTGGAGACCGTGTAACGCAATGGATAAACAAAATCATGCGAACAAGCAACCGCCCATAATATCGCGAGTTGTTTGTGCAATTTGTAGTGTTGTAATCAGGATCATACCCCGCCATTTTTGCGGGGGGGGGGGGCGGCCCCGAGGGGGACTGGCCTAAAGTCACTCTATGCTCCTCGTAAGAGTAACTTTATGCTCTTACGAGGAACATAGAGTGACTTTAGACTGGCCCAATCCTGCTTGTGGAGGGAGGGGGGTCCCCCATGTAACAGATTTAGTTGACATGGTGGCCAATTTCGGGGGGGGCTGAGGGGGCTGGTTATAATGTAACATGGTTTCTGAATTTACAGGCGAATTCCTTGATAAAGTGAAACTGAAAAGTGCATGAAAAAAAAAGAGTAACTCTCCATTATTTTGACCATAAAAGTGTAATAGAAAAATTCGTGCTATACGGAGACTGCTTACAATTAATCTAACTAACCTGTACACAGTAATACAGAAACACCATTTTATAAGAGCATCGTTATAGGAGGACTGTCGCAATTTTTGTTCAGCGTTATTTGGAAACCGCGTTATAGGAGGATTGATTGTAAACAATAAACATGAGATGACTTTATGACGCTAACAGATTCGCTTTATTTTTCAAAACAGCTGAGAAGTATTTATAAAGGCACGTATATTTTAAGCTCATTTGCATGAATGCAAACACCATTGAAAATCCTATAAGTTGTAAGTTAAACTGGAGTTTGTATATTTTGGATCACTTTAATGATCTACCAGAAACAGATATATCAATTTAGCCTGCACTACAATTGGAAGAATCGCCATTTTCGATGATGTCGAGTTATATATTTTTTTTTAGCTCATTGAGAAAAAAAATAGTGCAAAAATGAAAAACGATCGAAAAACTCATTGTGTGCTATGTTGCATTAAAATATTTTTTGCTTGAAACTGACCTTAGTTCGGGGAACATTGCATTTTTTCCTAGAGGACAGACTCCGAGAGGCTCATGAATAACGAAAGTAATAATCTAGAATTTATGACAATGTAAGATATGTTCCGAAACAAAAAAAGAATCCTTTCATTAAAAATAGGCGGTTTAAAGTTTATTTCGTTACCATTTTGCTAAAATAATTTTCCACATGGAAGATTAAGAGAAGACTGTTCGAATCTCGCCGTTGGGAATAAATGCTCTCGACATAAAAAACGAGCATCAGCAGCAAAAAATGCAAGGATAAAGAAATATCACATTCGCTCTTTCTTGTATGGTAAACTGTTTCTCAGAAACAAGCCTTAATGGCAATATAATAATTTCTTAAGAGAACATATTTGTGTAGGGTTCTTCATTACGCAATAATGATTATGTAGTTTGCTTTATGTTAAAGAAGACAAATGGCTCAACACTTCTCCAACGACCAGTTTGAAAGTCGAGTCTCCCTATGGTATCTATTATGAAGGGACTTCACGTACAATCTTGCTTTTGTGCTGTACCCCTGTCTCCCCAATGCCTACATACCATCGACTGGTATGCGATTTAACATCGAGCGGTTTTATCTATTGAATTCCACCCTTATTGAAGCCAGCGCGTATTTCAAAAAGGTCTTTTGTGAAAATTTGATCTTGGCGATTCGAATACAAGAAATGTTCTGTCCCTTTTTACGTTGAGACGAAGCCGAGATCGGATGTTGCCATGGCAGTGCATCTATGCGCTTATCCAAATCTTCGGGTCCATAGTAAAAATGAAAATAAATTGCGCCAACGGAGATTTAAAAAGATATCTAAATTATGTTTCACCCACAGTTATTTATCTATCGTTCTTTGAATAAACCCCAACTATATTTCCAATTGTACAACAACCATTTCCTCCCCCGATTAACCTATTTATCTATTTGGAATATATACTGCAGCTATAGATAATAATTTTAAATGATTAAAAAAAATTGAAAACATGCAATATATAATGAAAAGTAAACTTTATCGTATAAAAATACCTCCTATATACAGGGTGAATACAAAAGTCTGAACCCCCCTTTTATTTTTTGAACCGAAGCAGATATGCCAATTTTGATGAATCCAATGAATAAGAAGTTGTGGGTGGCCTATCCCATGGTGCACTTTTCATCATCCCAAATATGCAAATTAAGACACATTCAAAATTTATCTCAAAAACCGTAAAGGATAGAGAAAAAAACCCAATTGCAAACTTGTTCAGCATAAAAAAACAAACAAAACAAAAAAAAAATCATCCAAATCGGACCAACCAATCACCCACAATCACGTGGTGAACTGTTTGTAGCTTACAAACAGTCACACTGAACAAACAAGTTACTTCAAATAGTTTAATCAACAAAATGCTCGATGTGACGACCGTGGGCACCATAACACAATTGGGCACGGAACCTAACTGACGCCAAAACATCGGCAAGCATGGCTGGTGTCACTCCTCGGCACGCTTCCTGGATTCGTTGAAGCAGATCCTCTAGTGAGGCGGGCTGCGTAGCATAAACCTTGTCCTTCAGGTATCCCCACAAGAAAAAGTCAAGTGGTGTAAAATCAGGGGAGCGGGGTGGCCAACGAACTGGTCCTCCTCGGCCAATCCATTGTTGTCCAAACATCTCACTTAGACGCTCGCGAACGACCAACCCGTAATGTGGAGGAGCTCCATCATGCTGAAACCACGTGCGCTGATACGAGGCCAATGGCAAATTGGCAATGAAGTCTGTGACTACCACGTTGAGAATTTCAGCCCGGTAGCGTTCTACAGTCAGTGTTCCATCTTAAAAATACGGTCCAACCACAGTGTCATTGTACAATCCACACCACACATTGATTCTCTAGTTCACTTGATGAGTTGCTTCTCGCAGACATCGTGGGTTTTCGTCTGCCCAATGATGATGGTTGTGCCTGTTGTTAACTCCATCCTTGGTGAACTGGGCTTCATCTGTCCACAACACCTCATGAATGAAGTTTGGATTGTCATCCAGGCAGGTAAGTAACCAGTTGCAGAAGGCGGCCCTAGCAACTTAATCCAATGGCAGTAACTCCTGGTGACAATAAATATGGTATAGGTGAAAATGATGTGCGTGTAGAATGTTGAGAACAGTTCTCTGATGGCACCCAACATCTGCAGCAATTGCTCTGCTGCTTGTGTGTGGATTTGCAGCAACTGCAGCCAGAGCTAGTGTTGTTGTATCCTCGTCGCCTTGTGCCCTTGGTCGTCCTCGTTCTGCATTAACATTCCCTATAGCCTCGAATCTTTGAATAATGTGACGCATTGTTTGACGAGATGGATGGCGTTCGTTAGGGTATCTGTCTCGATACAACCTAACTGCAGCATGTAGGTTTCTCCTTGCCTCTCCGAAGCAGAAGATCATGTTGACCATTTCCGGAACAGTGTAGCTTGCCATCCTAGAATTGTTCTGTCTTCTTTGTGCTGAAACATGTCTTTTATTTGCTTCTCCGCATGAAAGTGAATATGAGTATGGTAATTTATATTAATTTTTTGATTTGCATGCTTTACATGGTGGAAATATCAACATTCAGTTCACCACGTGATTGTGGGTGATTGGTTGGTCCGATTTGGATGATTTTTTTTGTTTGTTTGTTTTTTTATGCTGAACAAGTTTGCAATTGGGTTTTTTTCTCTATCCCTTACGGTTTTTGAGATAAATTTTGAATGTGTCCTAATTTGCATGTTTGGGATGATGAAAAGTGCACCATGGGATAGGCCACCCACAACTTCCTATTCATTGGATTCATCAAAATTGACATATCTGCTTCGGTTCAAAAAATAAAAGGGGGGTTCAGACTTTTGTATTCACCCTGTATAATCATTCAATCCAGGGCCGACCATTAATTTTGGGGGCCCTGGACTAATATTGTATAGGATGGGGGACTTTAGGGGGGGGGGGCTAACACTCTTTGGGCCCTTTGATTGAAGGGAGCTCTGGGTTGCAGCCCATAGATACCGTGTTCGCATCCTGGCGTTGTATATGCACTCATTTTCCCTTGCAGTTCACTTATTCGCAGGAAATCATTCGGAATGACTCCGATAATTCTGATTTTCTCTCTCTCTCTCTCTCTCTCTCTCTCGGAGTTAATTTGCTTTTGCTCCCATCTTCAGGGTGGAGTCATCGGAGTCATAAGCTAGCACATTGAAGATGGCGACCACCACAATGCGGAAACGAAATTGAATTTTAACTGATTTGTCTAGAGACAATTTCTTTTGCAAAGTTTTCAGCTCTTACAGGCTTATTTTTTTTCCTGATGCCTCAGTAGGTTCCAAAAGGGAAGAAAAACATTCAATCCATAAAGGCCAGCTTCTTCGTGTTACCAGGTTGATGCTGTAAACCTCTCCTTATTCACTTGTGCTCTGGTGCTCCGATCACGTAATTACATGACTTGGAGCAAATAAGTGAACTCAGCCGCAGTAAATCTTGGCGGTGCAATTAGCGTTAGCTGCCTTTGACACCTGAGATTATGGGTTCAAATCTACCCGAAATTTTTGGAGTCACGGTCTTCCTTCAAGAAAGAATTGAACTGGTGAGTCCCGCATTGTGAGTTTGCCTGCTTCACCTTAAGAACCTGTAAGCATCGTATTCTTTTCTAGCCGTGACCTTAAAGTAAACCAATCAACATTTGTATGCACACAAGATAATCGAGAGCAAGTCAATCCTGAATATGAAAATATGATGAGAAGCGAAATGGTCCCTAAACTCTTCATCTCTAAACAATATGTTGATTGGTTGGGTCAGGTTTTTGGACGCATCGATATCTAGATCATTTTGCGCCCTTCCACATGACTAAGCAAAATCCTGAGACAATTCCACAGGATCATTAACTTTACAAACATTCATGCCCACAACGAAATTCGAACCCGTGATCCGATGGACTCGAAAACTAAAAGGCCTATGCCACCGGACCGGACTCAAACAATCTGGACCTCTGTGATACACAAAAACATTTAGAATTAAACTTTGCTTTTTTAATATTTTGCAATCTATACTATTTCTGTTATTTCATTAGGTTTGATAAATTTAACGACTATAATAATTCAAGTAAATGACAAAAGTGACAAAATAAAACTGCAATAAAGTAAAACAAAAACCTGTTTTAATCTGCTGTTGACCTTCTTATGCTAAATAGCTTACATAAAACTTTAAAGATTGGATTACAGTACATAGTAATAAGAAAAGCTTAAAATGCCAATGCGTTTCGAATTTTTTATACTGAAGAAGGCGTAAGCTCCTTACTTCGGTATTTTAAGTTTCATTTCAGTTAAGTTTCAATTAAGTTTGATGTAATCTTTAAATGTCGTTATGTCAACAGTTGTCATCATGGATTCTCGCATTCATTTTATTCAGAAGCACTAAATAATTATTAATGATTCACCCTCATATTCAAATTAGTAATATAAAAAACTATGTTAACAAAAACTGTGTAAGGAGATTTCTGCAGCAATTTGGAGCCTTTAAGTTAACGAACTTCATAACATAAGACAAACGAAAAAATTTTTAAAAGATAAATCTCACTAAATTAAACAAGTTGGATATCATTGAAGAAGAAAAAGATATTGCCCTCAATATTTTAAAATATCTTATAATGCAATTTTTTCCTTTTGCTTAAAGGAGAGTGTTTTATTACTAATTGAAAGATTCTTATGGCGACTAATCACACTATCATTAGAAACTGGTTTTACAAAGGAATTAGTTTGGAGAAGGAAATCCAGTGTACAAATTAGTAATATTCTTTACTTTGGAGCTCAAATGATAGCTCAACTGATCGTGATGAAAGTTAATTTTAAATTTGGAATCAAAATAAATTCCCAGGCCTTTAATTATAGGTTTTCACTCTGAAATGATCTCGTCTGCCAATAACCTTCTAATATAGAAGAAACTTAGTTACTGATAAACAATTTTTTCATGCACATTTACTCTTAATCTATTATTTTTGACCCAATTACTAAAGTCTTTGGTGCTCACGCAATTCATGTAAGACATTGCTCCGAAAATAAAATGAAGAATAAACATAATGCAATACATAAAAACAAAAATGTCTCTTGACATAAGTAATCGGTAAGGAATAAAAAAATATTAAAAATGAACTACAGCAAGAGTAATTTTAGAACAATCTCGATGATCTGTTGAAAGGAGGCGATGACATTTTGAATTTGAAATAAGACTATGAGAAATATACAACTTAATCCAATTATCTGTTTCGAAATCAATCACTAAAATTAATAATCTTTTTTTTAATATAATAAAATGATCAACTAAATCAAAAGATTTTGCATTATCTATCCTATCACATATGGGCCGGTCATATAATATTTCTCTGATACCTAAAATCTTTTGCAAATCTCTTCGGTTTATACCATATTATTATGAGGAAATTCCCACTAAATAATAATAATAGAGCAAGTGATTTTTGGGGATTATTTTTAACAAAATCCTAAAAATTAACGATAAGCACGCTTTTTTAAAAAATGCCGAACAAAGAAATTGAAGACGGGAGAAATCCACATAATAACTTTATTGCTTTTGGAACGCGTTGATTTTTAGTCTCTGATGCCCGAGTACGCGGGTTCGATCCCGGCCGAGGACGACGGGGATTTTTCAGGGGGAAATCCTGAGATCACGCACTTCCTTCGGAAGGGAAGTAAAGCCGTTGATCCCGTGTAGTCGTTTGCCGGCTGCACGTTAAAGAACCCTTGCGAGGCAAAATTTGCGGCCCCTATAACGCCGTCCTGAAATAACCATAGCAGTTGAAAAGGACGTTAATGCCAAACAAACCAAACCGTTGATTTTTAAGACAAACGCAAACATCCAAGCATAAGATCTGGGATTTGAACTTACTAATCGCAGACGTTATCAAATTTCGGGCCAGCAATAATTTTAAATCTTGAAAAATCAACATCAGATACTATTAATATTATTCTTAATCTTGCAATATCAGTCAATCTTGCATTAACTAATTAGTATTGGAACTTGAGAAACTTATTTAATCGTATCAGATGTTAAACTTATTAAATCGAATCGGATTTCAGGAATGAATATTCATTATGATCTTTCTTCAAAATCTTTTTATAGAAATAATCCTTTCATCTGTCCCATTTGACTGCGGTAGCGTAAACGGGACATAAAGAAGCCAAACAAAACCAAACCTAGATCTATTAAGAATTAGCGGGTTAACATCCTATCGTTCTTGACATAAAAAAAAGTTCATTGTCATTCTCTAATGAAACTCCATTATCTTAAAAAAGCATGAAAGAGATATATTGCAATTAAACGTTGCGTTTTAGTACTTTGTATTCTGCGCAATAAAAAGATAATAAAATTTTTAAAATTTTATCTAAAAAAAAACCCAACCCATATCTTGCTCTTAAAAATAATTGCAAATAGTTCAAATTGAGCTAAATGAAATATATTGTGTCATTATATTGCAAACAAATTAGCTTTAAGCTTGTATTATAACTATCTATACAATCTGTACTAACATAATTTCTTTAAATATAAAATTAATTAAGCGATTTGAAAGATCTTTTCATCGGTGTCATACCTGTATGAACCGAGGACAAATGCTTATTTTCCACAAGGGCAGCCGCAAATTCAGCCCTGTGATCGTCTTATAATCCGTTCTTTTGACGAGCATCGTTCTGCGTGTGCTCAGTTCGAGCGAACATACACGGCAATGTTCTTCAAACGAGCCCAAATCACCTGTTGCAACGGGAACCAAACGAATCACCGAAAAAATGAGATCAAGACGTTGTAAACAGGTTTTGGACGGAAGATCATTTACTGTTTCCCTATTTTTCACAGCTCTTAAAACTGTCGAGAGATGTAGTTAACCATAAAGTTGACCCCGTTCTTATAACGCCCAAGACTAGGAATTTTAATTAGTCATTTTATAGTCTCCGTTTCCCCATTATAATGCTGCGTGTGTAGATTGTTACTCTTATTTGAATAGAAAATGCCATTTTTTGCAGAGTTAACTGTGAGCACGTGATTGAAATAATGGAGTTGGAAGCAATAAATTTTGCGATATTACAGAAAACTCATTTTACACAATTTCAATTCCAAATGCACTTCATTTACCATTTTACTTCCTATTTTTACATTCTGAGTTTTATTTTATTTAAAAAGCAATTGACATTTGAAACCAGAGTTTGCACAAAATATATTTGCATAGCTTGATGATATCAAGAACACAGCACTTTCATTTTTCAAATAATTTTTTTTTTTAATAAGAGTGTCATATTAACACTTCCGCAAAACTAAACTTTTTTGATAACTTAATTCAAGAAAATGTTAATAAACAAGATGTTTCTTCAATATCCTAGTGGCTTTTGATCGACCTAATGATTTTTTAATCGGCGATTGACCAATTCCTCTAGGGAATGAGTTCTTTGAGTTAAGATAACCGCTGAAATTAAATGCTTTCAAATGAGAACGAGCAGTGATTTATTTAATCCACTTGCCATGGTTGCGTTTAAGCATGACAGATGCACTTAAGCAGTCAGACCAGCGTGAAATAAGTAGAGAAACGGATTATGAAGTCAGGAGAGGGAAACAAAACGAAATAAAAAATAAATTAAGGGAAAAAAATCTGAGCGTATATAATTGTGCTACTGAGACCATTAAGAAACGTGTTAAATGAAATAAGTGATTAAAGAAAAAGATTTCAGTCTTATTTATTTCGTATGGTAATTGAGATTTGGCAGAGGAGGGAGTTACTGCAACGACTGGATGAGACGTTTAATAGCCGGAAATAGAAGATGAGGTGAACGAATAGTGAAGTACGAGGCGAAACACCTTATTGCTATAAGATACGTTTTGCTTCGCAGATCAGTTGCAACAAAAACCGATCCGCTCAAACGAATTCCCGAATTCCTGAAATCAACTGGGGATAGGAACCATTGCATAGCGTTTTTGAAAAATAAAAGTTCCAAAAAAGTATACATCTAGTATCTATTCGCATATACCAAGATGCATACTGTTTTAAAGATGTTTAGAAACCATCTTTGTGTTTAATTGCAGGAAAATTATATTTCTCGAGGGGAAACTCATTCTATTTTTTTTATTATATCCTTAACAGTTAAAATGCTTCGGGAGGAAACATTTTAAAACGGATATTAATTAAAGTGGGTCATGATTAGTTATTGGAGATTGGTTTTTAAACAAACATATAAATGTTGTAACCTGCTTCTTTTATTAAAATATATCGAACATGGTTAAAAAGAAACTGACGGTTTTTGATGGCCCAGAGATAAGGTCGAATATTTTCTCCTGGGCACAGATTCAAATCCGGCACAGAAAAGTGGAAATTATTTCGTTAATTGTAATAATGTCAAAAAAAAAAACAAAAACAGTTGACATGCTTCATAAGATATTTATATAGTTACAATATACTGAAATTGTATATTCGCATGACCTACAATTTATTCTTCTTGCATTCTCCGGAGGTCCCATTCTGAGTTGTGTTTTCCATGGATATGACAAATTTTTATAATGTATTAGAAAACTTTAAATTAAAAATTTAAAAATAAAATAAAAAATGTAAAAATAAAACCCTCAACATCTCCCAATCATTTACAATCCAAATTTATTCACCTCAATGAGAGTCTTTTTTGGAGGAGTTAATACGTACAGACGGAATTTTTTTCGCGAAATTTCAACATATCTTAGCAAATCATGAAAAAAATATTCAGTTGGAGAAAAGGGGGAAGGGGGGGAGGCGTAATAAAAACATTAACTCCAATATGGCTCATTAAGGACAAAAAAAATTATTTACAAAAATTATTCTTTTCAATGAGAGAAGTCCGCACATTTCAAATTTATTGACTTTTGTTCCCTGGTTTGAATACTAATCCATTTCTTTATTTTTTAGTAAATAAATTAACACAGTCAAACCTCATTATAGAAACAAAACCTGTGGTAAAACTTCGCTTTAACGTAGTAAAAGGGAACTGGAATTTTGAATGTTAATCTGAAATTGGGATGTGGAGAGGACGCGAGTCCATGCAAGCTACCTAATTACATTACTGCTTGTTTACGAAACATATACAGTATGTATACGCAGTAAACGATTAAAATGCATTTAGTGTAGCAGATTTAGAATATTATTTTAATCGCAAAAGATGTACAGAATAGTAAAAATATATTATTTTATACAATATGAATACCGAACAGTAGAGCACCACGGTTACTAAAATAGAACAGTATTACAGTAGATTAATCTACGGGGGAAAAAAGCAAATTTGCTTTCTCAAAAAAATCCTCCATCACTGACAGAGTAAAGCTAAATACGTTAGCTGACATGCACCAATATGTCATTATTTTTCTTATTTTCTTATTTTCTTAAATTGTTAATAGATTCCATTACTACAGTTGACCAATCAGACTCTGGCAATAGGCTTTCGACCTATGTTCGTTATAATGAGGGGATAGCTTACCTAGAGAACGTTAATCTGAAATGCACGTGAATTCGAAGCACGTTAAACCATAACGAATAGAATTAATTCTATTCGTTATGGTCAAACTGAAATTTTTTAACATTAAAAAAAATTGAATTTCTGCCGGGGGTTTCAAATTTGAACGTTTTTTGAAATGTACATTAAAGTTAGGTACGCTGTACCGAGATTTTACTGTATGTCTGAGTAGACTAAACCCAAAAAATACGTCAAGGTACAGTTTAAGGAACCCTCTAAGTTTGTATTAATTTCATTTGGTTCTGCTGTTTGCCGTTTCGGAAGAGTTAAATGCACAAAAGTGGTCACATTCGTATAGACGGAAATTTTATTTTATTTATTTGCAAAATTTCAACATATCTTCCCGGAGTGATTAAGTCGATTTCAGTGAAGAAAATGTTTTGAGTTGAGGTGGACGAAAACATTGGCCACCATCTTCTGATGGTGATTCGCCAATAACAAAACAAACAATGCGTAATAAGTAATGTAAACAAAGGATGCCAAAGGACACAATAGCAATAACACGAAGAAAAATAGAACCATTGCAGTTTCTATGTGAACTTGTGGTTTGTATATTTTCTTATAAGGGAATCCCACATAGCCTATCCGCTTTAACAATGGAGTCCTTGTATGGCTATGTATGCTCAAATTTTTCCGTTTTCGTGGTTTATTTTGAAAGAAACAAAATTTCGCATTCTCTTATTTTGCAAGGATCTATAGTAGCTTCAGATGAGTAACATATTTCAATTTGGTGGAAATCTGTGACATACATGTTCGAGGGATTCCCTTGTTAGTGTTAATGTATAACAAATAAAAAAAAATTCTCCGGCGTGAGTGCTTTGCAAATAAAAATTAAAGAATAAAATAGAGCCAATAAGTGGTATGTAGAAAATTTAACTTTTTATTTCCGACTTAAAGTTATGACCATCTGATATTTCTGTAATTTCTCTTAAAAATCATTTGCCAATTTTTTTCTAATTAATTTCTTCAGCAAAACTATGCATAGAACGATATTCTAAGGCATTTGAAGAATTCGATGGAATTTCCGCTGTCGAAATAATTCAATGCGAAACCCAACCCCAAGTGCATTCATTCAATTTTAAAAATTATTTAGGCAGCCTAATTAAGTATTAATTAACTTCATTACCATCATTACACTGATCTCATTCGCGCCTTTTATTAATTAATTAATTGTCATTTTATTAAATAATTATATTTCAATATATTTTCTAACTGATAGTGAATGTCATTCGCTGGTAGTAATAAATTATTTATCTTATCTCTTTAGACTTATGAGATTGACATCAATGATGTGTTTAATTTATTTCCATTTTATCATACATTTTATAGCATTACCTTGCTAAATGCTTAAAGAATTCCTATTTGCCAACCTTGGGCATTATTGATTAATTACTATTTAACACGTTTATAAGGAGAAAATATCTCTCACAAAAGTTCAAATCGTATATTAATTGCTTTGTCAATACTCCTCTGCAAATGCTCATACACGTACACTATAAAAGGTGAAAAATATTTATATTCCAAGGCAGTGTTAGGAGATGGAAATTGAACGCATGAAATGTAGGCTAGATTTGACATTAATAACGCTGATCTCTTGTTTCCTCGTTACATCAATTATTAGACCGCTCGCTAGCAAATGTAGGCCAAAATCAGTTGCCTAAAGAATAATTTATGTTGTTAAGGAGAATTCAGCGCTCTAAAAATAAACTAGTTAATTAACCTTGACCATTAGAGATATTAAATGTTCATCAAAATTCTTGTCAATTGAACATAATAAAATATGGAGGGAGGGGGAGATTACTAACCTCTTAGCCAATGACTAATTGCAGTTCATACACATTAATAAACGTAAAAATAAATTCAACGTGTTTTAGTTTTTCAGGAATAGATAGGAAGAAAAAAAAAGCAATAAGGAAAGCAGATTTAATATCTCCAGAAAAGCCAATGGCTTCTAAGTTAGTTATTAGTTTATAAAGAAGTAATTAAAAGTTCAATAACTATAAACTTTATTACGCTTTTATTATACTGGTTAAAAATCAAGTTTTACGTGTTTACTTATGTATTAAGAAGGTTTTATATAAGCTTTGGGTATATTCCCAGATAAAAATTCAGTTTGTCAAAATCTTTACAATAAGTATATTTTGCTAATTATTTTTTGGTACAATTCAGTCTTGAAAATAAAATTAAACAAAGATCCACACTAGAAATACGAAAGCAAAATGGTTTTAGTGGCCGACGCGTTTTGAAATTACATCGTCAACAGGGCGATAATACAAAGAAGAATCGCAATTTATACATATAGTAATTTGTACAATAGCAATTTAATGTTCGCGATTGGTCTACATTAAATGTAATTTGGATAATGTCAAGGAAATGGTCAAATTCAAATTGTAATTGATTATTTATCAGCTTATTTCCTTCTTACGTTTTCTTCTTACGTTTATAAATTTCCAAATTTTCAAATGTAAATGTAGTTTAATTGATCAGAAGAATTAGTCAGGGTTTGTTTTAGAAAAAAAAATTATTGAGTCCACGGGACCCCATGCTTTTAAATTATTGAGTCCCCTCGTATTTATTTAGCGTACCCTTTGAAAAAAAATTAACAAAACGAAGAGTTTGATCATAAAATGATTTTATTGCTATACTTTGTAAAGTTGTTGTTTACAGATAATGGATATTTATAAGAGAAAAGGACGAGACACAAAAACGTGGAATACAATAAATAATAGTTATTGTATGTCTTGCCACCGTTGAATGCTGGAAATTAACAGAACCTTTGCACGTGGCAAAGTGATTTTTTTTGGCTAGTTATAATCCCAGAAGTTGTGCAAGCTGTACAATTCATTGACGATGTATCTTTTTTAAATTTCAACCATGAAAGTTTTTTTAACAGTCAGTCTGAAATCGTCGTTGCTTCTTACTTGGATTTTCACCCGTAGTCGTCCCCTCTTGAGAATGCTCCGTGGAATCGGAATCCCGTTCATTTATAACAGTTCTTTCTATTAATTCACTGGCAGTTGAATTACTATTACTGTCAATCGAAGATGATTCTGATGAAATTTTTCCTTGATTATTTTTCTTTTGAAAAAAATCTGTCAAAACTCTAGGTCTCTTATTACCAATGATATCAATACAACTTCTGGATCGCTCACCCAATGGCAGAAAACAGCTCACTCGCGTTCCCGAAATTACAGCCTCAGTGGGTAGAAAGTAATCGAGTAGTCGTTCTTGGTTACTGCCAAAACTCCCCCCTCCGCCCCCTCACATCTGCCCAATAATATCTATGCAACTCCTTGGATCGTTCCTATCTATACAGAAAGCAGCTCCTACGCGTTCCCGAAATTACAGCCTTAAATAGAACTGCCTCAGTGGGTAGAAAGTAATCGAGTTGTCGTTCCTAGTTGCTTGAATTTCTGGAACGCTTTCTGCTCATTAGGTAAGGGATCCATTAGTTGTATTGATATCATTGCTTATTACACGCCATGCTGTAAGTAGCGGTAGGCAGTTTGACGTGCTTTCACTGCGTCATGACGATAAGACAAACGAATATGACGAAGATCACATGTTACGTCTTAGCCAATTAGCTTTAAATAAACGCACCACTCATAGGGACTTTTACAATTTAGCTCTGACCAGTATAGAAATCCGCCCAAATGAATTTTAGCGTCCTGTTGGACGCTAAATAATTGCAAAATGGCGTCCAACTAATAAGTATTAGCGTAATTTACGCTAAATTTAGCGTTAACGTAAACTCTGATTAGTGCTCCACAATTATGAAAAAAAGTCCTTTTTCCAAAATATCCCAAGTCTTTATAATCATTGGAAGTATCAACACCCATAAGGTTATCCAAAAAGTACAAATTAAGGCTTATTTGTAACAGATGATTCGCAAATGTAGATTTTCCATCATTGTTTATGATAAAGGGATAATGTTCTTTAAGAGAAAATCTAACTGAGAATGTTCTGTGTTAATTCTAAAGAGATCTGTGTTTGCACGATTGGCACGACAATTTATATATTCCGTTCTTATCGTATGTGCCCACTTTTATGTTATTTGATTATTTTAAACGACTGTCAACATGTCTTAGTAGTCTTAAGCATCCTCATCCTTTTTTTCCTTGAAAACATTTGAAGCGTCTACTTGCAAAAGCGGCTACATCTATATTTTATCAAAATTCTACTAACAGTGGAAAACTATACTGTAAAATATGCTTGGTGATATGGTAAAATCAGTTCATTTCGAAATCGGCTAGATCCCACTTGAAACTGCGTTTAAACGTACTAGTATGTTGCAAAAACAGCCACATCCAAATTATGCCTTTACGGATACTCGTTATCACGTGATTGCTTGGCAATTGTTTGTCTCAGCACTTTAAGTTCCATCCTGCCAAGCGATTCATTTTAACCAGGTCCAGAAAACATGAGATTCTAATTGAAGGCGAAGTAGATTATGAAACACAAGTTGGAGTTTCAAGAGGTGTGGTAAAACGTGGAAAACAAATTAGAAACATAAACTTATTAGAGATACCATGAGGGAAGAACATTAAGGACCAGAAGCTCCAAGACGTAGACACAATACTAAAAAATATATTATGGCTTAAATGGCGCGCGATACGGATTCCTTAGAATGTTACTAAAATATACTAAGCGAGAACGAACTATTTTCTGAAATTTCGGATGAATCAATTTGCGAAACACTTGAAGAAATATCGCAACCTAATATTTAAATAAAATCTCGAACTTGTATTGTTTTACTTAAGTTTATTATGCTTTTAGTTTAGTTTTGTTTCGCTTTTAGTTTAAGTAGTTACTACTTCGTTCACTAACTTTGCTTACTAACACCGTTAGTTATGTTACTGACTATTCTTTGTACTGATCAAATAAATAAACATACGATATAACTCCATTTTTACTGTGTTATTTTTATGCAGTACTATTTTTATCTGTTTGGTTTGTTTCAAAACCAGTCCCATCACCAATTTTAGTTGCAAAACTAGCCTCATCCCCACTTCAAATTTCAATAGCATATTTATTATTTGCAGAAGATTTTCCAAATTTTGCTTAAAGTTAAGTCCTATTACAATTCGTAAAATTCAAAATTAAAACAAATCAAATTTTGATGAATAAATAGAGAAAAATAGTAAAGAAAATCCTAAGAGGCTTAATAGTTAGAGCATCGGGACGGTAACCCGAAGGTCCCTGGTTCGAATTCAGGCCGTGGAATTTTCTTTACTATTTTTCTCTATTTATTCATCAATATCGGAGGTAATGGCGTGAAAAAAAATCCCCCTAAGACCATTTTCCAATTATTATTAAATCAAATTTTATTAAAAGCTGTAATATTTATATTGTCATTTTTGAAAAGTTTCGTAGAATGGATATAGCCGCTTTTGCAAGTAGACGCCAAGGAGCATATCTCCTTGTAGAGGATATGCTCCTTGTAAACGCCTCACTTGTTACTTTATGAATCTCTGAATTAGTGTAAGTGAATATGACATTTCATTCTTTATTCTTAGTTCCAGGTGCATTGTTAATGTTTAGTTTATTTCTCATGTTATTTATTTATTTATTTATTTATTTATTTATTTTTTTACCATTTTCCTCTCATAATCAGGAAGGGGGAGGGATTTTATCAGCAATTTCTTTAATCATCTTTTATTAAAGACCCCACTTAGCGAATTTTTTACATCCTTCACTCTCACTCGTATTTCCAACCGATCTAGTTTTTATCATTCAAATTCGCAGTTATCACTGCAGCTGTTGGTTTTTGTCTTAAAAAGGCGACGTGCAAGCGGAAATTCAAATTCAACTCCAGAAAGGTGAACAGTAGTCCCATTGACCTCTGCCGTGTTCTCACCGTCACGATCTGTAGCTCTTTTAGTGTAAACGAGTTCACGATCAAGAATAAAAATTAAAAAAAAAAATCATCTCTCATTACATAGCGGGTCAAAGATGAAATTTTCATATGCTAACGGTCGTGGATATTCATTGCCGCGCTCTGCAGTCTGGCAATTTGCCGTCTGAATAGACGACGCTCGTAAAAACTAGCAATTTTAAGGAACTTGGATTGGGACACAAGTTTTGTAGAGCACTAAGCAACTGTCACAACTGTACCCTGTTTACTTGAACTTGGCAAAATTGAAAGCATTACAATTGGCCTGTCAATATTATAGCCTTTTTAATAGAACGGAGCAATGATACTGTTTGTTTTGGCTAAAAAACTGTAGAGAATTATTAAAAGCTATAAATACTGGTTAATATTATTATAAATATTAGCTTATTAATTATCACTGATAACAATGAATTGCCATCTAGATATTCACGATCAAGCAACTGAATTTTCTTATTTAAAGTAATAAAGATGAATTTACAGGCTAAATCATCTAAACGTATAAAAATTGGATAAATTCTCTAGCACTCAAATCGGAAAGTGGCAATGAAAAGTGCAGAAACGTTATATGTGTCATCTGATATACTTTAGAAACGAAGCAAGACGTCTCGATCTGCCTGAGGAGAAAGTATAGTTTATTTCCGAGAAACTTCTAAGAAGTACCATTTCATTTTTCCTTATAGCCTCATCAGTGTAAACAACTTTTTTTTTTACTAAATAAATAACGGCGGTTTAATTTTTAATGCAAGGAAAAATTGGCATGGTAGTTCCTTTTTCTAGATTCTCTTTTGGATATTTTTAACGAAGGGAGGGGAAAACCGGCAATAATTATACTAAATTTTCAACATGTTTTTAAATAGTGATCTGCAAGAAATAAATGACAACCTTTGACATACAAGAAAGCCATTCTGGTCACGAAGTAGACACCGACTCAGAAAATTGATTATGAAATTAGTTTCCGAATTTTAATTAACATCATAATTTTCAGCTTTGGAAAAAAGGCAAACATTTTTACAAAATATAATACAGAGCTAAATGAAACCTTGAACATAAATCATTTAAACATGTAAATGACAAAGACACCTGTGGTGAAAACACACACTTTAATTACAGAGTCTAATATCCAATGGCACTACCCTTTACCGTAAGAAATCCGGCAGACTCTCCGCCAATCTCTGATAGCTGGGTGCCGGTATCCTCGCCCACTTCTCTTTCAAAGACTTGATTAGTTAATGGCGTGTTTCTAGATGCCTCTCACGTTCTCCCACTCGATGTTCTAATTCATCATGGAGATATTCTATTGAGTTAAGGTCGGGGCTTTGAGCTAGCTAATCCAGAACAGAGGTAACGCTCGAACTACGTGTGCATTATCCTCCTTTTAGGCTAACGATCCTTTACCGAAAAGCTGAACCGTTTAGGATGTCCACAAACCGTTGGATTTTCAGGTTTCTTCAACAAAAAGCAATGGACCAAGACCAAACCAAGGTAGATGTCGAAAGCAAAACCAGGCGATCACAGTATCATCGCCGAAAAACACCGGTGGGGCAACATATATTTATTGCTAGATGTCGAACTCCTGCCCAACCATCACACAAGATTCGACAATCTGACTGGAAAAGAGTACTGGCAAGACGACGTTTCGGGTTAATATTGGCTTATGGGCAATAGTCTGACTTTTGTAGCCTAGAGCTTGGAACTCAGGAAGAACAGGTTGATATAAACCTCGAATCTTATTGGAGATCTTCCTGGTAGTTCTGCGGTACGCCGCTTATAACGGAACAATCTGGTTAGGACATAGGGGCTGGTCAGTCAAATCGTGTGTATAGTCACCAAGACATCGTGTTTTCGCTCTTATAGCTTTCCATTTTGGACAGATTCAACAGACGGTCTCAGTGCACTGGGGTATCAGCATTTCAGCAAAACGTTTTGGAAATGGCTTCATAATCTGAGTGGGCGTACAAACGTTGAAATGATCCTTCTATGTATACCTGCATACATTCAGGATTCTACAACAGGATTGTTCCTAGGGTTATTTTGAGTTGGAAAGCCCAAATCACTAAAAGTTGCGAAAGCATTCATTTTAGATTCAATATAAATTAATGATTTAAAAATCTATACAAATTAAAATTAAAAAGAAATTCTATTTTATCCCACATAGATTCCAAAGCCTTTATTTCGCATTCCTTTTGTTCATTATCTGATAATTTAATTTGTAAATCCACATAGTATATAAATTTCGTACAATTTCAAACGACTGGAAAAAGTCACGTAAAATTGGATGTATAAATTTAACAAGTATCCATTTAAATTATTCTTTAATTCTAGAAACTACTGTCTGGAATCGAATATACAGGAGCCCATGGAACGATGTTGGAGGGGTTAATAGGGCGTATGATCAAGTCCTAGCGATATAGTTCTCACGATAAGATTTTGGAATTTAACGAGATTTTGGAGCAGTGGTTCCCACTCCTCCATTAAGGCTCTTCTTAGCGATGATAGGGCTCTGGGAGAGGGATGATGTACTATTTGTGGCCTTCTTAAATTCTATAGTAGCCAAGTCTGGAGTTCTGAATGGCTATTCCATGACTATATGTCTTCAGTTTCGAGAAATTCATCGACCAGCATAGCCTAATGTGGACGAGCATTATCGTCCATAAAAACGAACTATGAACAAAAAGCTACTCTAACAGAAGACGTCGTCCCAATAATGTTGTCTCGTTCAAACATATGATGTCGCTCCCACACAAGTAAATCCACCATCGCTCACTCTCCCTGATATTATTATAGATGGGAAGATGTACAATCCCAGGCATTCTTCGGGGTGAAGATGTTAAGAGTCTGTGTTTCAAAAGAACCTGAACACATCACTGACGAAAACATAGGTCCACTGAACTTGGCTCCAGGGATGAAGCTAACTTCACTACCTAACATGATCACTTCTATGCTCAAGTTTCATTAGATGTATAGAAATTGGTCTTCGTTGGTCTTCTTTCATGCAGGTCTCTCTGATGAAGTTGTCTATATGCATTTTGGCTCTATATTGTGATTGCTAAAGCAACTGAGAAATCCACAGAATGACTCGCTGTTGATTCCTTACGGTGGCGGACAGTTAGAGCCAAATACGGTCTTCCCAGTTTGGTGTGACTCTTGGGCGTCCTTGCTCTGGTCTTCTGGTTATTGTTTCAGTTTCCTGGTATCGTTTCCAGAGAATAGAGATCATTTGCCTGGAATCATTCCGCATCTTGCAACTTCCATTTGAGATTGACTGTCTGTACTGTAATTTACTTTCAAGACAAACTCCTGCCACATCATACAAATTTCTCATTAACCATTCTTAAGTCATTCCGAGTGTCGCTTGTCTGGAAGCTAGATGATGCATGTCTTCTTTATCCATACTAGACAGGTTCTGATTGATATATAGGATTAATGTTACCTAGGGACGTTCCAAGTTTCGTTAAGTTTGTTGTTTACTTCTTGAGATAGTCTTCATTTTTTGTTTGTTAATTGAATTTTGGACATCTGTGTGCTTTCATCCTTCACATTTTCGTTGTCATCATGTGGGATCCAATATGTAAAATTGCCCAATATTTAACGAAACTGTTCAATAGTTGTCATATATATGTACCTTAATATTTTCAAATAAAATTGAAAGAACTAAAAGGAAAAAAAAAAAAATCTTTATTAGACCTGTTCATATACAAAAATGCACGCCGATTTCCAATGCATGCTTATGTCTTTATTTATGATTTAGCATATCAATTTAGATACGTGTCGTATAATACAATACTGTCATATACAAGTCAATTATTATCAATTAAAAAAAAACTTACAGCTTTTTTTGTTGAGACTTGTGATATGAGAATTACGAAATTTAACGGATTCAGCGTCAGCGACTCCTTTGCCCGGTTTAGCGCATTCTTGTAATCTATGACTCACTCAAGTATTAATTTTAAAAAACCTCCTGTGATAAAATAGACAATCACAGAACCGACACCAACAATTTTTTAATTGTCTACTGAATTGAGAAAAAAAAACAGTATTAGTAGCCGAAAATTTTTAACTAAGGAAATTTCGAAAATTCTATGCTCATTTTACGGGACGTTTTTTTATATCATCATCATTGCAGGATGAATCTCCAAAATTTTCCATGCTCAGAGAAAGCATCGTTAAAAAATTAAAATAGTTAGTTATAAACTATGTTCTCTCCAATACAACTCCAAATTCATTTTCAAAAAGGGATACATAGTAACGGAATGAAATCGACGCTTCTTCCAAAAAAAATATTTTAAGACCGTCCAAAACATTTTTCGAATTTTTTCGCCCTTCGAAACCCAGAAGAATCTTTTGAGGCGTGTTCGGTCCACTCAATTTGATAAATGGCAAAGGCTGCTTCGGCAACAAAGGGAGTAACTCTCCCTTTAAAACGTTTTCGTAGGTGTTTCCTCTAATTAAGGTTCCATTTATGGAAGAAAGCATTCTTTAAAAAGCTTAGCACTCAGAACATTTTCTTAGCAATACTCCTGTTGTTGCATTTGCACTCGTTGCGTTTTTATCGAGCAAACAAACATTTGGTTTTATTTAAATATCGAGCAAACAAATTTTGGATGTGCTTTTCTGCAAGCACGAATTTCCATCATAACGTCGTCGTGAGGATTTATAGAATGGAATTTCACAATGGTTGCTTTTAAAAATAAAATGAAAATTTTTAAAAAAATTTGAATAGCATAGCAAAAATTGCAGCGTACACTTACTATGAGGAATTAATAATCAGTATCGTCAATTGAAATCGTGTATATTAAAGAAATTCACAGTCCTCAAATTTTCTCTGAGTATAAAATCATTACACGCTAAGATGCGCTTCATATTGTTTCGATTTAAGAACATCGCTTATCTTGAAATATGAATAGCTATGGTACATAATTTCCAACCTCATCGTTTTAATGTAGACAAAGAGCCAAGAAGGTCAATTCAGCTTCAGCTTAAGTAAAAACAAACTTTCTTCTTTTTTTCTTTTTTACATAAATGGAAATGGCCGTGAAAAGTATAATAACCATGAAAGAGTTATTATGCTCTCTTAAAAAAAAGCTATGCTTAAGAGAGTACGAGAAGAATAGATCGGGAAGAAAAGGAGTAAAAAAGTTATTTCGAGTAACAGCGAGAGAAGAAGTGAAAAGAATGCTTCTAGAAGGAAAAACAAGTGCGAAAATAATTCCCGAAAATTCAAGCAAAACGAACAATTAAAGTCTTTTTCCTCATCTGTTTAATATTAATAATTGAAGCAATTAAAATTTTGATGCCTAATTAGACAAACTTAACGGAGATGAGAATGAATAAAAAATGTGGAAACTGGGGGGGAGGAGATTTTAAAATGAAAGAAAGCTAAATTTATTTACAAATTAACAAGTCTTGAACACGAAACTACAAGCTGTATATATAAACATATTAAAAAATATTTTTTTTACCCTACAATGTTTTCATACTAATACACTGACGAACATATGATAGCAAGTCAGCAACTCAACACATCCACCCTTCGGCCTAATTTAAAACATTTTGCTTCAAACATGAAGCCGGTTTTGCCCCAAGGAGAAGGAGAGGAAATCCTCGTTCCATAGTTGAAAATTTTCGATCGGTAATATAACTATCGTAAATATAGCTTTTTTTAATAAAAAATTTGGAAAATCACTATTTTTTTTTTTTTAGAATATTCTTACTGCGTCTGCAACAGGTTGATTTCCTGCATGGCTGATTATATTATTGTAGAGTGCCTGCTGAAGTCACGACCGTAATTTCTGCATGGCTTCATAGGTTAATCAGCATCAAGATCCGAAAGCCAGAATCCCGATGACAATTTGGTGGGAGAATTCTAAAAATTATAGTTCTAATAAGAATTATTCGATGTTGAAGCATTTTTTTTCCACACATCATTCAATTGGAAGTGTGGACCACTCTATCTGAGCACATTCTGGTAAAGAAAAAAAAAACTTCAACAAAAATAAATAATTAAATTTCAAAATTCTCTTAATATTTTAAACTATTCGTAGTCTTTAAGTAATTAGCGTCTTGATCGTGTGACCCTTTTTCTTATTCCCCTGTTGACAGGCAGATTAAGTTACATTGAAATAATACGACGTTATGAGAACCTAATTTTCAACAAATATTTACAAATATTTAAGTAAGTACAGAAAAATAGCACAAAAAATAAAATTATCTGGCTATTGCCTCAAGAACGTGGCCTTTTTTTTTTTTTAATAAAAAGATATGAACCATATTTTATAAGTTTATTCAACCTTCTTCTATTAAAAACAAACAACTTTCCAAGTGTTTTCATTAAGAATTAATGATTTATATCATTGAATTAGCACATAAAATATAATAAACACTTTTTCTAGACAACGCTTTCTGATTAATGACACAATCCCTTAATTATGAACTATCGTTTCGATCACTGAAATCCGCATTCCTGTGTTTTGTACATTTACATAACGAATCGCATCTAATATTACATTAGCATTCGACAAACTCAAAATAAACGAGTCGAATAAATACAAATTAACCTTTGGTCTGCTCATTCATCCGCCTCATCCGTCTGGTCTATATTGTTCTAAAACGCCGTAGCGACGTTTGTATTTGTTAAAGCTCTTTAAAAAATTAAACATAATACAGAATGGAAATGTTACTATTGATTTTTTTGCGATTCGAAATTTATTCGCTTTGAAGTTCTTTAAAAGCGAATACTTTCGTGATATACAGTATAAGTTCCAGGAATTGCTGTTTTTTGTTGGAGCAACTCATTAACCTTGGTCGTTTTTTTTAAACCGACAGCAAAAACTGCATGAACAAATAAATACTTATTGTTTTTAAATATTATTCTTTATTTTTTAATTTATTTGTCATTCTCATGTTTCTTTTTCTTCTTAGTCGCTTGTCGTTGATAAAAACAATCGCACCAAAAAAAATTCTGCTCGTTTCTTATCAGCGATGAGAGAATAAGTATAATTCGAAATCTTAAATCTATTTGTTTAACTTTTTAAAGTAACATTTTTAAAGTATTATTTTAAAATCCATTCCGAAGCACATCGCAAACGGTCTTTTTATTCCACTTTTCCCCCCGCGCGATTAAATAGATGTAAATAAATAATTTTTCCAGGAAAACCATTCAGCATTTTTCGTCACATTAAAATTTCCAATGTGAATGGAAATAATGAATAAAATTCAATTTTCAAAGAAGGGAGAGGTGGCTTAGATGAGGGTGTGGTATCTAATTCAACACAACAATAGAATGAGCACGTGTCAACTTTTCGTTGATCTGTTCAGTGATGGTTTCACAATCGGTGACACCCATCACAGTAGGACCCATCAAAATGTCAGAAACATATCGGACAGCCTTAATTACTACCTTCAAATTGGGGGGGGGGGGGGGGGGGAAAAGAAAAACGAAAATCTCATCCCGTTACGAAAAAAAGAGAAAAATTTGCCTTTCGGAGATATTACCGGACTTCCGGAAGTTTCGCAAAAATAAATCAGCCCACCCTGAATAAATAGAAAAAAAGAGAAAAGCTCTCCATCAATCCGTTTCCTCTCTTCTATTAGTGGCCGAGAGGGCTATGGCGTAGGCTTTCTAGTTCTCGAGTCCGCCTGGCTGCGGGTTCGAATCCCGCCGTGGGCATGGATGTTTGTGTTTGTCCCGGGCTGCGTACTGTTATAACTTGTGTAAAAGGCGCAAAATGACCTTTGTAGTCGACGCCAAAATTTCTAGAACCCCCCCCCCCTCTCTTCTATTAGATGGCTCAAGGGCGTTCATCAAAATTCGGGCGGAATTTACCATTAAAACTTTTTTTTTTATAACACTGGCTTAAAAGTTGAATTTTAAATTATTTAAATATATAACGAAGTGGGTAGCTGAATTTAAATCAAGGATGTGTTTAACTTATGCATCAATTATTCTACACTTGATCTATTCGTTTAGGCTTGGCACTGATTAATTGATGATAGGAGAAACACCCAACTCATAATGACCTTAATCGCATTTATGAAACCATTTGTAGACATGCATTAAACGTACCAAAAGAGCAGAATTACTGTATATATTTTGAAATGTATATATAAAAAATAAATTTGGTCAGAGTTAAAATTACTAGATTTATTACGAGACAAATTTAAAGTCAAGCAACAATCAAGGAAAAAAATGATCTAATAACATGGAACTGCTGACTCCTTTTTTATATCACAACAGAAAAATCACATCCAATAAAATAGTTATTCTAGATTTGATTATATTTGATCAATTTAATTGCCTTTCGAAAGATCTAGTTTTAAATTGAATTAAGTTTTTTTTTCTTTTTTTGTATAGTCATTCAACAAAATTTCATCATTAAACAGAGAAGCCTAATAATTTGCACACGAAATGAGGGTATCAAATGAGTTTATTAAGAAAAATATCATCACAATCGGATGAAAAAGTAAATAAGTAATAATGCTGAAGATATTGCAAAAAAGTAAAAGTGTTATCTTTATTGTTATACGATGTACCTTCTGTACTCTGGAAAAAGAACAAGTTGAAGACATCTGAAATGAAGTGCTAGAGGAAGATAAACAAGATTATCTGCAGGGATGTGAACAATAGGCAGAAGTACGATAAGATTTCTTCAATCAGAAGAATAATGATAAAGATAAAACCAAGATACTAAGCGAAAATGAACTCGTGATACTTAGTAATGATAAATACTCGGAAGAAGCGAAGACATAAGAAAAAGAGGAAGACTAAAAAGATGATTTGAATGAACCCAAAACTGAAATAGATTGATATACAAACTGCAATACATGTGGTTCAGTAAAAGAAGAATTATGGAAAAGAAAGAAGGTTCCACGTATCTCCGATGGTTACAAGCTGGTATAATATAAGTATAACAAACAGAAGTTTCATTAATTTCGGGTTGATAGTTCGTCATGACATTTTCATGCATGACTCTTTGATTGCGTTGATATCCTCCTCTTTTTTCAGATCAGAAACAGATAAAAATCACTTGGCATTAAGTCCAGGCCGCACGATTGATTACAAGGAGGATGATCAGTTTGTTCTCAATCAAATGATAGTGTAATAGAAAGGACTAAAGGGATAATTTCCAAATTCCCATTTCTTTGATATTTTCTGGCCCCTGCTTTTCAAGCGGTTTTATTTTCCGATTTACGAAAGGTCTTTTTAAACGCCGATTAATAGTATATAAATTAAAAATATGTGAATAGTTTTCAGAGATGTTTTTGTATTCTTTACATTTATAATAAGTTATTTTGTGTTTAAGATAGCGTAATTAGCCTAAGAAAGTCTCAATTCTTCAGTTCAAATCGTGAAAACTCATTTACTTAGACTGAAATGAAATATCAGATTCCAAAAATACAGGGCATTCCAAAATGGACTTTACAACTTCAACAGAGTGTAGAAATTTATCCTAAAAATGCATATTTAAAAAACTTCAAATTTTAACTCAAACGATCACGGTAAAAGACTGCATTTTTAATGTTAATCTTACCTGAAGTCAATTTTCCCTAAAAAGCATTGCAGCATATCTGGCATTATTTAGGCAATTGAGGCAGAGATTCGGATTTTCAGGAAAATCGACAGGTATGGACGAAAGAAACGAGATCTTTAACGACACCCTACATAAACGCTGAGGGGGTCAGATTCAGGGCCAAGGAGGCCACAGGCTATCAGTCCTACTCGACAAATTCTCTAAATTGTCTTCAATTGGGATGTTTATCGTATCACCAATGCATGCCACAGATGACATTTGAGTTAAAATTTGATGTGTTTTGCTATTCAACGACCCATTAAACAATTATGCGTGTCGTCGAATTACTAAAGAAGTTGTAATATCCTTTCTGAAGCACCTCATTTTTTAGATTGATGATTTATTAATAATAAGGAATTTAACATACAGAATTTGAATTTGAACCCGCAGCTCTAGCTCCTATGAATAAAAAAGCATATACTGTCATTTAAAGAGACAGAAAAATCGTGTGAAGGAGAAAATATAAATATTTAAAAGATAAGATGAGAGACAAGAAATACACTGAATAATATTACCTGGAAGAAAATATTATTCTTCCATGATATTACTTTTACTGTTGTTAGTGGAATACCTAAAAATAAATAAAATCTTGTAAACATTCCAAGGAGGAGCTTTAGCACTGAACCAGAGATACATTTATATATTTATTAAAAAGAAATTAGCCCCCCCCCCCCCCCGAGTTGGGGAAGGCGAGTAGCAGATCCTGCGGTCATCTATTTTTATCCCTTTATCTTCACTTTTTACCTCTCCCCAAGGTTTTTAATCAAGAAAATTGATTTTCTCGAACGTAATATGTATAAAATGTAAAACACCTGGTAACTTCTTTCCTTTTTCATCATTTCCGAACGTATGATATATAACATGCCATATGTTGCCATAGTTCTAAGGACCAAGTGACCCCCCCCCCCCCCCTGGAACAATTGGGCCTAAACTTCATAGTACTGTAGATCTTGCCTAGAGGAATCTGGATACCGAATTTCACGCCTTTACATACCTAAATAGCACACGGATATATTGCCCTCCCTGAATCCCACCCCCGTAATTCCGACCCCAGTGTACCAATCAAAACTAAACTAAATAGTACAGATGGGCATGCCCATAGTAAGCTACATTCCGAATTTCAACCTTCTACCTCAAAAAATGTAGAAATTATGAAGGGGTACACAGTTAAGACATTATAAAACCAATACGTAGCTCCATTCTTCGGCTACTTAGGGCCAGTTCATTGTCTACATTCTCAAATGAGTCTTCTAAACTGAGTCTTCTGCAACAATGGATTTGCATTGTTAAGATGAGGAAGACTTGACTGCAACAATGTCTCAGCTGAGAAAATAGATAATGAACTGGCCCTAAATATAGATTGTGAGCACTTGAGCAATCGTGCGTCGACAAAGCGATTTCACGTGCGCGCGCCGATGTCAGTAATGCTTAAAAGATGAACAGAAAGTAACAATGTATTCCTTCTTGACAAATCGATTGTTACATGACATGACATTATCTTTGTATTCTTTACACTCACTGTTTTAGCACGTGAATTCGATTTGAAGGGGTCCACGAAAAATTCTGAAAAGTTGATACCGCCGAGCTAAGACTTTGATGGTCATATTTCTGAAAACAGAATTTGAAAAAGTTAATTCGTTTTCAAGTTATCGTGCAAACGGCCGGACGGCCGGATAAACGTACAGACCAAGGGCGCATTCTTATAAGTAGCTTTTATGCTAAAGCTCCTAATAAGCTTTATATTGTTACTGTCCATTTTATTTCCCGTCTGTTATCGTTTCAAGATAAAAAGAATACTTCATTTAAAAAAAAAAAATAGGCTGTCTACTTGTTTGGCTCAATGGCAATCATTTTTTAAAATTATAAATCTAAACGGAAATGGATAGCATTTGAGATAAAATTTTATATTTAATAAACACCCAACAAATGCGGTTCATTGGCTTGAAATTTTTTTCCAACTTCCTGTGGAAAATTCAAAAAAGGAGAGGTGTTTTAGTAAAACGATCAAAAAAAATAATTAAAAAGTAATTATTTCCGCTTCAAAGGATTAACTCTTACCAATCAAACGAGTCCATCATTTGCATTCGATGGCGAAAGGAACTCTATTTAGAATTCGATTCAAGACCTTTACTGAGAAAAAAAAATCTGGACACAGTGAATGAAAGGAAAAACATTATAAATAAAATAAAATAAACAGTTTTCGAATGCACGAGTCTTAATTTTTACGATAGATTCATCTTTTGAGTTTCATTTAAAGAAATGTTTTCGTTCTATGCGAAGTTATTGCCCTGTGTTTAAGAATTTCTTTTTTAAGATTGCCGTTCATTTCCAGTCTATTCAACTCTTAAATGAAATAAGTTGAGGAAAGACGAAAGGAAGGAAGGAAACAGACATGCTGTTTTCCCCATTATTATTTACTTCTTCGCTTTCCTTTGTCTTTGGTAGTTGTTTTTAGAACCAACAGACAGTATGCATGGTTTTTTTTATTTGTTTTTTTAATTTTTAATTTACAAAGAAATTTTCAAAAAGAGAAAGCAATAAAGCAAGCAAACAAACAGAAAGTTCCCTAAAAAATCCCATGGAAATTTAATTGGAAAATGTAGCCAAAGGATACATTTTATAAATGTAACTTTACAATTAATTTTAGAATTGTAAATCTGCTTTCCATGCATATGAAATTATCATTTCCATGACGAATCAGGAATGAAGACGACATAAAACGATAACTACGAAAATTGTAGCAGCGATGAACATAAAAGAAACTTTAAATTATTTAACAGGTGAAGGTAACTTTAACAAGAAGGTTTTTTTGGGGGTTTTTTTTTTATTCTACAATATTAAAATTTTATAATTCTGAAATAAATTTATCTAATAAGTTACGGTTCATTTCACCACTTTAATCCCAACTAGACACCAATTTCAACAATTATTTTTAGGTTCCTAGTTAGTTTGTAGTTACTTATAAACGTTCCCAAAAATATAACCTTCCAATAAACTTATAATAACTTATTTTATAAGTTTAATAAAAATAAGTTATGATACAAAGCTCAAACTCCATAACCATATAACAATGTCAACTAATCAATTCCCGAATGATCAAATTTTATTTTAGAATCTTATAAATTGCACCGATTTCATTTTTCTCATATTCAAAAATGCAAAGTTGGTCGTCCTGTTGGTCATGTTCCGAATAGATAGGACATGCGTGCCTATTATAACTCTTGCTCACTTTTTGATGATCTATATGAATCTGAAGTCAAAATCAAAAAATTCGAAAAAATTAGCAAAAAAAAAACAAAACACGACCGACTTCGCGAATACAATAACGATGCTTTTAATTAACATCCTTATGGTAATGCAGTACCACACATTCTCAACTGTTTTTTTTTTATTGAAAATTATAATTTTTATTAAGCTTAATAATTTTTCTACATAGTTTTTTAAAATAGATTTTGTAGAAAGCCTGTAAACTTTACGCATCATTTATTGGTTCCCAATACTTAACATAACTTCATGATTGCTTTATGGTGCTAATAACTAGTTGATGACGCTTAATGAATCGTGGACGAGAACATGCGACTGGAAAACTTTCAATAGAATACATTCCAGATGATTTACTTGAGTGAGGCACGAAAACGAACTGCTCATACGAGTAATTAACATTCTCTAGGAATTTCTCGCTGCTGGATGCATACGAAGAATGAAGAGACCACTTTGTAATTCTTTTATTATGTTTATAAAGTTAAAGGTTACACTTAAGAAAGACCAAAAAAAAATCAATAAAGAAATACGGAGAGCCATGTACATAATAACCAATTTGTCTTGTTCAAGAAGGTAACTGCAGATAATTTTAATGTGAACGCAAGTTTTATTTGATCTCCTTCTATATCAAGATTTTCGCAACTAAAAGGGTATTAATGAGATGAAGGGGGGATTGAAACTAGTGCAGGAGATGCAATGGGGATGATGGTGATGTGCAGAAGCCTTCGCCACTTACACGGGGAGGAGGATAAATACGACCTTTGCAACTTCCACCGGCGACTGCATCTGAATACTAAAGAACCCGACTCCATTCAGCGGCGAAATGGGGGTCCAACATAAAAAAATCGCTCAAGATTTTTCCTCGTTGAGCAAAGGAGGGGAGAAGGAAATTTATCTATGTTGGGTCTTTCAAAAAAAATTAAAAAATAGGTTGTTTCCTTCCTCCAGAGATAAACAAGACACCTAAAGTGATATCCTAGCAAACGACTGACTGACTGGCATACACTCGCAAACTTAATAATGATTTGAAGACAACGACCGATTTAATCCGAATTACGTTTCTCCAATATGATGCTCACTTTCACCTCGGTCATAATTTTGGATAATTTAGAAATAAATTAAACGGTCTCCCTTAAACTTGTTTTTAAGAGACTTTTATTTTCTCATAATATGAAATACTGAACAGGATTGCTTGGTTATTATTTTAATTTATTACTCCATTAAGCTGCTACGTTAAAATGAATTGACATGATTAGGTAAATAGTCTGCTTCTATTATAGGTAGCCTATTTTTTTCCTCTTACTGACCATTAAGTAATATGGTTCAACCTATTGTAGCAAAAAAGTATGCAGTTCTGTACCTTTTTATATTCCGGCTCATATAACATTTATGAATAGACAAAACTCCACTGATCTTTTCCACTAGACAAAACAGTTAACATGTTTTAATAGATATTTCCATGATTTATTAATAGCTTTCAATGAAATCAAATTCCACCACTATTAAACCTAATGGTATATTTATTGCACATACAGTATTTTCCTGAAAACAAACTGGATTGCCTTCTGTCTTTACAGCATCCCGGTTTCGTCGAAGCATAATATCACAAAATTCGACAGTTAAGTGAACCTTATCCGACAAATTGGAACAAAGAAGATCAAATCGCATTCGAAATTGTTGAGCTCACTCTCCTTATTCAAGCTCGCTCTCTCTCACTATGAGTATGTTCTGCTCAATATAGTACGTAAGAGATTTCTAGATCGAGGGATTGACCCAAACGAGCCAATTCTTTAGTCCATGAAATCCAGAGCTTAGCTTTTCTAGAGTCTATTTTTAATATCCAGAATCTTGTTGAGAGAGAAAAAAATCCGAGATTTGCTTCACTTCAAATACAGATCAACGAGCAATAGCATGCTGGATGTTTCTTGCGGAGCATCGAAAAATAAAACAACTGAATTTCCGATTTTACGCCGTAAATGGAGATAAGGAGCATAGATAAAATTCTTATTATTGGAATTGAAATATGTTACAAACCATGTTTTTATTACAATAAAAAATTGCAACATAGTTCGTAATAGTTAGAAAATGTATTTAATGCACGGTTAAATAAAATAATTAGACAATTGTGTAAAATATTTACCACTTTCAATATTATATTTTTTTTTATTTCAGAAACATTTTATAAATTCAGAAAGTCTGAAAGAATGGGAGAAGGGTAATCTAATTGCAATAATGTCTAATTCATACAAACTGCGGAATGGAATAGTAAAGCGCGGAAAGATAGCGGTTTGACCTCGAAAAGATGAGCCGTCGAGCTTAAGATCTCGTTAGTGCTTAAAACTATATAAACAAACTCCTCAAATGAAAAGTGAATCCTCCCACCAATGGAAGATACGCCAACCAATGACAGAGAGATCTAGGATAAAAAGTGAACGCTATCGCACCCTGTCAACGACAAATTCGAAATCCTTGAATTTTACGAGTGAAGAAGTTGAACTGACGTTCGGAACGAACGCCTTTAGTCTAACGGGTTAAGTAATGTGGACTGTATTAATAACTAAAAATGCCAATAATTATCAATTTGAAATGATTTATTAAATATGCAATAATGCTGAAAGCGCCTGCCGTAAATTGAACAATTTTAATGCTTCTTGCCGCTCACTTTGCAAGGCGGTAATGGTCGTTTGGACAATCGTGACAATGTACTTCAAATTGGAAGAAATGTTGTTTTGTTTCAAAGAGTATTGACAAGCAAAAGGTAAAGTATGGCAACTCGGGCAAGAAAAATATTATTGATATCACTAATAGTGATCACTTGCTCTATTGAGGTCCAAAAACTTAAATGACTGCGTTTTCAGTAAGCAAGAGGACAACATTCTTGGAAGTATCCTCAGGCGTACAATGAGGAGAACAGCATGACTGTCAAGTTTTCAAGCATGACTTTTAAATTTTCATTTTAATAACTATAACTTTTTCTTTGAAAATATTGCATTAAAAGGTACGTATTCTTGAAAGAAGTCTGTAAATTCAATGTCAGCATCTCTTATATTGAGTTGTCAGGTCAGTTCGTTCGGTTTTTACAAACAGTTATCTGTAAAGTGCATCCCCTTCCTAGTTTACAAAGTTTCCTAATGTTGTTATAGCAGAGAGAAACATCTCTCGAAGTCTCTGTTCAGACGATTAATTGTAATACTGTACTGTAACGAATTCGAAGACTTCGAACCGGTATCTTTAAGAATTATCTTTAGCCGCGGAACCACGAATGAAAAAAAGAATTGCAAAAGTTATATTTGGTAAGAATTAGTCTACAAGACCTGTATATTTCTCTATATAATGCATCCTTCAAGACTTGAACTCGTATCTCTATTTTACACCTCGCTATGAAATGCATACAAAATACTAAGCAGCCAAATTAAAAAGCTATTTACAGCACAATAACTCTTTCCATTAGGCGAAATTCAACTTATTTGTCTGCATATCCTGTGGATAAGGGATTTTCATTTCTAAAGAAAAAGTAAATATCAGGTCGTTGCATATCAAATGTCGGATTTCGAGGTGGGTTCTGCGCTTCAGCACGGTTTCCACGTTTAGTAGCAAGTACCCATAACAAAGTGGTACATTCCCAGAGATAAACCTATCAGCGACCAACTGCCTGAAATTTGCATGTCTGCGATGATATTTAATAGCGCTTGAACCAAAGCGACTTCATAGTCGTGACTTCATACGAATTACGTGTGATAATGCATTACGAGTTCAGGTTGAATCACACTGCATCCAACGCCTCTCGAAGCATCAATAAGGTATTCGGTGTAGGCACCATAAACGAACGTACTGTACAACGTTGGTTCCGAAAATTCCGGGCGGGAGAGACGGACCTGGCAAATGAGCCACACGGCAGACTGCCCAACGTGTTGAATGACGCTGATCTGAAGCGATCTGTGGAAGAGGACCCGTCAAAAACTGTTCGGGACCTTGTAGGGGATCATTCTGTATCAGCGTCGACTGTCAGTAGACACCTTAGGACCATCGGCAAGGTGAAAAAGCAGGACAAATGGGTCCCACATGAACAGTTTGGTGGAACATCCATGGTGTAGTGCATTACAGCTTCCTGCAGCAGAGGGAGACGATCACCGCTGCGACCTACTGTCGTGAACTGCATCGTATGCACACAAAACTGTGTCAGCAACAACCTGCACTTGTGCATCGTAAAGGCGTCCTTCTGCTGCATGACAACGCGCGTCCGCACGTTGCACGAACGACCGTACAGGCGCTACAGGCTCTGGGCTACGAGATGCTTCCACACCTCCCGTACTCTCTGGACCTCTCCCCTACCGATTACCATCTTTTCCAAAGCCTAGACAATTTTCTCAGGAGGAAAACATTCCTAACCCAAGCAGACGTCGAAAACACATTCCGGGAGTTTATTGAGTATTATTGAGGTTTATTAAGTACAGAAAGATGCTTGATGCTATTACTGGTGGGGGGACGGGACGTCTGTCCGTCTGTAACTCGATCTTCTCGAAGATACGAAAGATTTTGAAAATCTTTTTTCGCCATTCGATATATATGGTTCATCGCGCGAACCATTTCGAAGATGGTTGAAATCGGTTCATTAGCGCGACTCTAATGGTATTCTGGTACCCCCTACAAATTTTCAATGCTAAGATATAGTAAGTAATACTTCAAACAACTGGTAAGGACGAGCTATGAGCGAATATAACGTAATTAAGTATTGTTTTCGCCAATCGATAAAAATGACTCAGCACACTTACTATTTCGAAGATGGTCGAAATCGATACAATGGCACGTGCTCTAATGGTACCATTATGACACCCCTAAAACTTTCAATGCTAAGATATAACAAGTAATAATACATCCAGCAACTCGTAACGACGAGCTAAGAGGGAATATAACAATATTAAGTACGTAATCGCCAATCGATAAATATGGTTCTAAGACTGTCGAAATTGGTTCAGTGGTACCTGTTCTAATGGTTTCTAGTGATGTGAAGATTTTCATCGCTAAGATATGGCACGTAACACATAAAATAACTGGTAACGACCTGTCGTGAACGAATATTTAAAAATAATTAATAAGCTCGAAGGTGGTCATTCAGTGGAATCTGTTCTAATGTTTTCAAAAACGATTCAAAAATTTTGGAAATATGTTTCCAATGGGTTATGTGACGCGACTACTTTAGCCTTATGTCATTCATTAATGGTTTATTACATAATATAATAAACCAGTAGAGAATGCGTGGTGTTGCATCACCATAATGATGTTAATTTAAAGCGTCTACGGTAGACGTCATATATCAACTTTATGACTTAGTTACCTCGACCGAATTGTAAATTTTGTATACGTAATAGAGAGTTAAGCTTTATTAAATTATAATTTACGGTTTGTATTTTTTACATTCTCATTTGTTTTTATTTTCAGTATATTGCAATTTTTTTCCGATTACCAGTAGTTTTTTTAATATCACAGACAGTTGGTACAGGCGGTTGTTTACTGTTTATTTGGCTCAATAAAAAATAAATGAAATAAGGTAGTGTTTATTGCGGTTATTATTTCGCGTTTCTCCAAATTAACGAGACCTCTTTCTTTCCATCGATAATAGAGGAGCAACGGTCATAGAGGGTATGAATTGCGCCTTTTTTTCCCTCTTCTCGCCTTTACCTCAAGGGGGCTGTCCGTATGTGTGTATGTGTGCGCGCAGATCGTCAGTTGGAGCCGCCGCGGGAGTGGGGTGGAGAGGAGGAGGAGGTCGGATTGCCTGACATCGACGGCCATTATTGAAGAATGAGTCGCTGGGAGCGTGGGAAACATTCTGTCACCTGAAAGGAGTTTGGAGCGAACCAGGAACGAAGAAGGGGGAAAGAGAGAAGCGGGGAGGAGGGGGAATGAAGAAAACAGGGGAGAATACAACGAATCGAGTCTTTCTTATCACCGCGTTAGCTCAGCTCAACTAGGCAACTACAATACGAGGAATGCAGTCCGCGTTTGATAAAACTAAATAATGCCTTACTACAATAGATAATGCTGGAAACGCTTTCGATGAACTGCTTTTGAATTCTTAATTTAGAATTTCAAGGAGAAATTGACGTTTCTGGTTCGGATGTGTAGATAATGATAATGAGTCCGTTCTTTCGATCAATTTAATTATATGTCTCTGCTCTGATTTACACCTGGAAAAAGTTTATATTCATGACATGTGACAGGCTATTAAATAGTTCGAAGTTCTCATTTAACTTCTGATGGCTGCATTAATCTTAAGACCTTGAAGTCTTTGTCAAATAATCAGAATGCTAAATGAAATTTATTAAAACTTTAAATTACCTGAAGACATTACTAAATATAATTTCTATGTTTGGGATATTTCAATTTAATTTCGTTAGCTATTTTTTCAAACTTATTTAGTCATGTTCATTGTATCTTTATAGCAGAAGCTTACCAAAAGTAGCGAGCCTTCTCATTTGCTTGATCGATTGTTGATCCTATTGGATGGATAAGAATTATAATGCTCTTGAAGAATACTTTTTTGTGGAATTGTTCTAGAACAAGAAGAGAAGCTTAGTTGATATCCCGTGGGCGTTAAATGTCCGAGATTCAGCGTGGACTAAGGTGTCTTCGGTGTAAGATGTCGCTACAGGACACTCCAGCACAACTGGATTCATCCAAATACAACGAAGTGCCAAATAGGAAATGGCTAGTACCATAGCTATCCTACAATAAAATCTTGTAAACATTCCAATGAGGAGCTTTAGCAGTGAAGCAGAAATACATTTATACATTATACATTTATTAAAAATAAATTAACCCCCCCCCCCAGTAATTTAAGGCAAATAGCAGATCCTGCGGTCATCTATTTTTACCCCTTTATCTGCACGTTTTACCTCTCCCCAAGTTTTTTAATCAAAAAATTGATTTTCTCGAACATAATAAGTAAAAAATATAAAAAACCTCGTATCTTCTATCCTTTCTCATCATTTCCGAACGTATGATATATCACATGCCATTTGTAGCCATAGTTCTAAGGACCAAGTGACTGCCACTCCCGCAAATCTGACCCACTGGAACAATTTGGCCTAAACTTCATAGTAATGTAGATCTTGCCTAGAGGAAACTGGATACTGAATTTCACACCTTTACGTACCTAAAGAGCAGATAGATCTTTTGTCCTCTCTGAATCCTACCCCCGTAATTCCGACTCCGGTGCACCAATCAAAACCAAACTAAATTGTGCAGATGGACATGCCCATAGTAAGCTACATTCCGAATTTCAACCTTCTACCTCAAAAAATGTAGAAATTATGAAGGGGACGGACTGACATTATAAAACCAATAAGTAGCTCCATTCTTCCGCTAATTTATAATATAGATTATCAGCACTTGAGCAATCATGCGTCGACAAAGCGATTTCACGTGCGCGCACCGATGTCAATAATGCTTAAAAGATGAACGGAAAGTAACAATATATTCCTTCTTGACAACTCGATTGTTATATGACATGTCATTATCTTGGTATTCTTTGCACTCACTGTTTTAGCACGTGAATTCGACTTGAAGGGGTCCACGAAAGATTTTGAAAAACTGATATCGCCGAGCTAAGACTTTGATGGTCATATTTCTGAAAACAGAATTTGAAAAAGTTAATTCGTTTCAAGTTATCGTGCAAACGGCGGCTGGATAAACGTGCAGACCAAGGGCGCATTCTCAAAGTAGTTTTTATGCTAAAGCTCCTAATAATGTAGATAATTAATTTCACAATCTGGTATTTATTTAATTCCATATGCTCATAATTAATTCCATAAGGTTATTATGGTAGAGAATTTAGATCGGTGTGTTTCCTATCGTTCCTGGACTGCAGACGATTGGAAAGCTGTTCTTTGAGTGATAAGTCACGCTCTTCATTCACTCTTCCAATCTGATGGACGTATTTAGGTTTGACGACTGCCTAGCTAAAATTTTTCTCGTACTGTGTTCTTCCAACTATTAATTTTTGGCAGAGGCTTCGTAATGATATGTCGGTTTTCATGGATGGGATTCGGCATTAGTAATTCTATCATAAATCATAAAGTCTGAAGTCACGTATTGGACAATATAGCCCTACCAAGAATGAGAACAATATTGTGTGGAAATAACGGTTATCAGGAAGTCTACGCTGCATGTGCAAAGACTTGAAATCGAATAACCTACCCATTTGTCATAGTCCTGATGTTAATCCTCTAGAACATCTCTGGCATTAAGAAATGGATATGAAATCGAATACAAATCAAATACGAAATTGATGAAAATATGCCTTCACCCGTTGCCGCTATCATATGGCTAAGCAAAAAGTGGACCAGGTAATTACTAATTGATATAATAGAATTAAACGATTTTCTCCAAAACACTTAAAGTATCCGAATACCTCTGTTATGTATGTATCTGAGGAATAATCGGAATAAATTTTTAAGCATCATTGCCTTACAGAGAACGTAATTTTTTGTAGATAGGCTTATATTTGGGCCAACGATTGTTAAAATTTCAACGAAATTAGATGATGCGTTCAAACTTTAAACTTAGGGAAAACAGCCACGAAAATATTTGAAATGTCAATGGAAGTTTATGGCGATAATTGTATATCCCATAGAAGATATTTTGAGGAGTTCGGATATGTTCAAAGAAGGTCAAGAGAATTTGAACGACGATGAACAGCTACGTCGTCCGAAGTCGGCGAACAATGACGAACTCTTGCATTAAATGCGCGACTCAGCGCTACCAATTCAAATAGAAGTATGATGGCAGAAGAATTTAGCGTCGGGAAAATCTAATTGGCAAAGTTATAACTGAAAATATAGGCAAATGGAAGATCCGTGCTTTACTTGCACCGCGCTCATGAACAGCTCTTGTGCGACGCATTGTAGACATCAACTGTTAACAAATTGTTAAAACGGCTCGGATGATTCGATAGTTATAGGTTATAAAACGTGATGCTATATCTCACTGAGACGGAAGACATTGCGCTTTCAAAAATTACGAAATCAAGAGAATGCTCATCTGCTTTTAATAAATCAGAGACATTCTTCATCGGGAATTAGAATTACTGGTGAATTTTATTTGGTTATATTGGAAGAATTGTACAAATAAAGCCCAAAAACAAAGAGCCTGATAATAAGACAATGAGGAAAACTGTGGAATGGAGCAAACTATAAAGAGAGAACTTCTACTCCACAAAGATGAAGAAAATACAAATATCGGATAGTATTTTCTATGTCGTTGTAGATTACGGGTTTTCGCATTATAGTTTATTTCCTTTCCATGAAAATCAACCAGTGTTCAAGACACCTCTCTAGCAGTTTCTGGCTCAAAAATAAGGGCGATCTCGACCATCCACATTATTTGTCAGATTCAGCACTGTCTTATTATTTCCTGAAAGAGTCAATGAAACGGACGATGTGATGATATTGAAAATCTTCGTGACAAATACTCGAAGTGATTCCGAATCCGAGCTCCAAAAATCGCTCCGCTCATTATTTAATAGCTCCCAACGTTATATCAACGCAGAAGGAGCATATTTTGAATAGGGAAAGAAATAACATAATGCCCGTTTATTTATTAGTAGCACAGATTTCCACCTTGTGTAGTATATGCTAATGATGATAAACAGCATCACACAAAATATTGCCAGGAACTAGAAATTCCTCGTACCATTAGGTTTTTTTCCTTGTTTTGTTTTTCAGTATTATCTTAGTTTTTGATAGAAAGTGCATTATCTTACTTATCTTTGACTTCAGCGAAGCATTGAGGTCTTGGTTCTAGTAAGCTTCAGAATGCACGGCTTCAGCAACTTCGGCACCGATTTCCGAAAAATTTATTTAGTTCTGAAGGCAAATGGAGCTTATCATTGATACTTGCTTGCTTAATTAAAGCAGAAACACAAAAAGCGCAAATATCATTAAAAAAAAAAACAAATAGAAATTATAAATTCTATAAATCATATAAACTTAATCCTTCGACAGCACGATGCTGTTTTAACTTTACAGACAATTCAATATGCTATTTGAATTATTCTTTTGAAGTAATCCTTATATTCAGTCATAGAAAACTGATTTCATATATGTTCTTTAAACAATTCTTATTTTTTAATGCAAATACATTGTTAAAAAACATTAACCTCAAAAATAATGTACAAAAAACGTAATAGCGTGATTAAAGGGCGAAAAACCCTAAAAAACTCGAACCAATCAACTGATTCCTGGAAATCGAGAAGAGGGGAAGAACTTTGATTTTTTTACCATTAAAATAGGTTGGAAAAAAATCTTTCACAAAAGTGGAGAAATACACCTACGCACTTGTTGCGAATGAGCTGAACCATTAAAGCTGTTAATGCGAAATTCTATCTGTTACGCTTGACAAGAAAAATTGTTAAACGATCGAATAAAGAAGGGTAAGGAATCCAAAACACTAAAAGCGAAAGAGAAGAGAAAAGAGGGGAAATAAGAAAATCTGAAGAAAAAAAATAAGAACGAAAAAAAAAAAAGAAAGAACTCACCGCACTTTAAGATCCCCGTTACTGAGGACAGGATACGGCATTAATTTTTTTTTAATATAAAAACCCTTTCGGAACTCTAAATGGATTCACCTATTACAAATCGAATTCGTGTCATGATTTGACATTATTTGCCAGGTAATTTCTTTTTCATTGAACGGACGGCAACGGAATTTTCTAATGGACTACAAGAAAAAAAACCTCTAAACTGTGTAATTTAAAATGCATATAAGTAGAAAGGTTAAATTCAAGTATAAATGAACTCCATTTGACATGGCCATCTTGAGCGGGAATTCGGTTTAGCACTTATTAAATTTGAACTTTCATTAGGTCAAAAATCGATTACCTTTTTATTTTTATAAAATTTTTAGCTTTCTTCTTTAGGACCATTTTAAATTAAGCTCTTCCTCGTTTTAAATCTTTATTTGAATACGATTGAGCTGAACTGTTTAGATTAAAACTACAATGTTATTCATAATTTAAGCATTGGAATGGATAATTTAAGTGAGGAGTAAATGAGAAGCAAATAGTGAACATGTTTTTAATGTTATTCGTTTCGTTTTATTTACTTAAAAACTAAGATGCAGATTTAAAATACTAAGTGAAACTCACTATAGATTTTCGCTCAGCGCCCCGATTTAAAACTGCATACGACAGACAATACTAAGAGCGATTTTACATTAAAACAGGAGTTTACAAATACTTGTTTCCATTTTTCATATAATTCGTAATAATTTTTCCGAAGATATTTACTTTAATCATAAATATCTTTTAGGAATATTACACTGTATTTCTTCTACATTGTGATTATAATTTTTAATATCTCTTTTTCATAATTATTATCGAAAATGTATTATTGTGAACTGAAAAAAAAAATATTAATCTTCTAACATATTGTAAAATTGAAACGAAGAAAAAAAAAAAAAAAGAGCCAAGCGAAATGAGAACTCAGAACTTTAAAAGTATCGTGCAAGTTAGGTAAATAAAAAAAAAAGAAAAAAGAAAGAAAACAAAAAAAAGCAAGCTTTTTTCTTCATATAAAAAACATTACCTAATGCTTTTGTGGTCATTTAAAAGAACATTTCTCAAACTGAGATCAAAAATCCCCGTAATTAAAAAACGATAAAGAAAGAGAGAAATCGTGTAATTTATTTTATTTGAACAAAATTATACGGTAGATGATTAACTGAAATAATCATCTCTAATTCTTTAATATTATTGAACTGAAATAACTGAAAATGGGATGCTCCATCATTCAAAATTCATTCAGAATTAGAGTGCTGCAGTAAAGCCGGATAACATGTTGAGACTAATCTGTTTTTGCCTGTGAAAAACATTCTTATCTAGTATACAACAACGAATTTTCAGGCAGACGTAAGTAAAACTCCACAATCTTTTTAACGAATATTTCAAATTTTTACAAATATTTTAAAAGTATGATGATAATGATATTCATTTCTTTTAAAGTTCTGAAAATGAAAATTACGGAAAATATTCGAAATGAAAATACTGTTTTACTGTTTATTACAGAACAACGTGTATCATATCAATGAACAGAAAAACTCCACCTCCCTACCCCGAAATAAAATCCTGGATACGGCCCCGCAAACCCCCACAAACAAAATCACAGAAAGAAACTGCGAAATGCCAGATCGTTGGCGTAACACGGCCAATCCAGAGACGAGGCAGATATCCATTCAGATCATGCCTGATTACGTGATGATAACGGGTGAAGCATCTTATTGTTGGAACAGGCAGACCTACGAGTCTCCGTCTAATTGAGGATTAGGAACTGCTCTAGTAAATTACAGTAAGGTATCCCAATTAGTTTCTTGAAAATAATGAGCCATCAAGCACAGATGTAAAATTTTGAGTTTTCCTGTTCTTGCATGCTCTTCTGTAATAAACAGCAATTTATACAAAGTACGTAAAGTAGTTTCATTCGTTTAGAATTACCCATTATAAAAGCATCAAGAAGGCAGCCTTCTCTGAAGGTCAGGGCCGCCGCGTGCAGGTTATGGCCAGCACAAAGGCGCCTCATTAAAGGGGAGCACTATGTAACCACAATAATAAATTGAAATTTGTTATCACTACAATCTAAAATAAATAAAAAGGGGATAAAATTTAAATAAAAATAAAAGACTCAAAGAAGTTATCTGCAGCTCAAAACATGGATTGCGAGCGCTCAAAATAAAGATTGAGGGCGTTAGAATTTAATTTGCTCAATAGGCATCACTTATCCACGCGGTGGCCTTGCTGAAGGTGCATGCAACCAAAAATTTTGCGCATAAATTGAAAAGATCCGTCGAACTGTAAGAGGAATTTTGCAACTAAAACTGCGCAAAATTTTGTATCAAAACTGGACAAGCATCAGGAACGTCAGTAAGAAGACCACACTGAGAAAACACAATATGCAACGAAGGAAGATGACCAAAAGGAAGGAACTGAAATGCTATAATAGAACATAAGAAGAAATTAACCAAAATCTACAAGAGGTTGACTTTCTTTAAAACTTACATGAATTCTGATAGGGTACTTAGAAGCACGGTGAAAAGTAATTCAAAGGAATGCATCAAAAATCCGAACGTTCAATCGAATTAATAAAAATAGCTACCAACATTTCAGTAATATCTGTTATTCGATATTTTACAAGACTACTAAATAGAACACAAACAGAATCAGAGGACTCGGGTCGCAATACATTATTAGAAAAATCATATGAATTAGATGCCTTCTATTTGTTTGTGGCAGCACTAACAGACGAGAAATTTAACAAATGACTGTGTACGTAACTAATTGATCAAACATTTAAATTAACCCACTTAAATTAAACTACTTAAATGTAATTAACCTGTGTCTTATGAGCATATAGCTCTATATCCATTATATCTTATTGTATTCTCTCCTCTCCACACAAAGAAGTGATTGGCAATTTATCAACAGGACAGTATTGATGGGATAATAAAGAGAGATGGAAATAATGACGCGAACATATGGTGAAATTTTAGAATTCAAATTCGTAAATGCGTTGTCATAATACGTACACAATTTGTTGTACAAAGAAAGACTAAATACTTCCAAGTAATATGAGAGGTAGTCCGGAAATACAAACCTTTGTAAACCAATATTGAATGAATGGAAGAAAAAGATTTCTGTACTGATGAGTACCGTTGGATACTTTTGAAAGACCTAAATTGCCATCTAAACGCAATGATATTCATATTCATCATATTCCCATCAGATATGGAATGTATATAAGCAGCTCTGCTTGGCAATGGGTGCATCTTTGAAAGCCTTGTTGAGAAGAGTCTAATATTCAGAATACAAAAGACGGCACACGCTATTGGAAACTATAATATAAACAAAGAGGCTCTTAAGTCGTGTCCAAATAGTGGATCGAAAGCATGAGAAGCGAAAAATCCACAATGAATATGAGTCTACCAATTCATCGTTTACGAGATAAAGCAGATCTGTACATATATAACTTACGTGTCTTGGGGTTCTCACCATTGCGATGATCAAGAGAGATGCAAAGCTCTCCAAAGATCGATTAAGTTCCTGGGCATTATGGGACTCCAAAGTTCGTAGACAAACAGCAGTATGGCATACTATGGCCATCACTCCTGTACAAAATGCTGATTAGGTGTCGTACAATAACTTAAACCGTTATTCTGTACCCAGACGATCTCTATTCCATCGTTCTTTGCCTATTCTGTGCCTCTATTCCATCGTTGACTGGCAACGAAATCGGCTTTATTTTGATCAAGCTAATTTGTGGACTCGATACTGCGTTCTTCACTTTTTATCCATTGTATATATACAGGGTCGAATCACATTATTATGACCACCCCCTACGTTTGTCTTGGGGGTTACCCAGCTGAGGAACTATGTCACGTGTTGGGAATTGGTTAGGTGACTATATAAGGTAGGTGTTCACTATGTTAAAAACAAATCACTCATTGCTGCAATGGATAAGAAACGTGATTTATCAGATCTGGAAAAGGGGATGATAACACTGGTCTACAGTGGAAAAGTATTCGAAATAATTTGAACTAATTTCTGCTTGTCTACCCACGCTGAAGAAGAGTTGATAAGTAAAAGTCATTTATTAGTTTCAGTTTTCACGATACCTGATAATTTCCGAATTTAACGATTCTACCCTCAATGAACTTGATAATGCTGATTTTTATTTAGTTAGTTGGCAACAAATGTTAAGAATATTGTGTTTTAATGCTCTGCTACCTGGATTACAATTAGGCTACACGAAATTTTGTTGCTTTATAGAAAAGAGCATTATAATTAAAGGTGTGGCCTCATCGTCAGTCATTTCAACCTGGGCAGAAAAATGTTCAAAATGACCCTTTAGTTGATCCACAAAAAGTGTTATTTCCACCATTGCATATAAAACTAGGGCTGATAACGAATTTCGTAAAAGCAATGAACAAAAATGGAGCTGCTTTTCAATATCTTCGCCAGAAATTTTCAAGCTTAAGTGAAGCTAAGATTAAGGAAGGTATATTCGTCGGTCCTCAAATAAGAAATTTATTTCAATTTATTACTTTGATTCTGTTTTGGAAGGTAAAGAAAAAAAAGCCTGGGACGATTTTCGCCATATCGCAACTAACTTCTTGGGAAATAAGAGGAGTGACAACTATGCTGAACTTATTGAAAATATGCATCATCATACCAAAAACTGGGTTGTAGCATGTCCTTGAAAATCCACTTTTTACAATTGTGGGGCTTTTAGCGATGGGGAGCGCTTCCATCAAGACATCGCATACATGGAAAAACGATATCAGGGCAAGTGGAACGTTTCAATATTGGGGGATTATTGTTGGACTGTTTGTCTAGATGTTACAGAAGCAGAATACAAGAGGGTAGCGAAAAAACCACGTCGCAATTCTGCTAATGAATAGAAGAACCGTATGATTTCTGTTAATTTTTGCAAAAGACTTGTAATTTGTTTTTCTAAAAAACGGAAACTAATTTTAAAATATAATTATTATTTTTGTATTCAACATGTGAAAATGAATAAAAAAAAAAGAGTTACTTTACCTGAAGAATACTTTTTTACAGTCAAATTTTGTAGATCAGTGTAATCGGCTTTCGGGCCAAGGGTGGCAGCATTTCGGAAACCGCGCAGTTTGTGAACTGTTCTCGTGCTGCTGTAGTTAAAGTGTACCATGACTGGGAAAATGGGACCGTTCAGAATAAACGGTATGGAAACTGTGGGGCACCACGTGCCATTGATGACAGAGGTGAACGTCGGCTGCGAAGGTGTGTGAAGAGCAACCAAAGAGCAATAGTGGACCAGTTTACCGCTCAAACCAACGAGGGTGCTACCAGACATGTCTCTAAAACCACAGCACAGAGGATCCTGCTACGTATGGGCCTCCGCAGCAGACGGATGGTTACCGCACCCATGCTGAAGAAGGTTGATCGACAAAAAACGGCTTCAATTTGCCCACTGGACCACTTCTGACTGGAAAAAGGTTGCCTTCTCCGATGAGTCACGATTTCTGCTCCACAGAAGTGACGGTCGTTGGCGGGTGAGGCGAGAAACCTCCGAGAACAAGCATCCTGCAACCATTGTTGGACGAATCCAGGCTGGTGGTGGCAGCGTTATGGCGTGGGGAGTGTTCTCATGGCATTGTCTGGGCCCACTGCTACCTGTGGAAGGCACTCTCAACCGATTCGGTTATTTATCCATAACTGCAGATCAAGTACACCCATACATGGCGCCTGTCTTCCCAGAGGGGGATGGTACATTCCAGCAAGACAATGCGACGTGTCATACGGCTGCAATTGTTCGGGGGTGGTTTGAGGAACACGACCAAGAGTTCCAAGTACTACCCTGGCCCCCTAATTCCCTAGACCTCAACCCAATCGAGAATCTTTGGGATCACCTCGATCGTCATGTGCGTGCTATGGAACAACCACTGCATACCCTTCAGCAGCTATCGGATGCTTACAGTCTGCACAGCAACAGCTACCAGTAGAAACCTACCAGAATCTTACTGACTCACTCCCACGCCGTCTAGCTGCTGTCCGTGCCGCTAAAGGCGGTTATTCGGGATTTTAGCTGATTGCCATAATAACGTGACTCGACTCTGTACATATGACAAACTAATCTCTAGGTTATTCAAAAAAGAGCTTTTTCGCTAATCCTTGGATAGTGTAATAAAACCTAGTAGGCAAGAAAAAATTATAAAGCACATGAACATTATATTCGCGATGGAAGTTTACTATAATAAAGTATAGAAAGTAGATATATCCAACAAAAACTCAAATAAGAAACGAATACTGAATAATACAAAATTATCTGTAACATTTAATTTACAATGTAATTGTACATTATCTAGAACGTAAAACAATCAGAACGAAAACGTTGGTTATGTCTGTAATGATTTTTCTGTTGCAAGATACCCCTGAATACAAAATTCAAAGTGAAATTAACTTCACCTTAAAGTGATTTTCTCGACATTTTTGTGTTTAAAAAGAAAGTGATGTCCATTCGCAATTATCATCGCCCCAAAAAGTTTTGATTGTATTATAGAAGTAGACGAGTAATGATATTTCATTGGATCCCCTTTAATATGTGTGAACAGTCTATCTGGGAAAGATACTGAAGATCAGATAATACTTACGGATAGCCAAAAGAGAACCATAAACGAAATAATTAAAAAGAGGAAGAAGAAGAAAAAAAAAAAAAAAAGGAGGGTTGAGAACACAGACTTAACGAGTTCTAATAAAGGGCTCAGAAGTGGTTGTTAATTTTTTTTTGGCCACGAATGGTTTTGACTTAGATTTTTTTTTAGTTTGGTTATCTCTCGCTCTTTCTCAAGACGCATTAATAACTTTTAAAACTTTAAAGTGCAGATACAAGGAACTTTATAACTCTTTGTAAAATTTGTTATTTTATAGTAGGCAGTGGTAGGAGATTTTTTGTTAAGGATCGGCATAATAGATGGCGACAGTGGAAATTAAAGTTTTTAGTTTCAATTTCATTTCCCAATCACAAGATTTCATGGGCATCTCAACAGATGGTAGATCGGCCTACATCAGTTTTCCTAATCAGGAGTGAAATTTGTTTCAAACAAATTGCGTTCAAAATAATCTTACCTCTTAAAAGATTCATTTTTATAACTTTAGTATTGTTTGAGAAAATGAAAATTCACTTCCGAAATTCTTAATAAACCAGTTAGGCATCGATTTCTAATCAGTTGACACTATCAAAAAAAAAAATCATGTTATAAGATCTAAAATCATGTGATCGTATAAGCACATTGAGATCAATTTTACCCTTATGAGCTCTTGATTTTACTCTAATTATTTGTAAATTATTGTCGGAATGGATGACAAGTATCCTAAGGTAAAACAATACAAATTATATACAGTGCATCATCATCATTTTATGTTTTAACTTTAAACTTATTGACAATTTTAATTTTCCACGTAGGAGCATCCAAGAAATCTCATTCCAGAGCTCTGTCGCCAATTTTATAACTTGGGATGGGTAACTGGCACAGGTGGCGGAATCAGCATCAGACTCAAGTACTTCAATTTTAGAGTGAATAAGCAGATTATAATGGAATAGGGACGAGGGGGGAAATTTCTTAAAGCAATTTCTTAGAAAAGTGCAGCAAGTCTAACCTAAAGCACTATCAAGCAAGTAACGAGGCAAAATATATTGGAAAGGGTTTTCAGACATTCTCCAAAATTGTAATGGGCCATGGTTCGAACTTTGACAGCCAGGCCCCCTGACCCCATCCCAATATACTAAAGAGTCCTGGGCCCTGGTTCGTATTTGGAACCATGTTAGCTACACCCCTGCACAGGAAGTTTGAATCATTAACTTTCAGACAATTTTCACACACTTTTATCAAACCAAGGGACACTCTCGCAACATAGGGCAATCAACCTACAAACATTATTCATAGCCCCCCCCCCCCCCTCCCCATTCTCACTAATACCATTCAAATTAGGTGTACGAATTAATAAAATTGGTTTAATTCTCGCCTTGGAATAGATTGGCATCTTTTACAAAACTTTTGCATTCCATCTTTTGATAATAAATAAAAAAAACAACAAAAAAAAATTCGTTAATGGGATTCCAAACATACCTCAGCCCATGTTTTCTTGTTGCATTTCACCTCTTTGGGGGGGAATATTAATAGAAATTCAATGCAAATCTAAACAAGCAAAAGTCACCAATACACAAATTTATCATCAGCATCACTTCAAAACTGAATACTGTAATTTTAATATGGTTTTAAAGTTGTTTTTTGTTTTTTAAGTTTATCATTGAATAAAATGCTAAGTTAAATTTTTTTATTTCTGAACTTTTATTCTTCTTTAAGGGATGAAATTTACATAGCACCCTCTGGTGTACAGAAAGAGAGAATACTTCCAGAAGATCTCTTTGTACAAGATGTTAAAGGAAAAGATTTAGATTCTCCACCTGAAGCAAAAAAATTGAAAAAAAGCCAATGCACACCTCTCTTCATGCAGGCTTACACTTTAAGAAGTAAACTCCTTATCTTTCAATATTTTTTAGTCTGAACAATTTAGATTCTTTCTTTTTATCTTTTTATAGTGTTTACGTTATTTTTAGTACTTACAAGGGATGTACTCATAGTTGTATGACATACATTTTTTTTTGCATACAAGCATACCTAGGAAGTAATAGCAATGCTTTCAGGTGAAGTGGATTCGTGCGTATTATTGAATAGCGGAAAAAAAGTTGAGAGTGTATTAATACACATACACACTGCTTTAACAATGGAGTCTTTGTATGGCTATATGTGCTCAGATTTTTTCGTTTTCTCTGTTTATCTTGAAAGAAGCAAAATTTAGCGATTTCTTATTTTACAAGCATCAGTAGTAGCTTTAGATGAACAACATATTTCAATTTGGTGTGAATCTGTGAGGTACATGTTTGTGTACTTCCCTTGTTAGTCGATTTCTCAGATGTGTTTATTGGCCAAATTGTTTATGTCCATGTTCTGTGATCTTTATATCGGCAAAAATTCAAGAAGTGATTCTTTGGATTATTTTAAGAATCTTTTGTCTTTTGATGAGTTTCAGAATGCCACTTTGTTTCAAGATATGGGGCAATAAAGAATAATGGTACCATCTTTTATTATCTAATATTACATGTAAAGCTTCTTAATCTACAATAACTGCTGGCCTATTTTCCAGTTTTAATTTACTATTATTCGCCTTTAATAGCAAAGAAAGTCCTGACTTGCAGACAAGGAGCAGTGTTCTAACCTATGCTCATAGGACATGTTTGATAGCTACAGCTTCCATGTCCACGGTGGCTTAGTGGTTATAGCATCGGGAGGGTAACCCGAAGGTCCCTGGTTTGAGTCCAGGCCACGGAATTTTCTTTATTAATTTTTACTATTTATTTATTAATATCCGAAGGTATGGCATGAAAAAAAATCCTACTAGGCCATTTTTCAGTTATAATCAGAATGTTGTTAAAAGATATCAGTATTGTTTTTGTCAAAAAACCTTTATCGCCTTGTATCTTCAAAACAAAGTGGCATTCTGAAAATCATCAAAGGACAAAAGATTCTTAAAATAACCCAAAAAATCATCCCCTTGATGTTGTGCCATATATTTAGTAAACACCAAATACCGTATATTAATGACGGCTATCATTATGTACGTATGTTCAGCATTTCAATTATTTTGTTAGTGTTGTTATGTATCAATTAATTAGATGAGTAAATATTCTTTGTACCATTTTCAGAAAGCTTACTATCACAATTTCATTCTAAAAGATATTCATTTAATATTTTGTAGTTCAGGTGCTAAATTGATAAATTTTACAAACATTGCAAATTGTAGCGAAAATATTTTTCTGTCTTTCATTGACAGCAAGACCCCGACTTACGTCATTAATTGGTTCCCGGAAAATGTAAGTTGAAACATGATTTTCTATAACAGTAAATTGTACATGTGTTTATAAAAACTTGTACTTGAATATTCATCCGACCAAAAATAGAGAATTGCATGTATAGTAATGCAAATACATGTTTATATCTGTATAAGGAAAAAAATATATCAAAGAAGCTTATTTTGTATTCTTTAAAAAACTAGTTAGAGATGTTTGAACAGAAGCTTGACTTTTTTGTCGGTGTACAATTGTCTGTAGCATTTACATGAGCACTGCATTCAGAGTGGGGTTCATTCTCTTGAAAAATAGCCATAGCAGCTTCTAAATGGTTAAAAGCATTAGAAAGCATTGCTTGTGTCACTCCCTCATGTTCATCAACAGACACATCTTTTCCTAAAACTTTCTCCTCTACCATCACAAGATCTTCATTAGAAAGATCATCTGTAGACTTAGCAGTGCCCATTGGCTTAGACCTTTGTTTTTCATAATTGGCTAGTTTGCATGATGACTAAAAAAATTTTTTTAATATTTTTTGAGAAAGGAAATTGTATTTTTTTTTTGGCATAAATGCAAAGTCATTGATATCCTTGACAAAGCCAGGAATAAATGGCGAAACTAGTTGGAACTCCTGATGTTCCTCTGTTATACTGTAAGGCCACCACCTGTTTAGTTAATAGGAACAGTATTATGATTCATCCATCCACTGATATAAATGCAAAGCATGAATCATAGCATCAGAACCGTGGTGAAAATTATAAATGACATAAGTGCGAAACGACATAAGTCGGGGTCTTACTGTAGTCAGAATATGAGTCCTCATTCTTTCGTTCCAGCGCTTCTCAACCTTTTTACATTGTGACCCAATATTGGGTCTGATTTGGATTATTCATATGTTTATATAATTTTTATATCATTTCACGATTCCTAAAACTTTATACGCCATCCAATATTGGGTTATGGCCCACAGGTTAAGAAACGTTGTTCTATCCAATAGTGTATATACACATTATAAACTTTTGGTGATTGGCACAAAAATTCACTATTTCCACATCTAAATTTTATTTGTTTATAAATAACAGAAATTGAAAAAAAAAAAAAAAAAATATCACTATGAACTGCATATAACTTTTGATTGTTATCTCTATCACAGTAAAAAATAATAGTATCAATACTGTATGTTGAATCCCTGGACCCCTCTTCTTTTGAGATGCACAAACAGTTTGTATTTACATTGGATTACATTGAGATTCTATTGGATATGTGATCACAGATTTACATGTGTATATACTGTATTGATTTTTCATATGCAATACACTATTGTTCCCAGGAATACAAAATCCCACTGCAAATTAGGAATATATGACATTGTTTTAATATTATCAACAGATGCTGGTGCAGTAATTCACACTCATTCAAAAGCAGCTGTGTTAGCAACACTTTTATATCCTGGAAATGAATTTCGAGTGACTCACTTGGAAATGATAAAGGTATGAAGAATAATGAATGTTATTATTAAAAATATCAAATTTGAGCATTGTAATATTTTCATACATGGAATCATTACTATAATTTGAGGAAGTTTCTTCTTTCCTTCCAGGGAATAAAAAATCACAGCCTTGAAAGAAATTATCGGTATGATGAAGAATTGGTGGTTCCAATTATCGAAAACACTTGCTGGGAAAAAGATTTAGAGGTTCATATCTACCCTCCTGATCATAAAAGCTTCTATATTTGTTTAGGTTTTTTTTTTTTTTTTTTTATTATTATCTTTTTGAAGTAAAGCCTAATTGCAGTCATAGGTGAAATCATTTTGCTGCTGATTTCATTTCCTTCAGATCAGTTTATTGAGAAACCTTTCCTCATAAATGTGCACATGCCTACCTACATAGTTTATTTTTCTGAAGATGTTGAAATCGGCAACTAGAGTACATTCCCTTCAGATATTCTGAGTCTTTCATAATTGCAATTTGACATACTGAAGATAGTCTCTTTTGTCCCACTCTGTAGTATAAAAGTTTTCATATTTATGGGAACTAATATGTATTATTTCTACATGTAAGGAAACATTTGGTACCAGCTGTATACAGGGTAGTCCTGAAATAGTTGGATTGGGCTCGTCATAAGAATGAAAAATGTTCCCATAAACTTTAGTCCAAAAAAATGGATCCTTCAGCAATTATGGGGCATTGAATGATTAATAACAGATTCAGAAAATGGAAGTTCATGAAAGAAGAAACTTTAATTTTATTTACATTAGTTGTTGAAAACGTCCACAGTAATAAATAGTTCTCTCGTAGATGTTGATGAATGCTAGCAAAAGCTTTCTTAGCAGGACACTGAACGCTATGGTAAAGTTATCTGATACAGACATTGAGCTAAACTCTAATTTCTATTCGCACAACCAACTGAGCCAACATTCGTAAGAGCAAACTATGTGTTTGAATACCTATTCTCGTTAATGATATTTGAAATGAGCATGCATTAAGCTGCTTGTTGAACACATTAAAAAGCACAAATCCTAATATGTACGATCAAAACTTTAAAAGTGGCTATTCTTCGAAGGTGATAATTAAATATAGTAACTCTAAAAGGACTTAATGTTTATGGGAACGTTTTTTTCATCCTTATGATGAGCCCAATCCAATATCCAATTTAGACTAACTATTCCAGCACCATGCTGTTTATTAAAAAGAAAAAAAAAGTTAACTACATGTATCACTTTTTTTTTTGATGAATTTAAAAGATTTACCATTTATTTACACTAGTTTTTTTTTAATATATTTTTTTAACCTTTGAGGGACATCTCTTTCAAGGATGAACTGGCTAATGCAATTCGAAACTATCCTGAAACTTGTGCAGTTTTAGTACGTCGACATGGTGTCTACGTCTGGGGAGATACTTGGCAAGAAGCAAAGACAATGTAAGTAAATATTAAACTTATAAAAATGTGCCAATGTGATCACATAAAATTTAATTTTAATAATAAATCAATTACTTTCAGGTGCGAATGCTTTGATTATCTGTTTGATGTTGCTGTCCAAATGAAGCAGCTGGGGCTAGATCCAAGAAAAAGTAGTTGCAAATGAACTACTTAGTTATTTTTAAGGAAACTTGCATTTAAACAGTTAATTTACAGAAATGGCAATTGTTATAGACAGGTTGGAATATGAATGATGCATATATTATTTGTATATATTTTTATATTATATAATTGTTTTCCAAGAGGATAAATGTATTTTCTTGCAATCATGTTCTGATTTTACAAGATCAATAAAAGTTTTCAAATTGCTAGTTTTTTTTTTTTTATTCCATTCTTCATATCTTATGCTTTTACACAATGTCCGATGGAAATTGCAAACTTTTATGTTAGTGTTTCGGGTATTCAATTTATAAACCATATTGGCAATTTAGATCTTATCATTTTTACTAATGAAAATAATCCATCATGGACAATTTATACCATTTACTTGCCAATGAGAAATCATTGAATATCTACTTTTAATACTTTGAGTGACATTCCATTATCAAAGTACTGCAATACCGTTGATTTTAAAACTGTTCTCAAATGGGCTTACTATTCTGTATAGCAACCAGTTCTTAAATCTCACCACTGGCATGGATGTTTGTGTCTCTCCCCAGAAGGTGTAACGATATTAGATGCAATTGTCTCAGGATGTTATGTAAGATATTAGCCATGTGCAAGGGGACCAAACAAAAAAAAAACAAAAAAAAAAAAAAAAAAAAAAAAAGACTTGGATGTTGACGCATTCATAATTTTAACAAACCAAACAGAATCCTACTATGAAGATTTAGCAAACATAGAACAAACTTGAGTCTTAATAAACTCTGCTCAAAATAATCAGGGAGGTGACTGGCAACATTATGAATCCAATCATATGATAACTAATTAAAACACCGTAAAAACCAAATCGACAGCAAATCTCACACACATCCAGGTGCAAATATATGGGATTTACCACCTGATCCACAGTCCCCTATATAGCATTGTTGTAATTTTTTCATGAATACGTTCACACCAAATGCAAACATTACTGTCGCAAATCTTTTGTACGGTATAGAAATGCGCCACAAAACATGACTTTACCAAGCAACAAACCAACGTCAAACGAAAGCGGTTATCTGTTTTCTTAAGGCATTCGACGTTCCATTGAATCTTCTCATGATGTATCAGTACCATCTTGAAATGAAATGGAGAAAAATAAATGTCGAGATTTAATTATTAAGTATGGTGTCCCTATATCCATTATTCAATTTATCATATAAAAAGGACGATCTGTTATATACTGTATAAGAACTTCGTCTATGCTTTTTGCAAATTAAAAGTTTACCTGTGCATGTCCAATGCTGGTAGTGCTGCAAAATGTTGAAGTCTCAAAGTGTGTACACTTCACATCTCGGCATTAACTTTGCAGTGCATTAACGCTAGATGTGAACAGCCACATGGCTCAAATGGGGCGAAGCTATGACAAAATTGTGTGCAAATGTTAATACTTGCTCTTGGTGTGATTGAGCCTCAATGCTATGTTTCCTGCCCGTTTCGAGTTTTACTCGTTTGCGCATACATCAGTTTCCTTTTTCTTTCGTGCCAGTCACTATATTGTTTTTAAACAAGATTCTACACCGGCCCACAAAGCGAAATGGCACAATGATAGTTCCAGGAAAGCGAACCTCCTTTACAAGCATCAAAGAGTGGCCCGCTTTAAGCCCCGGTATCAACTAAATTATGTAACAGCATATATTGGTTGGTGAGAATGAAATGTCCTGTTATGGGCCTCCAAGCCCTAGGACAGAATACGATTACAATTTCCCAAACTCCACCAGGTATGAGCCTCTGAGTGGCTAAACATCATTTTTTCTGATGAGAAAAATTTAGCTTGGATGGGCCTGATGGGGTGTAAAAATATTGGCATGATTTAAGGATGTGTCCCGAAATAAATTGTTGATCTATACCTCCACTTATTATGAACTGTGGACTAAGTGGAGGTAGAGGCCTGTTGTACTCCCCATACCAGTATCAATGCTCTCTTAATAAATCAACAGTCAAAAATATCTCTGGACATCATTTGTCCCACTATTGATGCCTAACCAGACAGATTTTAGGCCTGTATAAAAGCAAAGGGCTGGTACCTCGAATAATACTTCCAAAATATTAATCTATTCTGTGTAAACGGTGTATTAAAATAGACTGTATTTAATTCCTGTAATGTTTTTAATAGGCGAACGGATTTTATAAAACTAAGGTTTTCTGGGAGCTCTTTCATTCTGCAGCATTTACTGACACATAGACACAATCGATTCACATTATGAAACAAACGAAACTGGCAAAATGAGGAACTTAAGTAGGAGGGTGGATGGGGGTGGTGGTTAACTAATGCAATTCAAGCATTTAATACAGTACACGACCTCCAAGAGATCCACGGTGAAAAACAAAAAGTGGTCTATGTGAAATTCTTGCCCCAAGGCAGTCCTATCCGTAATAATGGTTGTTAACAAAAATAAAAAAGAAAAAAACAGTCATAGCTGAAAATCCTATTTATATTTAACAAACAAAATAAATTACAATATTTTAAAGAAAATAAAAATCAAAATAAGACAAGCTTTATTCTTAAGTAAACAAACTTGTTTTCAAAACAAATAAAAATTAACAAATCATCCTACTCTCTTAGGTTGATTTCAAATCAATGTAATAATAAAGTTTCTCAAACAAAATTACATATATATATATATATATATATTGTATATACAAATTTACACATGTAAACCAACAAAAAAAGTATTCTCTAAAACATTTAATAAAGTTTAAATCTGAATAGTCATTTATACAATGCATGATTTAAATGAAGGAGGAAGGACTGATGTAATCAAGATATAAAGGTGTGATACATCATTTATCTTTCTTTACCTGTTCAAATTTTGCACTAATTTTTATCCATATAAAATTAATATAAACGTATAAAAAAATAAAAAGGCAGCTACAGGTTTCAAGAGTGCTAACAAGGCATCACAGCATTGTTTCAAATATTCATCTAAATCAATAGCAAACAGTGGTTAAAAAACTGCCCTATTCATATAAGTATATAAAAATTTATTACTTTATTTCTGTATTAGCTGCTAATCGTCATGGGAGAAAAAAAATAACAAGTGAATTTATAATAATACTAAATATAAGTACATAAATAGGGTGTAAAAAATATTAAAAAACTAAATGAAAATTTGTGCAATGAATATTCAGTTGGTATATCTGAAATGAGAAAACCATTTCCAGGGGGGATATTGCTTAACAACAGGAAAATAGTTTCAAGGTAGTAAAGAAAATTAATACATACAAGTCTCAAATATCACAAAAATTTAGTGGAAACATTTTAAACATATAATACAGTGTACATCCAAGTAATAAGGGTAGGCGGGGAAAAGTAGGATGAGGAGTATTATTTAGCTATGTACAAAGGTACGATTGCATTGGAAAAAAATTAAGGAAGGATGATATTGAGTACCTCGCATAAAAAACAAGCAAGGTGGTTTTGTGCATTAATATGCAAATAAACATATCAAATGGATATTCAAAATACAACTAAATGACTCCTTGGAATCTGTGAACATGATAAAAGAGTATCCAGTTATTTAGCTAAATAAGCATGAAATTGGAATATACCATCAGTTTTTTTTTCTTTTTCTTTTTTTTTTCTTTTTTTGTTTTTGGCATTGATTTAACTGCAGCATGAAAAAAAACCCTTGCCCCCCAAAAAAGTTCTGTATTGTCAAAAGGGACTTTTTTGATTGTTTAACATTCCATTCATGAATAAAAATCTGTTCTTAATTTCCCTAATTTTTTATTTCTATTACGGTAAGTCCTAATTCAGTATGGATGACTGGATTAGTTTTTAATCTCTTGCATTTTCTAAATCTCATAATCACTTGTCAGCACTTTCACACACACAACAAGAACGTTTCTCAAGGCATCCCTGATGAAATGCATGACCTTAAATAATTAAAAATAAAAAAAAAAAATATTCATAATTAAGATGGTATCAACTGTGTTAAAAAGGTTACTTCAAACGCATCAATCAATAAATGAAATCCTTGATTTTGGTCTACAGGGCATATCTATACATTTGTAACAAACGTCAGATGTCACTTTGGGCTCAGGCACACTTCAGTTTGGATGTATGTCGGTTTTTGGATGACACCTTTCCACAAGGTGGATCGGCCATCGACGTCAACGATCTGGAAGATAATATCAATGATGCTCATGTAGCTATTCGACATGACGCTGGTATCTTCGAACGGCTTCACCAGTCCAAGTTGACGCATTGCCACAAAAGCATTGCTGCTCATGGCGGCCACTTTGAGCATCTCCTGTGATGTAGCCAATGTATCCTCTAACGTCATCACACGTAACTCTGTAACAACGCTTTGTAGAACATATGTTAAAAGGGACATTCTTTCTTGCTTTGATCCCAGGAATACCCCAACATTTGTAAAGATACACCCTGTATATCAAAGCGTAGAGAAGAGAGAGGTGGTACTTTTATTATTTGCAACAGTTAAATAAATTTATGTTGTACTTTGATAAATAAATCTACATAAAATATTAAGAATTTTTTCATTATATCAAATCATTCACTGAAGGAAGAATAAAATGTAATAAAAAAAAACCCGAAAAAATAGAAGAAAAAAAGAAATAATACATGTATTTGAAAATGCTCCAAATTAACTCTTCTAAACTACACAGTTAATTAATTATTGCAATGAAAATCAAAATATTGAAACTATTTTACATTTAAAAATGTTATTACCACACTTGAGGATGACGATTCCCTGGATGCTTGTTGAAGTACCTAAACTAAGTGGAAGCCGACAAATATTGCAGTCATCATGTAATGATAAAACTATTCCCCAATGGCAATTAGAATTGTGATGAAATTGTGATGTTGAGAGGGAAATCTGTTCTTTGGGAAGAATAACCGAATCTGGCCCGACATTCCGTTTTTCAGCTTGTAAAAGATGATACAACTAGTCAAATTGGAATGGAAAAGAAAATAAATTAAAAAGTTATAACTCTCAAATTTCAGCTTAATTCTATCAAACTTTCATTATTACAGTTTAGATATAGCAGGATGTTTCTTTATTTTTTTTTTTAATCCTCTTCAGAATTTACTGAATTTCTAAAGAATATTTAACCATTCCCACTGATTTTTTTTTTTTTAAGTAGCTACTAAATGATTATGTACACAAATGAAATTTAGATTCCTGAACTGCATGGATCCTCAATATCTCACTTCATGTCTCTAACTGAGGACTCCAAAGTTACAATGCAATATTAACCTCTAAAAAGTTTCTTACTGCTCTGAGCTCCTAAAGTGCCTAGAATTTGCTGCCACATGAATGGCAGACTGTCACTGATAGTAAACAACACATGCCATTTTGTTCTAAAATAAAACTTAAAAATTACAAAATGTGTGGATTTCCAGTTTCGTGCACACTTTTTGCCAAATAAACTGTGTATGGGGGGGGAGGGGTTAAAGTGCTTTATTGTTCACTTCAAAAAGTAGCTCTAAAGTTTTGATAAATCACACATCTTCAATCAACATTAACTAAACTGAAGTCAAAAAACTGGCACACCACTTTCCATAAAAAATTTTTAATAGGCACGAATGTATATTTCAGCTGCCATGCAACAAACATCATTCAGTGTCAGTCTATAGAAGCAATTATCATCTTCTTTTGAATACTGCAATAACATGTTATAATTAATGGGGGATTTCTATATGAAAAAATGTCTTTGTTAATGGTTTCACCAATAACACAGGGTGTCCATAAAAAGTCTGACACATTTCATCTGTGTATTACCAAAAAACTAATAAAGATAAACAGAAACTCATTTCAATATATGAACCTGTAACTGAAAAAGTTTTATTAAACCAAGTTAGCAGATCACACGGAAGATATCCAGCCAATAATCAATTTCTTGCCATGATCTTTTGAGCATATCGATATCCACCTTGTTATAGCAACCGTGACTCGGAGTTTCAAATCCGTAATGTCCTTAACTTTGTGAAACGTGATAAAACGTTTTCAGTTGCAGTTTCATATATTGAAACTGTTTATCTTTATTAATTTTTTGGTAATACACAGATAAAATGTGTCAGACCTTTTATGGACACCCTTTATAGCCCAACCTATGGGGAAATCAATAGAGTCATTATCATACATAATAGATATTCCAAAATTACAAAATAAATGTGGAGGAAAACTATGGGAACATTTGAAGTTATGCTATGTAGTTATTTTTTAAATATCATTATCATTATTTTTAAGTCTTTTATAGTTTGTCATTTTTGTAATTTAGGGAAGGGAGGGATATAAGGGATTGTTTTTAATGATATTGGAACCGTTTTTGATGCATTAAATTACTCTTTGATTATAGTTTCTTATCTTTTTTATTTTTTAATTTTTATTTTTAAGTGAAGTTAAATTAAATTAATTTAATTTTGGGAGAAGCTACTTCTTTGTTTAAAGTCTGTCTCAAAAGTATAGAGACTTTGCAAAAACTGTTATATTAGCACATCAGTAAATTTTTTGACCATACCAAATAAAACACTATTTATTCACACTGTGAACATGATTATTACACATATTTTCAAAAATAAATAGCTTTTCGTTTTTTTACAAAAAAATATTTTGAAATAATCAGTACAAAAAAGTGCCTCAAAAGTATAGAGACTCACCTAATTAAACAACAATGTTCAAGCCATGTTCAAATAAAGTTACCATTGGACTTAATTACTTGAAACACTATCTTTCATTGATGAGATCAAGTTTTGAAGAAGACTTGGATCCAAATTAAACCAAACCATTTCGATTTCACTTTTCAATTCTGCAATGGAAGAGTACTGTCTACCGTTTGCATAAATTTTGTGTGTCATCACTGCCCAAAGGTTCTCAATAGGATTCAAATCCGGACTTTTGGCTGGCCACTTAATCACATTGATACCCTGTGCTTCAAACCACTGGTTTGTTGACTGCGATTTGTGTATACTAGCATTGTCCTGCTGAAAAATGCCATTGTTCCCAACCAAAAAAGACATGAAAGGTACCAAGTGGTTTTCTAGGGTTTCTTGGTACTTTAAGGAGTTTTGTCTCCCAGTCAAAAATGCCAAACTGGTAGTCCCATTGAAGGAGAATCCACCCCACACCATCACACTTCCACCACCTTGTTGGTTGCTATCAAAGGATTCTGGTTCCTTCCTCAAATCATGCCAGTAAAATGCATTTCCATCGGGACCATCCAGGTTCCACTTCTTTTCATCAGAAAAAATTACAGAAAGCCACTCATCTGTCCACGACATACGCTCCCGAGCCCATTCCAATCGAACTCTCTTGTGCTCCTTGGTTAGACGTGGTTTTGTCTTCTTCCTGGTGTAAGCAAGTACAGGATTTGCCTTAATACTTCTGTGTACAGTATCTTTGGATATTTGTCCACCCAATTCACGTGGTATCTTTGGGTATTTTCCGTAAGGAATTTGTACCAGTAGCAGCAAGCCGAAAAATCTGGCGCACATCTCGTTCAGTAGTGCTTGTTGGCCATCCTGTTCTCTTCTTAGCTTCACATATCTGTTTCTCTGCAATGATTTTGTGTACAACAGGCTTGGATCTTCCAATTTCAGCAGAAATTTCTCTAACTGTCTTGCCATTTGCTGTCAACCTCCAGATTTCACTTACATTGTATTTCATCTTTAGAAATGTCTTTTCCACCATTGTCACTCTTTATTGTGCAGAAATTAATTACAAATTATAACTTACTTTATAATTTGGACTATTCCAAAGGGTCAATTTTATTTAAAACAGGTTAGGACCATTCTGTTTGGAGGTGAGTCTCTATACTTTTGAGACACTTTTTTGTACTGATTATTTCAAAATATTTTTTTGTAAAAAAATGAAAAGCTATTTATTTTTGAAAATATGTAATAATCATGTTCACAGTGTGAATAAATAGTGTTTTATTTGGTATGGTCAAAAAATTTACTGATGTGCTAATGTGACAGTTTTTGCAAAGTCTCTATACTTTTGAGACAGACTTTACTAATAGAAATGAGCATACATGATTAAAACTAAAATAAGAAACCTGTATACAGGGTGTCTCAGATTTCATTGTACAAACTTCTAGGGGAGTTAGTATGGGTGATTCTAAGCAAAAAAAGTTCATATGAACATGGGTCCTAATTTGAACGATAACCGAGATATGAACAGAAATAAAAATGCCGCCACCAAGATCAACAAGTTAATAACTCAGGTTCTGTAAAGCCTAGATTAATGAAATTTGGGGGAATAAGAGGGTACATAAGACTATGTATACCATTAAAATTTGATCGAATTCCAACAAGAAGTTTCCGAGTTAGTAATTCAACATCTCAACACGTGCTCACTTGTGAGTACTAACTAGCACTTGTTACAATTTTGACTGTGTAACTCTGAAACTTCTCGTTGGAATTCAATCAAATTTTAACGGTATACTCAGTCTTATGTACCCTGTTATTCCCCCAAATTTCATTAACCTAGGCTTTACAGAACCTGAGTTATTAACTTGTTGATCTTGGTGGCAGCATTTTTATTTCTGTTCATATCTCAGTTATCGTTCAAATTCGGACCCATGTTCATATGAACTTTTTTGCTTAGAATCACCCAAACTAACTCTCCTAGAAGTTTGTACAATGAATTCTGAGACACCCTGTATAACCAAAAAATTATGAAAATATACGCAATAAGATGAAAGATGGCATCTAGCAGACGTCCCTGTTTCCTTACAAGAAAACAGACATTCCAACCAAAACAGCTGTTTCTAATGTGGTTTCTAGTCTATGGATGCAACCAACATGCAATCAACTTATCTGGCTATATGCAAATTCACAATGACTGCTTCTGTTTAAACATTTCTCCCCTAAAATAACAGGAGTATCTTATAGAATACAACTTATACAGTATTTTATTAGATTACATAAAATTACAATGCCGGTTAATTTCATTTTATTTATGAGTACCAAAAATCTAATTTCATCAAGAATTTCTGAAGATCCTTGCAGTTAAGAGGAAGAAGGGAAAAAATATCCAATTATCCATCATAACATCTTACAGACTACCTCATATGTCATCTGTAAAATCGTTAACCTTCATAGGTCTAATTAAATAAGGGGGGGGGGGACTAATTGATTTTTGTTGCAAATTCCTCTTATTTTAATTTATGAAAAAAAAAACACCATATATAACGACAACCTAAAAATTATACTGTAAAGTGAAGTTGATAAAAAAAGACAAACCTAAACTCCCAAATCAGTTTATTTAATTCTGAAAATTAATGATAACTGTATAGAGAAAGACAACATCCACAGAGATGTGCACACTATATTGTCATATTTCAAAAATATTAAAAAAATCTTTCAGTTTCATTCCAATTAACAGCAATTGATTCAGCTTGTGAAACTTCCACTAGATCTCATTATAGAGCCACAGAGTACATTGTCACATAAATAATGAAGCAGGCCGAGTCAAACATACTGACTTTTGAATCCCTGAAAGAAAAATACCCTCTAAAGAAAAATGTTGCCATTATGCAAATAAAGGACAATAATTGTCCAATTATAAGAAAAATTATTAGTCAAAAACATATCAAATTTAGAATGGATTAAAAAAAAAAATAAATCTGGTACTGTAGTAATTGGAAGCAAATGGTTGTCATAAAACTGAAATATGTCACTTTATTGTGCAAACCCTGTAAAAATTTAATACAAAACTTTCTTTAAAATAGTTAAAAATTCATTACTCACCTCAGGGCCTAAAAATTTTGGTGTTTCATGAAACCTGGAAAGATTATCATCATTTGGCAATTTAGAAAATAAAGTGGATCTGTAGCATAAAAACAAAAGGAAAAAGAAAGAAAGAAAAAAAAAAGTAAAAGAAGCTAAAAATTTAAAAGCATTTCAAAAAAAAAAGCAAAACAAATTTTTTTTACAATACCGTACAATCACAAGGCAACAAAAACAAAAAAGAAAGCTTTGAAAAATTGAGAATAACAAAATTTTGTATTATTTCTTAATGCACATAGAAAATGCCAAAACATACACATTGAGCCATTATATTATAGAACTGCAAAGGCATATGATTTTGATCAAAAAAAAAGAAAAAAATACATGCATTTTAATATGCATATGAATGAGCGAAACACAAGTAAAAATGAAATGGTCATTCTTTATATGTAGAGTTCTTTATCATCTGTATTCCCTTAAAGATATTCTTTGAAAAATACATTAAATAGATCAGAGATATGACAGAAATAACAAGCTATGCTTTTTTTTTTGTTTTTTTATTGTTTTTTTGGGGTTTTATTTTTTCTTTTATCTCCAACAAATTAAAGAGAATCAAAACAATATTATAAATCTGGATTTCATGATCTACATTTTCTTGCTGATTATGATTTTAGTCTTTTGAGTAAATCACTAATACGAAGATTACATGTTACGTTTCCAAGAACATAAGTGTATAAATTATTGCATTAAATTAATATAACGATATGAAAACCAAATAAAAATAAGTGTAATAAAAATGAATTTTAACACAATCTAGGTAATTCAATTTAACAACTGTCAATATAACGTTTTAAAGCAAAAGTTTTTTTTTGATATTTAATTATCTATCCTGAAAGTTTTAACTAAATCACGATAATAATAAGCAAGTACCAATAATTGTGAATTCTTTAAATTTTTGATTACCTGTGATGAGCATCTCTCATGATAGAAGCTAAAATTAATTTCCTTAAGATGTCAGGAGATAAACTTCCTGGTGGCATCAAATCTTCAACTGTCTTCAAAAACACAATTGCATCTGATGGAGAAAACTGATGGAGAAGCAACTGAGTTACACTTGACCATAAGATTGTTGGAGGTTTGTTCAGAGATTCTGGCTGATCATCGAAGGCCATGACAAGTTTGGCTGCTTCAGAACTCCTCGTCATGACTGAAGTTTGCACAGTGTTTGATGACACAAACTGCTCAGAAGGAGATGATACCGCACTTTTTTTACATAGAGTCAATCCACAACGAAGACAAGATACAAGTTCAGGACAAGGTTGCTGTCTTGCTACTGTTGTCAATAGTTGTTTCCACATCTCTTCATTCTCAGGAAGAAACCCTTATTAAATATATAAAAATAAAACTTAAAATTCTGATTTGAAATATAGCATTCAATAATAGTTTATTTGTTTCAGTAAGATCAAGAAAATTTTAACATATGTACCACTAGTGACAGTTTCCCCCATGATACAAAATGATGAATTTTTTTCAGTTTTGGTGAGGAGAAAATGGCGCCACTCTTTACTCGCTTTCTTAGTTACTGATTGCTATAGTAGCAGACCCAGGTTTCATTTCCCATGACAATTCTTCCTAGGAGACCATCATATTCATCTTCAAAATGCCACAAGCTGAAGGTGATGGTCAACAAGCATCAACACATCCATCTTTCAATTCTGCCATCAACTAGCATGGTACCAGCCTTGCAGAAATTTTATTGACTGCAGTAAATTGTATACAGCATAGTATAAGTTTCCAATATTTCATTCGCAAACAGGTGGTTATTTCATTCGCTGTAGCCTGCAGATTTTCCTTCACCATTGCTTCCACTACTGCAGTAGCATCTGGTATCACTACTTGACCTGGCAAATGAGAGTCTTTCACAGAACTAGATGCCATTTTGAAAGTTCCTAGTTTTTTTTCGTATAATTGTTGCAATGACAGACATGAATCTCCATGAAGGAAAACGCCTAGCTCTTATCCGCATAAGATTTCTTTACAGTTTGGATGCACATTTCAACCACACAGGTCATTCTCACTCAGCAAAATGTTACCATTCTTATGTGCTGTGCTTTCTTTGTTGTGCTTATTAATTTTGATGGGTTTGATTCTTTTACTACTCAAAAATCACCCAATAATACAACACTGCCCCTCTTTGGTGCAGGTTGCCAATACAGCCACCTGTTAAAGTGTTCAAAATGAATATGAATTTCCCATAAGGATGAACAAGCAAAATAAGTAGCAGTTAGGCCAAGACATAAAGATTAAGAATTGGTATAGGCCACATTTGGACTACATGCTCAACTTCACAGGTCTAACGAGTTTATGATATGAGGAAATTTTTTATCACATAAGTGGAAATCATTAAATTTTATTAGATCTTATTAGAGATATGAAAATAAATTCTCTTGTATTCTTGTGGAAAATTAATATTCTTAGCTTTCTATTTTATCTTCATGTTTTCACTAGTAAATTCCTTCTAATAATAAAAAAAAAATCAAACAAAAAGAGACTACATTTTACGTGTATAATTACCGTATTCCAAAGTTGAACTGAGAAGTTTAACATCTCCAAGTTGAACAATTAGCTCCATCGCCAATTCATGCCAACTTTCCTCTTTACAATGGAGTAGAAAACCTGGCCAAAATCTACATTTAATTTTTTATAAAATAAATGTATTAAATGTATATTTTAAATGTTATATTTTACAAAAAATTTATACAAACATTTATCATTTAGCAATAAGGCAATAATAATAATAACAACAACCTTTAGCTTACCCACATAAATAGCACCACAAAGCAAGATGTTCGTGCCACGGCGTTTGTTTCTTAAGTAATTGCCACAGTAGTGGACTTTGAGGCCAAGGAACTTGATGGGCCCATAAACTGTTAAAACAAGAAAATTGATGTTTAAATAATTACAACCAATATCCTATCTATCAGTAGTTTCAAAAGACTGACTTTTAAAGAGAAGACTTATAGGAAACATTACTGCTTTTATAAAATTTATTTATAAGTAAAAGTAAGCACAATATGATCCAGGAAGAAAATTCTCATATAAAACCCTTTCTCCATATACATGATACATATGTTTTAGTGAAAATAATAATGCAACCCAGATAAACCTTTGTAGCTCATAGTGGAATAAACCTTTCATAACATCTCATGATTGATTTCAAAAGAGAAGCAATGGTCAGATACCACTTGAACATTAAGGCAGCTGGAAACTGCAAATTCTGCAGGGCTATACAGGGCATTTCTGAATGGTCTGTACAAATTTTCAGGACATGTTCCAGGGATAAAACAACCAGAAAATGTCATATGAACATGGAGTCAAAAACGTTTCTTTCTAGAGTTTATAACAGTTTGAAGTGTCCTCTAGTAGAAACAGAGTTATGACAATTCAAAGAACCGTCTTTAGAACTTTGTGCTCTCTTCAACATTAGATTTTTTGGAAATCTAATGGAGGCCATTTTGAGCTTTTGCTATACAAGTCTTGTTACACTGTAATGTTACAAGAAATAAATTATACAGTTTGCAACTTCTATACACTGTAATGTTAATTTCGTCTTATATTTTTTTTCATTTTATTATGTCAACAGTATTAATTTTTTTTAAGAAATTGTTTTAACTTTGCAGTTCAAAAGTACTGTTTACAATATTTACAATAAAGTCATCTTCTTCAGTGTTCACCTTAAGTCTAACAAGCAATGTCTTATCTAAAAATGATTGCTGATAAACTCTCCTTATGTATTTGTAATATTAGCCTTTTGCTAGTCAATGACCGAAACACGTTTCAATTTATTAAAATTATCGTTGCATACTACGAGGACGGATCCATACAAAAGGTTACAAGCAGCGGCATTTGAAAAGTAATTAATCTGGAGCGAATATTTTTTCTCCCAGAGTGGAGACAGATGACACTAGTTGTATTACAGCAGATGTGCAAGTAGGTAGTGTCCGTTTGTAGACGCGTCAGTGCGATTGAAATGGCAAGACTTTAGAAAAGTGGTCTTGCTTGGAGGTGCGAGTCACGATTCATTTCTTATGGGCAAAGAATGTGTCCGCATCTGAAATTCATAATCCTGGTATGTTGAGTGATAGTGTCATCCTTCTGCATGACAATGCCAAGCCCTATACTGCTCACCAAACTCAATACTGCTGCAAAAGTTCAAGTGGGAAGTCTGGAGCCACCCCTCATACAACCTGGATTTGGCACCCAGTGACTATTTCCTTTTTCCGAAATTGAAGGAACACTTATCTGGAACAAGGTTCTCTTCAGACAGTGATGTGAAAACAGCTGCCGAGAACTGACTCAATGGGCAGGGACGTGATTTCTGCCAAGCCGGGTCAAACAAGTTGGTCCTGCATTCGGATAAATGCCTAAATAGATTTGGTGATTATGTGGAAAAGTGACCAGCAAGTATACTTTTTAATTCCCTTTTGTATTTTCTGTTTATTGTTAATAATTCTGTTTGTAATCTTTTTTTTTATTTTTTGGATTCATCGTCTTATTTATCCTCACTATTATCTCTTGGAAAGTTATGGAATTTAGTTAACATTATTACTGTGTCCATAGTTCTTTTTAAATGCCCATCTCTTTACTGTCCCTGATTTGATTATTTTCAATTATATTGACATGAAAAACTGATGACGAGGAGAACGGGAAGACTAATTTGAAACTCAATCTAAAATAACTTTAATCAATCCAATATTAATCAGGTTTGAATAAATTTTGAGTTTTCTTCACAAGCAAATTGAATGCATAAGGACAGAAAATATAAGAGTAAAAGTGGTAAGTAAACATAACAATAAGAACATTTTTAATACATTTTTAAGGATTATTTTCTTCAAAAATATCTACCGTGGATAACCGCATGAACATTTCAAGTTGTCTCTCATGCTATCACCTTTGGCAAGAATTATGGCAGCCCAATTCAGGATGACTTCATCATCAATGGCCACATGATTTAGTGCACTACGCATGTGAAATATTGGTCTAGTAAGAAGAAGAAAATACATAAACAATAAGACCGTCACATCTAATTAATTATTAAAAAGAATGTTAAAATAAAATGTATGCAAATTTATATCAATCTTATGGTTAGCTTTCTCAATTAAATATACCCCAGGGCTTTTTCCATCCTCCTGCAAATAACTTAAAATTGGTCTTTCATGCTCACGAAGATTAAATACACATATGTCAATGTTCAAATGTCTAAATCAATAATGAAACTTTTAGATTATATTATTTAATAATAAGGAATTAGTCATTTGTTTTTAAATGAATAAGGGCCAAAATAAAGCTTGGATTGATGTAAGACCAAAAGGACAATGACACTTCACACATAATCTGGTTAAGAATTATAAAAAAGAAGAATCCCACGTTGCAAATACATTATGGTTAATGAAAGAAGAGCTCAATAAAAAGCTCTATAAAAATGAGTTATCATCTGGTTCTTCATAGGTTTGTCATTTAAATTTTCTAAGAATTTTTCATGAATGTTCTAGAGTAGAACTATTCTCAGGAGAATAATATTCAAGAATACATCAAAAACGTCAGATCCAGAATAACACCTGTGAAGAAATGTGACAATGCAAGCCTTTTTAAAAAACATGGAAGTAATCATGAATGATCGGGAATTTTGAGAAACTAGAGTCTTTCAACATTCGGAAAATGGAGAGCCTCTGTTTATGACTAGTCAAAAAATTTGCGTACATTCGATTATAACAATGGGCCACGTATTCTCTATTTTGGATAACATTATGGAAGCAGATAATTTCTATTCACAGAATTCAATTTCAGATATTATTGCAACCCACTAGAAGAAGGCCAAAGCTAAGACAAAAACCGGTGGAGTGTACTATAAGAAAATATTGATTGACATTTCGATGGTGTAATGCCAAAAATTTGGAAGGAAACTGTGTGAAAAAATATGCTTGTGTAGTCAAAGAACTGGGGAATTAGGTGGTGCAATTAAAACTTCAATAAATCAAACTTGCTTTGAGGAAATGAAAACAAAAAAAAAATAAGTGTGGACCTTCATATTAATGTAGCACTGACCATAAAGAAATAAGGATCTATAAACTTACGGGGCCTGTTCAAAAAGTAGCAAGTTCACTGTATTTCAGGAAAGGAACACTTCAGGTATGTCAATGAAAAAATATTGGTACCTGCACTTTCAGCAGTGATAAAGTTTCTGGCCTGTAATTCGATCACCATGCTAAATCACCCTCCCAACTCATGACTTAACCCCCTAAGAATTCGTTTTGTTCCCGAAATGCAAAATGGTCATGTGGGGGCGGCACTGGGACAATGTGGAGATGATAAAATGTGATACGACCAGGTAGCTGAAGAGCCTGATTTGAGGTCTTCCAGGGATGTTTTGAACAATGGCAACCGATACGGGACAAATGTAATGCTACAAATGGGGAGTATTTTGAAAGCAATAAGAATGATGTACCCTAAATTTTGTAATATAAAGTTTTTATAACCTCAGTGCTCGTATTTTTTGGACAGACTTTTATCTAATGATTTCCAATTTGTTAGTAATTTGAATAACTTTACCCTTGCAAATCTAGCAATGTACAGCCCTCATGATAAAAAAAACTAATAATAATTATAAAACGGAAGAGAGCTACTTAAATTTTGGTTTAGAATCATATTTAAAGTGTCATTGTTATAAAACAGATACAAACAAATTTAAATATTATTTATAGCCATACTTACTGAATGTTACCTTTAGTACTGGAAGAGGTAATCATCCTATTTAAATAGAGTTCAAACCAACTGGCAGGATGGGAGGTCAAGCAGCACAGAAATAAAATATCAACTGGCATGATGAATGAACTGTTATGTACACACACATCAATTCCAATGGACGGGTTTGTTTCCATTAATCTAACAACGTTTATGTAAAGGGAGAGGAAAAAAGTAAGGATAATTGAATCAACTTTCACAATGATAAAATTTCAAAAAATATTAATGGAGAAAATCACAATTCTTTTTAGTTTTGTAAATATTTTATAGCTTCCAGTTTCAGGTACAACTGACAAATCTATACATAAATGAAAATTAGACTTTTACACAAACAGCAACGACAACAATAATAGTAAGCAAATTGAAAAAATTATACAGGGAGAGTCAAGTCCATTACCGCGGCCCCCCCCCCTTCCAATTTGCAAAAAAAATGAAGATATACCAAATCTGTTGCAGCCAACAAATAGGAGTTTATGGGTGAGCTATCTGTTGGAGACCTTATGATGACTTGATTATGCAAAGTAGGCCATAAACAAATTTTATATCATTAACCTTAAGATATAAGGAACAATTTCCATTACAAGCTTGTAGCACATTCAATCATGGCATGAAACAAGAAACGCATATACAATTAAAAAAAAATAAATTTATCATATCAGATTAATAGATCACTCAAAAATAAAACTGAAAAATTTCTATATGCAAAAATAATTCTTTTATATTTTTCATCTACATAAGAAGACTGAAAATACAGAGGTGCCATGCAAAATCTAATTAAGGATGTGGTCAAAATGTCCTCCACCAATTTTAAAGCACAGCAAAGCATGCTGTTGCAAATCTGTTCCTAACAGTCTTTAGAGTGGATGGCTGTGTGATGTGTTTTGCATGTAGAAATGTTTCAGTTCATTTTTGAGTCCGATTATGATTTTTTTTATATTTTTGTGTTCATAATTGAAGAATTTACTGTCATGATACTGCATAACAAACACATTATCATTATTATTCCAAAAGTTAATTTTTTAAATATCATCTATACATCCTAATGCATTAATATTATGCATATAAATACATGAATAAATAAATGACACAAGGCAAAATTTGCAAGTTTTATTTTAACAAATGTAAAAAAATTTTATATATCATATAAGCAGTATTAATTAAAGTCATTAAAATACATTACCTTTTCAAAAATTTAACCTCAGGTTATAAACTGTAGAAGTTAAAATAAAATAATTTGATTTCTTTTCATGAAATTTTGTTGAAATTTATGTGTGAAGTTTTATTTTGGTAAAAGTGATCGATGTAGGAGAACGAATAAAATAAAAAATCAAACACAGGGTGCCAAAACCCTGAAAAGAAGCTAACGTTAGAGATAGATGCTATCCTTTGTCAAACCAAAGAGTAAAATTGATAATAGGGAAATTAGACAAAATAGGGAGAGAAAAAAAAGAAAGTATTTGCTAGGGATAGCGTAAGTGAACCTATTTGAGGCCTGGAGATGAAAAGAAAGACATGCCGGGATAGGACAAGAACAAGGCCAATGGGAGAGAATGTTGACGCAACAAAAAGGTGCATTTAGAAATGACAATTAAGAATAGGAATGAAGAAGTAACAGAAATAGTAAAAGAAAATAAGAATTATAAGTAAAAAATTTACAGCATATTTTCTATTTCTTTTCCAGGCTACCTGTTGGTTCCCTTCTGTTCTCCCTAACCAATACTTTCTTTTCTCCCTATTTTGACTGTATAAAAGACGTCTTCTAATGCCCCTATTATCACTTTTACTCTTTTATTTTGGTAGTAATAATAATTTTTTTTGATCTTTGTTATGAATATGATATCAGATACTGATAATAACAAAAAAATATGCCCTTTGAATCAAATTTGAACCTGTAACCTCAGTTCTATCCTGAACATCTATCATGCATGCAAAGCGTGCAAACACCCCTAGATACAGTTGAATCTCACTATCTCGAACCTCGATATAACGAAAACCTCTATATCTCGAAAAAATTTCTATTTCCCTACATTTTCACAATTAAGTTAATGTAATTTTTCCTCGTTATCTCGAAAAAATTTTTCGGAAAACCTTTCTATGTCAAATTTTGACATTTGTTTTTTTCGTAAAGAGGAATTTTTCATATGAAAACAAAAATATTTGACATCACTTCTGTTAAAGTTAGATAAATTCCGTGCATTACAAAAAAATTCAAGAAACAATTTTTTTGATCTTGTTGGCAAGTCTCGGTTGTGTACAGGATGATTGAGCATGCACTGTTGGCAAGTCTCGTTTGTGGCTCCACTTGTAAGTGGTGTAATTTAATACACGTGCCATTTTATCTCCGTATTCTCACATTATCTTTAATTACCTAATAATCTTGATTTAAAAGTAACTTTCCATATCTCAAAACCTCTTTATCTCGAATTTTTTTCTGTTCCCATGAAATTCGATATATTGATGTTCGGTTGTATATACAAGGTGATTCACAAGTTTCTCCGGAAGTCGAAGTTGCTTTAGCAATAACCAAGATAGACATAGTGGAAATGTTCACATTGAGAGAAAAAGAATCTCTCCAAGATTTGTATGTAACTTGTAGTGCTCCATGTTTCCACCCTTGGTGACGTAGCAGACATTGATCTTATATTCAAGTTCCTGCCACACCTGTCCCAACATTTGATGAATATAATTTTTCTCCGTATTTAATATTTTAATGTTGGATAGGAGAGTTTATGAAATATATCAATAAAAATTGTGCTGATGGGTTAATACATATGTAATTTATTAAGGAAAAACTCTACCCTCTCAGTCATTAATAAGGTGAATACAACTGAGAGATCAATGTGCAATAAAATCTAATGTTTCAGAGCTCATTTCAATTGTTAGTTTTTGATTTACGTTTTATAGTCCTTATGCAAGTGTTATATAAGAAACAATAAATTTCATAAACAATATATAGTCAACACTCATTACATTATTTTTGACTCCATAAGAAACTTTTGATTCCATAATGTCAGAAACTTATCTACAATTAATGTAATGCCTTTTGCAACTATCTACAGAAATTGTGTAGAAGACCTGTTTAAACTAGTGAATTTAAAATTTAATTACTAATGCTAATAGTGATTAAAGGATATTTTAATTGTGTTTACTTCATTAGATTTGTTTGTAATTTTACATTATTATTTCTTGCTTTTACTATTATTTCTAGTATTTGAGAAATTGAAGCTTATGGTATGCATCTTTTTTAATTTACTAATTTAAAAAATCTATCTGATCAATTTAATCTGTTTCTCATTTTACATAAAAGGTTTAATAAATATTAAGAATTGTCTTATATGAATTTTCATATTTTAAAATTTTTAAATATTTTGAGAGAAAATCACTTCACATGTCCAATTATTTTACATCACACAGACCATGAAATTTTACTGGACAGTACATAAAACTCTCCTTCTTTCAAACAAGAACTCTCAATAGCCTATGAATTGATGAAATTAAATTTAATGAGCTAGATGGCCCTGAAAACTTAAATTTCAAAATTAATTAGGGCTGTAAATATATGAGAATTCTAAGCGACTACCATCCTGTTCAATCGATAAGCTCAGTGCAATGGAGACACTGGTATGTATTAAATTCTTTCTGTAGTTCCTTTAGCAGAAGGAAAAAAAAAAATTTCTCTTCAGGTCAACTTGAACGGGCACACAATCAAATGATTTTAATAATTGCTCATTTAATTTAGAAAAGAAAAATTATTAGTAATCCAGAGTTCTCCCCAGGTGCTTTTCAATCTGGCTTAAAAAATGAAAAATTTCATAACGCTGTATAAAGTCTTGTTTCTTTTTAATTCTGTCTACCCGGCTATATCTTTCTGCTCCCCATGTGATAAAATTTTCTGTGGAGAACATTGAACTACAGCTATGCAACCGAAGTTGGGAGCAGAAATAGCAAGAGCCAATCAGATTCAAGCAAAAGTTGATTGTTAGAACACCCAAGACGGTCACCTATAGCAATCTCGTCTCTAGCAATTCTTCGGGAATTTTCTTCTCACGTAATCACAAATGCGCAAAACATTCTCCTTAGCCTAACTGCGAATTGTTGGCCTTTGCAACTGACTCTAGATCATGCTTCCGCCATCGCAGATATAGCAGTGAATAACTTTCGCTTTTCACGAGGCGAGACTACCATGAAATGGTTGCTTGTCATGTACAATCGATAAGAGAATATTTCTGATTGGCCTCTTCTTTCATTGCAAGAGCTATATGTGATTAGTAAGAGATAGCAGTCAATCCCCTTTTCTACGATTCTACTTTGTGGAAAAGTGGATCAAACGCCATCCACATTTTGGTTCCCCTCTTAGCTTATTGTACTACAAGTTTTTTGTCTGCCAAGACGTATTGTTCATTCAACCATCTAATAAAAATTTCTGTAAATGAATGTAAATCCTGAAATCACTGTTCTTCTCATAAATGTATCTATTTCATTTATTGAGGTTAGATTTCTTGTTTCGTTCATTATCAACAAAACATGGCACACAACAATAATTTCACAGCTTCGTATAAATTAAACAAACAAAGATGGCAAGAACAAACCACTCAGCAATACTATTTGCTGAAAGTGGTACAGTGTTTTATTTGCCTTTAGCATGTATATTTCTTATAGTAATACATGTAGTAGATTTCAAAACACATGCATTTGTTTAGGAGATTAAAAAATAAACCCATAATTATCATTTATGCTCAAAATAAAACCACTTTCAAATATAAGACGACAATCCTAACCAAACTATCATTTAAACAATAAATTTTAATAAATAAATTAAAGCTGATTTTCAAAAATAATTACTTTTTCAGTATGGCTAAGAGATTCAAACGGACTGAGGGTTTCCCTTCTGTTAGCTTCTTTCCTTGCATGACTAGATAGTACAAGTTCTCATCCCATTTACTTTCTGTATATCCTTCTATAAGAGCCAGCCAGGAATAATAGCGACATGAATTACTCCATCCAAGAACTAGCTGATGAGCCTCATCTAAATCAAGTAGGTGAAAATATTTGCGCACAAATGCAGCACCTTGTTGATCCATAACTGAAGAAGCTTCTGAATAATTAACACAAGATAACATTCTCACATTTTCCAGCCACTGTTTATAATTGCTTTCAGTCAACTGAGACACAAAACCATGGCTGAAACTGATGCTTTTTTTCAAGCGAGGACTCGATGGCTGAGGTTTAAGAGTTTCTCCATCTTTATGAGAAAGTATGTTTTCATTTAGCTTCAAAAACGTCGGTGGGGGAATGGGACAGGAGATGGGGTCAAGCTTTTCTTCTGTCTCATCCTCAGGTTTATTTAGTTTAACAGCATTGAATATTTTACATTTAAAACATAACATAATAAGATTTCTGATAACATCTTGATCCTCTTTGACAATATCAAACGGATCTTCCACAAAAATCATATTATTCACTATAAAGTCTGAAATATGTTCAATGCTATTAGTAGGAAGACTGTCATTGCCATTTTTTGTACTGCTAAATAACTTAGCATTAAGCTGATTGCGAAAATGCGAAGAATTTTTTATGAACTTGCAAAGAGAACCGACGTTCAGTTTTAGATCTTGAATCTCGTTTTTAATCTGCTTCTTAATCCCTAACATCACGTGATCTTGCAATTCATCCAAACCTAACAGCCATTCACTTAATATTTTTCTCTTCAGTAAGAAATTATCTTCGACAGAAGTTTCTTGAATCTTTTTGAAAGTGTCTTTGCTGAGAGATATAAAAGATGTCATTTCTGAAGAAGAGAATGAAAACAGATTTTTACGAAATGCCATGGTTAATGGAAAAGATTCGCGTTCCAACGGTACTTTGTCGTATTTGGTATTTGAAACTACCGGTTCTTCAGGGATGAGTAAAGAAGGTGGCTTTACTTTTGCAGTTTTACAATTAACATCCAGCAAATCATAGGTTTCATTATCAACTTTCGATAAGTTTAATTTCTCTTCCAAACTTTCGATTGTTTGCAAAACAATATGCTTGCTGCTGTTTAACTTTGATGATATGGTATCACATATTTCGTTAATATTAGGAGTTGGAATTGTCACGATTGCACAATTTTCAGTAACGTCTCCAAAACCTGGTTCTAAAAGCCCATACTGCAGATATGTAGAATAAGGAAATGCAAGAGTAATTTGGCCAATTTCTTTTTCCTCTCTTTTCACTTCAACCTTAGCTTGTTTCTTCACTAATCCCTGATTTTTTATGGTATTTTGAGGCTTTGTTATATTTCTTTGATGAACCTCGTCAGATGTTAACACTTTAGCTGGTAAATCACTAACAGTTTTGGTAGATGTTCTTCCAATGGAAGTTGACGATTTATTAAGTTTGTCCCTAGCCACGAGATTTTTTTCTGCAACTTGCTGTTCTGTTGGTTTGCTTTGAACAGGCACCTTTCCTTTAGGAGAGGGTGTACGTTCTAATTTAGTTTTAGAAGATTCTTTTTTAGCAATTCCACTTGATAAGGAAGGACTCTTACGTTCTTGAGTGCCCGTTTTATGTGCACTTGGAGGTGTCAAAGGCTTCGCTTGCCTCTTTGTCGTAGTAACAGGACTTTTCCTAGAGCTAGATACAGCAGGAATAGATCCACCTGCTGGATAGTTCTGAGATCTCTTTGCACCTTTCTTAGTAGGAGAGACTTTTACATCGACAGTTTTGCTTGCAGATGAAAGAGTTACCTGAGAAGATGAAAATGAAGTTTGAGGATAAGATTTTCTCTCGTGTCTAAAACTTTGAGAAACTGTACTTCTGTGTGGTTTATTGATTGGTTTAAACTGTGATGAAGCATCAGTTGCAATGCCGTTAGTAATTTGAGCAGAAGTGGTTGAAGCAGAGTGCTTTGTTTGCAAAGTTGGAGATCTACTTGAACACGATGGCTGTGAAGTGATTGATTGAAAAGGTGATGATGACCTTGCACTTTTCAAATGTGATTTATAAGGAGAATGGCATAAAGTAACTTTTCGAAGCTCTTCAGAGTCACTACCATATCCAGAAGGTGAATTGACAACATAAATTCCAGAGTCCTGCTTTGTAAAACTGTCGGCACTGCTACGACCACTTAGAGACGAAGACATAGATCCTGATTCAGTTTCTATTTGAGAAATGATTGAGTCAATACAGTTTATTAAGCGATGCTTGTCAGTCTTCTTTAAATGAGTAGCTAATTCTTTCATGGCAGCAACTGTTATGTAACGTCTTGAATACGGAGACATTACTACATTCTCGTATTTACAAACTGCTTCTGCACACAACTCCCATTTTTGAAGACTATATAACTGATGTATAAATTTTTCTACAGAGATCAGAGCTATATGCTTAAATGATCCACTGGTTAACCATATATAAATATTATTTTTGAAGCAACGGATATATCTGGTTCCTAAATTAAAAAAAAATATAAAAATAAAATAAAAATCATTGGTTATAAGTTTTATGTGAAACAATTTAGAAAGTAGAGGAGGAGGCACAAAACTTTTGATATATACCTTTGACACTTTCACTCCAAAGTATCAAACCAGCATTAACAGGATCAAGAACGTATATAAAATTTTCTGTCCAAGTGATCAGATATTTATTCCTTTTTGACAAAAAACAGTACAGGAAAATTTTTTAAAAAATTAATATTTTAAATTGTTTTTGGAAATAATATGGAGGGTTGTATCATGTTTATAGTGACAAGAATACACTTATTGTTGGTCTACTGGAACCCATTTCTCTATTACCTATTGTGCTATATGTGATGATGGCCCCTTCTTCTAGCAATCGCTCAACGTCTTATTTCCACTGTAAACGGCTTCTACGACGGAGAACAGTGAGGTCGATTCTATTCCACTCCTCTTGACAGGCTTTCCATAATCCAGAAAGTGTTCTCGGACATCTTACATGAACTTTTCTAAGGAGACCAACTCCACAAACATCCATGGAAGAGGCATCGGGCAACTTGACAGAGATGCCTGAGAATGGAATAACCTTAATCTTAGTTTCCTGTTCCATTCAAGCACAGTACTGGACAATCGATTAAGAAGTGTGGTTGGATTCTTTGTCCTTGTAGATGTCCTTTGATGTATAACCATGGAATATCATTACAATGTAAGTGTTCCAAGATATTTTCCTGATAGTAGACACCATTTATCTTGCTTTAAATCACACCTTTTTTGATGATCAGACGTTCAAAAACCAAGAATTCTTTCGAAAAACTCTCCCTGCATTAATGCACCCAGTCGTATAAAGTCCTAATACCGATAAAAAATTGTCCCGTGTTTTGCCATCTCTTGATAAATAAACCCAAGCTTCACCCAAGGTGACTGTTCTTCCATTTGTCACCTGCCAAATAGCGTTCATACAGTTTTAGGCTGTTTGTTTGCCTCTATAATGTGTCTTGGCAACAAAGCATGAACTCGGGGCCTTATGACTGCATTCTAATTTGAAATCTTGATGAATAATACACTTTACCAATGCAACAGAGGTTCCAATTTGCTTGCAATGGCCTCTTGCGTTGACAGATATTCTGTAAGGACTTTAGCCTTTTCATTGTTCAAATGTTAGCCTTTGTACGGGAAAAACTGGGGTGCGCTTTTTTGTTCAGCACTGCTGCACTGTTGAATGTTTGGATCCATTTGTTTTCTCCATGTAATAACTTTTGTTATATCATTCTTGGAAGTAGTGAAACCTTTTTCCTTACACTGTTCTATTTTTCTGGAATAAGAACCAGCTATGATGTAGCCCTCTCAGAACGATTCAATTTTTTAGGGCATTTTGGCAGCAAACTTGAAAACGAAGAATGGAAAGATAAATTCGATCGTTACTGAACACCTGTGCAAAATTTCATAAACCTCGTGCATTTCAAATGATCATCACCATAAACATGAAACAACCCTCCGTATTGATATACATCTTACCCTAATGTCAATATTATTCCAAAATTCATATTCTGTGTTGTCTGAAGGCTATCAGATTCAACTGCAGGCAATGTTGTGCAACTATTTTTTATTAATAACAAAGGCAAATTAATTTATGCCACATTAATTTTTTTTCATTTAATGTAAAAATAAAAGTATAAATCTGTATTTATATTTCTCCTTTCTTTCATCAATCAATATAACTGAAATTTAATTCCTATGGGCTAAAACACATGCAAGAAAATACCCAATACAATTATCTATAAAAATCCAATACATCTAAATGAGATTGAAAATTTATAAGAGATGTTAACATTACTTCCATCCATGTACTTACTGCAAATAAAAAATACCATGTGATGAAATGCTTAAAGCATTCTTAAATTCATGAGTGTTCAAAACTACGCCTTGATAATCAATCTAGAGTGAGATCAAAAAAAAAAAGAAAAAATTGTTTGTAAATTTAATAAATGTAAAAACAATCTATAAAACTTATTGTTGTTTAATATAAAATCCTTACTTCCCAAATTCTACAACGAGGCCGAGTTGCGTATATTGAGGGAGTTTGAACTCTGTTGCAATTGAAGAAACAAGCTCCAAATTCCCCTTCCCTATTTAAATTTAAAATTCTTTGTTAAACAAAATTTAACTCAGAGGCTAAATTTTTAATAAATAAGGAAATAAATAAGGAAATAATAAATTTTTAATAAATAATTTTTTAAGGAAATAAATTGCTTATAATATGTGGGTGGGTATTATATACAGGAAATTTTTCAAAAATCGAGTAAAAACTTAGATATGTATTATACAGAATATATATGTATTATATAATATGTGGGTGCGTTTTATTTACCGAACATTACAGTAAATTAGCCAGAAAGTTTTCCACAATAACTTCATAATGACTGATTAAATCTAAATGTGACTGACTTTAGCAATTCATAAAAAAAAGTGAAATTGAGAAAGAAATTCTTGCACATCTTATTTTCAATGGGGTTTTTTTTTTCTATTCTCAATTTCACATGTAATTATGCCAGAATACCAAGATTTAAAAACCTGAATCTCATTCCCAAGGATACCAGCACCAATGTTTGTGACAATTATCTACTAAATCAAGCAGAAGCTCAGACTGAATCAAAAACTCCACCAGGCAGGTTCCTATAAAATTAGTATCACTCCTTATTGAGAACGCAATGAACCTTCATCTTATAAATCTTTAATAGTCACATGCAATCCAGGCCTCTACACTTTAGCCATCCTAAGAACACTCAAAGTAGATTCAATTCAATTGACTTGAGTGTTCTTCTTAGGATGGTTGGCATGTACGTGCTTGACATAATTGAAGAACTGATTGAGAGTGATGTGATCTGCTAGCATAAATGATTTATTCTAAACAAAAATAACACCAGGTGAAGGTCCTCTGTTGTGTTGAGTCTAATTTTTATCTTGAAGTTTTTCACACACAAATAACAATCCTCACCAAATTTGAAACAGCCCAGCTATGTAGATATGATGAAGAATAGTTATTCTGGACATAGGTCTAAGCAAAGAACTCTCTATGTCCCTCAGGATGTCCAAAGTAGTGGCATGAGGGTTGGCACTTGCTGCACGTGCAATGTGACGATCTTCCCTTGCATTTGCTTTCCATGGACATCCTAGATGCATATAAGTATGTTCTGCTTGTTCTTCACGCCACTAACAAGCCCACCATGAAACTGTGCTGATATCATGCCCCACTTCAGTGGCTATATGATTTTGTGACCAACCAGCTTGGAAAGACCATTAATGAACCCTCTCTCATATGGAGTCAGTTGATGAAATATCCTGTGCTGATGTTGTCAAGGCATTGAAGTAGTGGATTGTTAGAACATAGAATTTACATCTAATAATGGAAGAAACCTTTGATATTAAATTCCAACAGCTAAAGGTGTATGGCATTTGACAATGTCGGATTGCGGACAACATTGTAAAAATTTTTGCATTTTCGATCGTTTTGCTGCTTCTTATATATGTTTTCCATGACAATAATTTGGCTTGGCTCACTTGTGTTACTTTTGACTGTGTGGCCATCAAAAATATTTTTTCACAAATCATGCCACAATGAATTGAAAACTTAAGTTGTCTTTGAAACTACTTTTACTATCTACTTATAGCTCTATCTATCTACCTAAGTAAGTAATTTCTGTTTGACTAATCAGTACCTGGGCTTCTTGCCAATTTGTGTATACTGTTCAGTACTAATATTACACAAGTAGCTTCTCGTCTTGGTGGAGGCCACTAATTTTTCTTGGGCATAATCCAACTGAACAACTTCTGAATCTAATCGCATAATGATAACTGAAGGAACTTGTACAAGGAGTTTAACCTTAATAAAGAAGATTAAATTTTAAAACAAAAAAAAAATCAATTAAATAGTTAAAATTATATTTTTAAGTGCAATCTTTGAAAACATGATATTACATTACAACGATAACATTCAATATTTATAAAAACAATTATAGTACATAGTACTTAAAGTTATTTAATTCAGTACACATTGATTAAATAACCTTTTGCTCAGCATCAAAGATGCACTACTGGTGAACAAGTGATCATCAAATTGAACCACGGGTTCAACAGAAAGGTCTCCAAAAACGACAGTCCCGCTGTTTGTAAATGGATTATGAAGCAGACGCTCATTGCTACCAACCATATAGATGTTCATTCATTGCAAAATACCTTGACTGAGGCCCTGGCTGAACAACAATGGAGAGCCTTCCAATGACAAGTCATGATGCTTCTCCAAGTGGGCAGATTATGGTGCGTTCGGTATCTGGCATCAAATCGAGAACAAACGCCCAGAGGTGGTTTTTGGAAGAAAGTAGGCTGTAAGGTGGGGTTACATTTGGGGATTATTTTCATGCTTGATTTGGATCCACTTACACCGTTGGAAGCAAAATCAAGGCAACATGAATGCAAATGGTTACCTCTCAGTCATTGCCAATCAAGTTCACTCATGCATATTGGCCTATCAGCAAATGAAAATCTATGGGATCACCTTGATCAACAATCAATAGATATTTGTGAAGGAACATTTGCCTGTTCCCACAGACAAGCATTATGATCCATAAAAATGAACAGTAAACCAAAGGTTTCTTTGAAAAACTAAACATAGGACACAAAGACGCTGTCCCTGTAACGTCGCTGTCCCCATAGGACCAGTCACGATGCCTCATTCAAACACATGGAATGGCATGCATCCATCAAATAACCTGCCATCCCCAAGCAATAAGTTCACCACCACCTTTCTGAAGATTATAATTATATGTTACCTTTTTTGTCAACAAGAGCAAAGGGAGTGTCATTTCAATACAAGATACAAATTAAAAATTCATAAGAATATATAAAATTAATGTTTATATTTAAAAAAAATTTTTAAAATAATAATAATTAATGTTTAAATTTATAATTTATTACAGTAAAGGAAATTTTAACAGTGCAAAAAGATATTTTAAATTTCTTTTTAAAAAAAAATCCTGCCATCTACGATGATGCACTAGTATTAAATAAATTCACCTGTCAAAGGGTTAAGTGAATTATTAAATACTGACAGAATGAAGCTACTTATTGGTTTTATAATAATCCATCTGTCTGTCCCCTCCATATATTCAACACTTTCTGACATACACTATCTACCAAAAAGTAGTTGGACGCTTTCAATTTTAGACGTTTTTGTCAAACATCTACAAAAATACTTGGCGAATTATCCTGAAACTTCAGGTGAGTAAAGAGCATGTTACACCTCATATATTTCCTAGGATCACCTTGTAAAAGATAATGCTTTGTAGCTGCAGCATATGCTTATGAGGCTTCTTTTACTTATCAGTGTTCATTTGTATGAGAATAGTAAGTATATTCATGGAGATATAAAGGTTTCTTTAATTAAAAAAAGAAAAAAAAAAACATAAGTTTTTTGTTTATAACATGTAGAGTATTCAAGCCAATGCAATGCCATTTTCAGGAAACTTGACAAACTACAGTAGAGCAACACCCTGCAATCAAAATATAAAAATATTAAATATATGATGAAATATGAGCATTTTTACTAAATAATGTTTAATTGCACATGCAAAAGCATTACCAAGATGTATCTTGCATAATTTATTAGCTAAATGTATAGAGCTACTCATAGAAAAAGCCCAAATAAATATCATGGAAATTCAGAAAGATATCATCGATAGAATGAGCTGAATTTCAGTTACTCTCAAAAATAAACAAAACGATAACGGGTTTACTCCAAATTTTTATTTTTGGACCGGACACCAGTATCAACTTCTTCTCCTTATGCAGATATGAATTCAATATGCCGAAGGAGAAGTTGTTGATAGTCAATATGCCTTCATGTAATGCAGGGTGTTGTTTCTACTGTAATTTGTCAAGTTTCCTGAAAATGGCATTGAATTGGGTTGAAAAACCCCGCATGTTATTAAAAAAAAAAACTTAAAGAATTTTGATTTTATGTCTCCATGAATATTCTCATACAAATGAACACAGATAAGTAAAAGAAGCCTCATAAGCATACATGGAGAATCTGGGTTCGAGTCGCGTGGGTATTACCATTGGATATGATCTGATGACGGAAGATCACGAGCACTGGAGATTCTCTATAGATTGCTGCCCCCGTGACTCTAACAGATAAGCAGGTTTGAAAAGTAGGTAAGTTCACCTTTGGAAAAGATTTTTTCTCCCAGATTTTGAAACATGTATGCTTATAAGGCTGCAGTGAGTCTGGCTTCGGAAGATGAATGATATAGCTGGACATGTAATCTGTGTTCTTATTTGTCTCAGGGATTTTCAATCTGGGTGCTATGAAAGGCAGTCCAGTTTTTGAATACCCATGTCTTCAAATCATGTTCACATAAGCTTCTATGTGCGAACCTTTGGAACGGAAACGGTCCTTCCTCAAATTGTTTGCCGGAGAGTTGGGAGTGCAGTATTGTTCAGAATGTCAAGATCCAGTCACACTAAGGAACTCTAGTTGAACCATGTAAAACGCTCCCCTCACCAAATTTGACAGTTGTCACAATGCAGAATTCACCAGTCATCCACCAAACCCAGATGCGTCCATCGAGCTGCCAGATCGTGAAGCACGTTTCCTCTGTTCCCCATGCGAATGTTTATCAAATTCTGATTTTATCAAAAATCTATTACGATGTGCCAATTTGTCTTTATTATAATAAATAATTTTCAGTATTGCTAATGAAGTCTGGGAGCTCCTACACAAAGGAATTTGGTTAAAATAAAATATTAAAAAGAAATAAAAAGTTCACCCCGATTTACTTTTGATGTAGTCAAGTTGATTACTGAGACCCTGCCTTTACTGTCGCCAGCAAACAAACGAGTACTTTGATTATTCCATCGTAAGGCTGTTATTTGAGATCCTTTATGGTCATAGGAAAGCTGTAGGCGTTGAGGGCAATGATTTCCTTTTTTGGCAAGGTTGTGTTCAACAATCACAACCAATCCTTTTCTGAAATGGAGATTAATCTTTATTCAAAAGCGACAATAACCACAATTTTATTACTTTTCTTTTATGTAAATGAATTATAAAGAGTTGACTACTGTAAAGGAAAAAAACCCAAAAAAAAACGGATATAATTTTCAACTTACTCAGTACCGTATCCGATTAAATTGTCATCAGGAGCCAAGCATACTTGAACAACACCACCATCCTAGTAGAAAGAATAATAATTTGAACACTGAAAATTTGGTATTAGTAGAGAAATCTTGTAACAATTTCACAACCTTAATTTATACCAATGCTTTAATAATGCAAATGAGATCATTACAATGAACTGGTAGAAGAGCATCATTATGAAAAAAAAAAAAAAAAAAGCATCTAGATATATCATTAATATAGCTTACTTGTGAAATAGCTGTGCTTCATATGCAATAAGAAAATTATGAAGTTATTTGAAAAGCTAACTGCATATTTATCCTTAATCATCCTAACAATAATAATTACAAAGGTCTCGTAACCATAATGGAGGAGAAATTAGATAGAAAACGCATCCGCCCATGTAGCAAGCGATTTTAGATGCCAATATCAAGGAGAAATAGCCAACTGCGATTTGGGATGGATGAGGGTGAAGCAGCACTGTTTACAATACAAAGAGGTGTAGTTGAGCATTTTCAGAAAACATCATATTCTATTAGAGGAACTGTTGTTAAGAGCAGTAGCATAAGGAGAAAGTGAGGGCTTTGGTAACCTCTAGAAATTAGCGTGAATTTTCTTAGCACAGAGATGGCGTTAATTTGAGAACATATCATGGCATTACTATTTTGAGTGTACATAACCACTGGAAGTGAGTGCTGCTTGAAGTCAGTGCATCGAAATAAATTTTTGGACCAGTGATTTTTTCACGGGAGAAATACTTTTACAATAATAATTTCTTCGTTATATTTTTATCACTTTCTCTTTTCAAGATCATGGAAGTTCTCTCCCCAAAATCTTTTCAAGTCCAAATTATTAAAAGTCCAGTGCACATTGTCGCATGTAAGCATTAAAATTCGATTTGGTGGAAGAGATCAAAATTGAAGCATTGCTTAGCAGACAAAAAAATTTTAATTATAAAGATGACAAAAATAATAGCTAGGTTCACAGCTCTCTTCAGAACTATAAATCTGTCCAACAAAATTGAACTGGTGTTGATAACAATCCATTGCAAGTATCCAATTATGGGTTTTCTTCACAATGACTTTCATACACTTCTATGGCTTTGATGAAACTGTCCTCAGAGAGAGAGAGAGAGAGAGAGATAGATAGAGAGAGAGAGAGAGATAGATAGAGAGAGAGAGAGAGAGAATGTGATGCTTTTGCAGTCTGAGATTTCCATGGATCAATTTTGTGACAGTTCTCTAGAGGAGGGAAAATCTAGGGTACAAGGAAAAAATAAGGGTATCTTTTAGGGTAAAAGGAAAAAATTATACCAAGGTTCTCCCCAGAGAAGGGCATGCCACTCTGCTAGTTGCTAGTTTTGGTGACCAACTGCCTCAATAAATAAAAAAAAATTTAATACAGTTGCATAATTTTTTGTTTATATTTAATGTTGTTCAGTTGGTTACAGAAGATCGAGACAATTAACAATGAACGATTCTTTTATTATGTAGAATTTTAATTAAAAAATTATTTAAACATACTGCCAGACTTAAACTTTTTTAAAAATTTTATAAATTCCTATTTAAATGAGAGGAATCAATTTTTTTTCTTTTTATGTGCACTTTATGAAGTAAAAGTGCATGTCTAAAAAGTTTTATTTTTTTTAATTGAAACAATATAAGTAAATTTTTGTCATTGATAATTAAAGAGTTTTTATTTTATTGTTTTCAGTCTTTATTATTTAAAAAAAAATGCTTTTACATGAAAACTACAAAACCAAGAAAACTGGAAATCTAAAGAGATGACCCATCCCCTGCCCAGGGATTTAATTACCATATTTATTCTAGTATAATGCGATTCCACCTTCAGAGCCCCAAAAAAAAAATAAAAAATTTTATCCTCTTGTATAATGAGATTCTCATTTTTGACTCGTCGCAAGAAATTAAGTATGCAAGAATATACAGAAAAACCTGAATAAGATTTTTCTGTATGTTTATTCTGTCTGCTGATATTTATGTTGTACAGTATTAGAAACTGCTTCGATCCAACGAAGTTGCATTTTATGTTGTTGGATTTTTTTTCAGATCACGTTTCATTTATTAATTTAACAGATGAACATTCAAAAGGCTCAAAATTAAATTGCTCTTGTCCAGCATTGCCAACCCAAAAAATTTTTTCCCCTAAAACCGAACTAAAAATCTGCTAGATTCTATTGTTTTAATGTAATTTTTAGCGGATTTTCTTGGCACCACTACTCTTGCCTTTATTCATCTATTAAATTAGTAAATGAAACGTGTGTAATATACATCACAGTACATTAATTACACATTTCATTAATTTACAGTTCATTATACAGTACATTAATTCACTTTTTATTTGAATTTCCCGTTCTCAAAAGCTAATACGAAAGGAACTTCTCAAAAAGAAGCAACTTCAAAACTGCTTCGATCTGACAAAGTTGCATTTTGTGTGGTTGCATTTTTTCCGATCATGTTTTATTTACTGGGAAAATAAAATTGCTCGTCTTTATTAATCTGTTAAATTAGTAAATGAAAGGTGATTGGAAAAAACGCAACAGGACAAAATGCAACTTCGTCAGATCGAAGCAATTTTGAAGTTGCTTCTTTTTGAGAAGTTCCTTTCGTATTAGCTTTTGAGAACGGGAAAGCCCCCTAGCCCACAGCCTCCCCCACTTTGATGTATATTATACATAAATTTTGTCTGCCCTAAGCTCGTTTGAACCTCCCCCCCCCTCCCCCACCAGTTGTATTATAATATTATCTATCCTCTTGTATAAAACAGTCCCACAAATTTAAGCCAAAATTGTTCACATTATAGTAGAAAAAAAATACGGTAAATGATGAATGAAAGCCTGAGAAGGCTCGTCATCACAGGGATGCACTACTGGAATTTGCTGCAAAAAATAAGACTCCATCAAGACCTAGCAGCATGAAAATCATCAAAAGAGCTGTGGTTTTGGCATGAATGTTCTAGCGAAAATGCGACCTTTGCAGGGACTCTTCTGTACGATTTAGTATACTAGCTGGTATCTAGCAACTTCTTCCCCTTCCCACATGTGAAGAACATGCTATATGGATGGTATTTACAAGATGTCAAGGAGGCCGTATTTGAGATGGAACAGTGCTTCCAGTGTCAGAGAGGACTTCAATAAGGGGAGTTGATTAGAAGTCCATTCCCATGGGTGGGAAAAGAACTTATCACTCTTTTTGTGTACTAACAGGGAAGCATCAAGATGATTGTAAATTCTTTATGACCCAGCAGTCATAGAATAAAATGAGATCAGGCTTTCTTATTGAATAGAAAGAGTTGCGCAAATTGAGCAAATTGAACAGGGTGATGGCTACCTCTGGCCGAAGCTGTGACCTGAAGTGTTATATATTCATAAAATTGCCAAATGGTGTTCTCAGGTACATCTTACCAATGAGCTCAATTGGAGACTAATTCATCAGCATTCTGAGTTGCTCACAAGTGATGCCCATCATATCCTAAATGTACTAGATAGAAAAGAAATAAGGCATTATGTCACAAGCATAAAGACAATCCAAGGAGGGCATAATGTATGGCCAGCATTATTCGGTGAAAGTAAATTCCAAATGCCACAAAAAGTCTTCACATAGAATGTTTTCTAGGCACCACTGTGCTAAGATGGTGCCACAGAAGACTACCAAGAAGTTTCAGCCATCACAGACTATAATTATCAGTAGGTAGAGCAAGTAACAATATAACTGGTGTCCTGCACAGAATATGTCCAGAAAGATCTGCGAAATTTTGATTATTTGCATATCCAGTTGAAAGGAATATGCATATGAACTTTTGTGGCGATCAGTTCATTTTTGCTTGGATTACTTTTATCAAAGACTGTACATCAAACTTAAGACATGAATGAGGAGCAATAGGTTCAGCAATAACGGCATTTCTGGTGATGTGCCATAGATAAAGCTCATAGAAATGGTCTTTAACCTATGAACCATGCAACAGAATTAACTGAACGAATTTACTATTATTTGGGTAATCAGGTACAGTATACTTGTAAAGCAGTATACAAGGATACAGAATGAATTATGTGATTAAAAGTAGTTGTCATATTCAGGAAGAATATATTTTCAATCGAATTTCTTATTTTACTGTTACTCATAAATATTTCAGTTTTTATTTTGGCATTTTTTTTTAGCTTTTAACATTATTATTATTATTATTTTTTGGGTCTATTTTGGATTTAATAGATATTTATTTTGCCTTTGATATAATGCATGTAATGTGTTAAATTTATTTTTCAGGGCCTAGTTATGATTAGTGCTGCTCCTAAAGCCTCAAAAGGTACGTGACACTATATCCACCAACTTAATAAAATTTTCTAAGAGAACACTGTATACAAGTAAGTTCTTAGGTAGTTAAGTATACAAAACACATTTATGTATTTTTCCATACATTACTGCATCTAATTGCTCACACTTCTCATGATCAGGACTCTCCAATTTCCCTCTATCTTGTTTTTACCCTCTAATTTATCATTTTGTTATATGGATTTTACTGAATTTTTTTTTATAATTAAACTTTAACCTTAAACTACTCCTACTGATCATGTATTTTTATTTTATCACATTAAACTTGTTTTTTATAAACTAACTACCATGTCGCATCCATGTTTCCTTTTATCCAATTCCAACACATTGTTGAATTTTTATGACCAAACAAAAGCCAGGATATATTTATACACATTTCAGTGCATCAAGTGGTTATCTTTTCAAGTGAAGAGGTAAAATTCCATCATAAAACAGAATTTGCTTCAATCTTTGCCATGTTCAAAATCGGACACATACCACTCAATACTATGTTCCACAAGCTTCTTCGATCCATGATGTCCTTTTGTGATTTTTATTGCTACCATTTTTATTTTGCCTTCATCATTTAAACAATGTGCCTTTGCCAATGATATTGTTCTAATGACGACTTCTGATAATATCAGTGAAGTACAATTTCAGAATATTAGTAGTAGCGATATAAATATCCTTAACAAGTGATGGAGATAAACTGGGATAAAGCTATTTATTTATAAAACTGCATATGTGCAAAACCTTTGTCAGATGCTGAAAAGATCCATAACTCTTAGTTCAGTTTTGATTGATAATGTGCAAATGAATAAACTTACCTTTTTAATGAAAAAGCTATATAAAATTCTCATTAGAAAAGATTTAGTTACCATTTTTAACGTGAAAAACGGTGGCCTTACAATACATAATAAAGAGTTCAAAACCAACTAGTTCCGCCTTTTATTCCCGGCTTTTATCAAAATATACAAAAATGAATGAAAGAAAAAGATACTTATTATACAAGGCCAAGAATACAGGTCATTCATTTTATAACCTTTATTTTCAGTTTTATCACAAATACAAAGTTTATATTCATCACTGCTATATATCTGACTCAAATAAGTTTTCAGAGTATAAAAATCTTTCATAAACTTTCTGATTGCATATGAAGTCAAAACATCCTATGTTTCCTGCCAAAAAGGGAATAAAACTGACTAAACTATATTTCTACTAAATTGAACAAATCGTTACTCTCTACCTCTGTGAATATTATTGAAATCATGAAGGAGTACGTCTTAAGGAAAATTTATTTAACTTTAATTTCAACAAAGATAACAAAAATAGCTAAAACAAAACATTAAGTTCAAGAGTAATATCTAGTGATTGAGTCTATGCACAATGCCCATTTTTTTTTTTCGTTAAAAAGAGTAACACAAATATATGAATGATCACATCGTAATAATCACATAACAGAATGTCCCAACTTATAAATCAGTACTTTGCAAAAACAGTTGGATTGAGCTTTTAATTTTATTTAATTCTTGCAATTTCCATTGTTTTCAATTTTGATCATCTTATTCGCCTTAAGACAATAACAGCTGGGATTGATTATGTCCTCCTCACGTGTGCAAACTGCTACATCTTATCTTATGGATTAAATACCGTAAAATGGAATCTGAACCCAAAATGGTGGGACAGAATTAATCTTTTATTTAATACATAGCATTTTATATCTCTTTGCTTTCTTTTAATCTTAACCAATTCTGCCTAGCAGGGGATACGTCCTTGGCCTGCTGCTGGCAAAGGGGTACGTCCTAAAGTCACCAAGCTGGCTATACTAGAGCCCTGTTAGCTATCATTTTACCATATATCTGATGGCGCTGCAAAAAATAAAAATAAAAATACCCAGGATTCATCCCATGCATGCAGTGGCAAACAAGTTCTGGATGACCATCAAATGCAGGTTTCAACCAAGACTCTCCGTAAAGCCCATGTACTCGGATTTTATGCTCGACCAGCCACCCATAAACCTCTCATCACAAGGAAGAAGTTCACTCTGCACCTTTGATAGTATAGGAAACACAGGAAGGAGAGAAAAAAAATCCTCAGCAACAGTGCTGGTGAGTGTTACGGAGTGATGCATCATAATTATTTACACTTTTTAGGTCAGGTGGACATGTGTGCGTTTGGCAGTTGTCCAGAGAACATCTGATAATGGAATATACTGTGACCACTGTAAAGCACATTGGCGGTGACACAATGGTATGTGGTTTTTCAGCTGGTTCGGCATGGATCCAGTGCATGGAAATCTGAATTCCAAGGCATAGAGACATTCTCATGTTGCTCCCTATGTTGTGGCAGTTCTATGGAAACGATGAATGTCTCTTCTATAAAAACAATACCACCTATAATGTTTCCAAAACCTGAAGTCAGTCCCATAATGAACCTGAGGGATTAATTGGAAGGATGCCTATAGGCCAGGCCAGCCCAACCTTCTTCATTGCTGGTGTTGGTCAATGTATCCCAAGTGGAATGGTGAAATATCCCACTTACGGTAATCCAAGGACTTCTGTTTACTCAAAGGTTGCTGTATATGGATATAGAATAAATCCCATTGTTCTATTATTTCACAGGACCAATGACTTTCTTTCACATATTTACAAAGGATGAATGAAGATATACCAGAGACATGGGTAGAAGGAACGAGGCCTCAAGGAAGAAGAAATGCTCTATGGGTTGGAAATGTGAAAGTTTCTCTTAAACAGAGAGGATATTTGCAGAGGCAAGTGGCTAAATTGGTTGAAGATCAGAAAGTATGGAAATCTCTTTTGCAATTCTCTACACTGTTACATAGAGGACTGGACTAAGTAATTATTATTTGGTGCATTTTTACTCAAGACTGTAATACTGGCTATATTAAATAGTTGGTAGAGAAGGCTAATTTATGTAAAACTACCTATGCCCAGAAACTCTAGCAGAATATCTCAAAAGACATTTTAATGGGTTGTATATTAAAAAAATGAAAAAGAAATAAAAAGCATCAGTTACATCAACAAGTTGCAAATTCCAAATGAAACATTCAGGCAGCAAATGGAATTTCTTAACATTTGGTGTTACTTTTATGCAGGCAATTAATTAAAAAGTAAAAATACTAATTTTTATTTAGGGCTAAATTAAATATGCATAATCCTTTGGTTCATATATGGTTACTATTCCTTCTAGAACTTAATTCAGGTGAATGTGCTTTCAATTTGAGGGAAAGATTCCGAGACTGGAACATCCCCATTAAAATAAAATATATGTTGTAAAGGGGTCATTAAATCGCATTTTCAAAACAGGTAAATTTATGTTGCAAACCTTATCAAAATACTCACTTTACTAGGAAGTACTTGGAGAAATTTTAAAGGGTCTCTCTGGAATACAAATATACTTCCACTTGATGCACCAACAACCATATATCGTTCTGATACGTCAAATGATGTGTACTGAACAGCAAAACAAATTAAAAATAATTTTCTTTTTTTTTTTTTAATCCAAAGGATAAATCTTGGCAAATTTATTTATTTTTTATTCATTTAGAGAACGAACTTCAAATGTTCAAAAAAAATAAAAAATTATATAAAGTTCAAGTGCTAACATGCATTTCATTATTTTACGTATTTTTCTTAAAAAAAATTCTCGTTAAGTGCAGAAATAAAACTCTACTTTGATTCTATTGGAATTTTTCAATGGAAGGAAAATATCGTCAAGGCAGCTTTGCTCGGCCAGGAGGGGAACCCAGCCGTCGATCGAAGCCCCTCCCCCGCGGGCTCCGTCCATTCTCTCCCCCATACTTGGTGGAGGTCACCAATGCTAAAGCGGCAATGTACATAAAATTACAGCATCCATAACCCGATTCATTTCCCTAAAATTTCAAGTTCAGAAAGAGAAAAAATTTATGAAGCATTAAAAATTATCTCTTCATCACTGTGCACCCGTAATAACATTGCTTAAAAGAATCAACAATAATTTTCCAATATTTGCACTTAAATTTACTTACTCTACTTAATTTATGTACCGTGTTCTACAAATATGAATTTTAAAATGCTAAGCATTATGAAAATTGGTTCATTAAAAAAAAAAGTCAAGAAGAAAATATTTTAAGGAGCGGCAACTTAAAACTAAACCGAAGCCATTGCTGAGTTTCTATTCTAAGGCAAGACAAATAACACAAATAAACGAAAAAATTAACACTTAGCAATATTCTCCATTTCTGTTCGAAATCACATTAGAAAATTGTATGTTATTAATAAGTTTTAATGCTGAATATTAATTAAGAAATTAGCTATTAGTTTTTAATTAAAAATTGATAGTTTATAATTTTTAGCTCGTCTCGGAATGAAAATTTTCTAACTGACAAGAAATGGTGATATAGGCGCTTAACGGAATCTACATTTTATTTGATAATTTTCGTAATTAACTACGAGTTAATTTAAGGGGCAATAATTAATATATGGTCTCATAACACTTCGCATCTCTCCGTTGCTGTAAGATAATATACGAACATAATTCTATAGCAATATTTCTCTTTAGAATGTTTCACTTTCCTAATCTTTTAGTAAATAATTGACAGGTCATTCATAATTTACGTTACACGTTTTGCTTTTTCTAGTGGTCCCCCCCCCCTATTGGGGACCAGCTGTTGGGGACCCCATTGAATATCTGAAGCAAGCACAGGCAAGAACCAGGAAAACTTTAAAACTGAAACTGGAAGAACACCAGCGCTCTTTTTCACAAAAAAAACCTCGGCCAACCAATGGCAAATCATCCGCAAGATTATCCATTCTAAACCAATCGGCATCTCTTCATTTACAAAGACTCCTCCCTGTAAACCCATGGGAATCTGGCAAAACCCTGCTATAATCCTTTACAAACATCACCCAATAGCTAAGTCGAAACACATTACTACCCCAAGTCTTTCCCTAACCAACCACTGAACAAGACCACTGGTCATCCGAGATCTCTCTCCTAACTCTTGGTAGTTCCTCACGATCATCCGCCTTCTAAAACAATCTTTACCAGGCCCGGATAAAATCAGTGCCACCACAAAATAAATGGATACAAACCTTCTTCCAAAATAGACCCCTCAAAATCCCCTATATGTTCCCAAACAAAATAAATTCTAACTGTGACCTCAGTTCTACCCTCATCATCAGAGATCACAAGCAACTCACTTCAAATGACCACCCTCCTAATATATGCTGACGACCTCGTCCTATGGGCAACTGATAAAAGTCTACCAAAAATCCGTTCATCCCTACAAAATGTCCTAGAGGACTTACAGGACTGGAGCACCAACAACTCTCTCCAATACTCAATTGACAAATCTGTCACGATAACCTACAAACTCAGAAAAATTTCACATCAACCTTTTCCAACGCATTCCAACGCACACCGATCACAAATACCTATAGGGATCATTTCTCCATTGGCATGATCTGGAACAACCAAACGTTACGTTATCAATATGACTTTGAACAATCTACAATATTATAAAAAAGTGAAACAAGACCATTAAAGAATAGCCAGTTACTCTTACCCCCCCCCCCCCACACACACAATTTAATAAAATAACTAGTGTAACCAGAGATTGTTTCAGAAAAAGAGGACATTTGAATGCAAAAACTAGGACATGAAGGTCAAAAACTAGGATACTTAGAAATAGATTAATACAGAACACTTGTGGCCTATTAGTCTTACATTTATTGTCGCACTAGATACATCAATTGTATTAACATATTTTATAAGCAGGCACTTATAAATATTTTGGCTAAATTTTACTGTGTTCCCCCAGCTGTTCTAAATTTTAACCAATATTTTTTTACAAACAAAGGGACTAATCGTGAAAAGCTTATTTTCTATTGATGATCAATCAGTCTTTATGTATTTCTGGGATGATGCTATGGACTGTATCAACTTACCATCATTCATGATATATTTAAAAAAAATCTTTCGCACTCTCGAGTTCTAGTCGATTTCTGTCTTTGGTCCATTGTACCTGAATCAAATTAAAAAAATCTCTCTAAGTTAGCATTATGAGGTGGATTTGCAAAAGAGAACTTTCCTTTATAATATTTGATAAGCTCTGAACATACATCTTTTGACAGACACTGCTGAAAAAACTTTGCCCATTTTCTGTGTGAGATATCAATGATATCTGGGTTGGTTTCCAAAAGAAAGCTGGTCAAAGAATTGCGTGCCATTAATCTCAATCCCGTTTGTTGTTGCATATAATATTGAAAACTATACATCATACCATAAAGGAACACTTTTAAGATTTAATCACCGAAAACACTCATATTGTGAAAATTGTTTTGTTCAAGTAAGATAGACAAGGCAGGCCTTCTCTGTTTAAACCCTCATGCCTGGCTTTTCTAAGAATTTTAGTAACCGTAATTGGGAGAAAATGGTTGTTCATGTGTTGGTCGTAAATTCTAAGATACTACTTGTATCTTTAGCATATATAGAACTTCCGTCACCGAACTATCTTTTTTCTCAATTAACTCTATCGATAGACATGAATGCCTCAGTCACAAGTGATGTGGAAGAAGCTTTTCAGAATAGCTGGAGGTTTTGCTTAAGAATGCTTTAAGAGCATCAAAGATATTCAGTGTTAATCGATTACAGGAAATAATGAGAGCCATCGTATTTTGCTGTAATTAAGAAGCCACTGATACTGAATAACAGCAATCGTCACACTCTACTGGGATGAAAATCCGGACGAAACCCGGACATTCCGCATTCCCGGACTGTTGTTCAAAAACTAGGACATGTCCGGGGAAACCTGGCCGTCTGGTAACCCTAAATAAAACCCTCTACACTTCTCTAATTTGTAGTTCTCCCAAAAAATCGATACCAAATTCTTATGGTGCCCAGGCCATGAAAACATCAACGGGAACACCATAGATGACACGATAAACTTCCTGAACCCGTCGTATGATATCTTGACACTTGTATAAAAAAAAAAAAAGAAAAAAAAAAAAAGATGGCCTTATGCGACTATGAAATACATCCTGGGTCCAAAATATTCTAAGTTATCAACTTAAACAACGCCTTACGACCCTAAATAAAGCTTCTCTGAGCCTCTATCTTATCTTGTACAGAGGGTAGATTATCGCAGAACGATAATCTGCGACACTTACCACTTACTCCTTCGGGGGAAGTTTTGCGCCGTTCCAGTAACTAACGGCTGCTACGAGATGACAGTAGCAGCCGGGACCGATGGCTTAAAGTGCTCCCGATACACGGGGGGTTCATGATGGAAGAGCTGCAGGCGGATGAACAAACCAGTGGCTATCACCAACTGCTGGGCATCCAGCACTGGCCACTCAGCAAAATGGGTCAGACTAAAGACCCCAACAGCTGTGCCCCAAATAACTGTCCCACCCAGCAGTGGTCCTCAAGCCTGAAGTTGCTGAACTCCATCAATTGGAGAGATGATCGATGAGACAAGGCCATGGCCACCTCCTCCCTGAGCCTTTACAAGCTTTGAGAGTTGCTTCCTGGCAGGACAAAGAACAAAAAATGTCCAGTGAACTATATCCGGATGCTAGGCAACTCTGATGGTTCATATCACTCTCCCACTGTCATTTTCGCGAGACAAATGTCACTAATTTAGTAGTGGAAAACAAATACGTAACACTATCAAGATCAACACCATAATCATCAACTATTAGTGACAGTTGCTAATTGTCCATTTCACTGATGTATTAAATTTTAATTATGGATTAGGAGCTATGGGAGATGCCTACTGGGAAAGTTACGTTAGGATCAGCAACTTCGAACACAACTAATCAGTGTCAGACAAGGTAGATCTAGCGCTTCTGCTATTGCCAGAAATGGGATTTTCTTGTAGGTACCGAGAATGATGCAATGACCGAGCAAAAAACATTAAACCAAAGACAGTCCTGTAACCAAGTGAACAACATCTATGCAACAATGGTACTTAGAGAGGACTGTAAACTCACACAAAGTTTCATAAAATAACCAACTACAGCCAATTCTAGAACTCGCTATCTGCCAGATATTGTCCTGTAACCACTAAAACAATCCAGGATACATTAATTTTTCTATCGAAAAATGGAAGGAAAAATTCTACGACCTGGGTTCGAACTAGGAACCTCGACTATCATGGCCAGTGCCTCTACCAATTGGGCTAACGCAGACACCCGGACAGCCATGCTGTTACAAGTTGTCTTAAAGACAACCAAGTTGTCAAAGGTTGAAAGCCCAATGGGAGGCAGGCACCCAGCTCACAAATCGAGAATTTCTCCTATCCAAACCATCAGAAAGTTTGATGAACTCATAAGTAAATAAATATAGACTGGAGATGACCTCCAAACAAGATGTATTAATTTTTCTATCGAAAAATGGAAGGAAAAATTCTGCGACCTGGGTGTCTGCGATAGCCCAACTGGTAGAGGCATCGGCCATGATAGTCGAGGTTCCTGGTTCGAACCCAGGTCGCAGAATTTTTCAGTCAAAACGATAAGTTACTTCATTGATCGGAAAACGTGTCAAGGTCTGAAAAATTGAGCTTCCCCCTTCACCATATTATGACAACGTGAATATGGCATAAACAGCATAATGCAATAGGCACACTCTGTGGGCTATTGTTGTTGCAAGCTGGTGGCAATTTTGTCCTGGGCTGGAAATATTTTCGTGGGAGACAATGTCCCATAGACCACATTGTCTTAAGTCTTCACTCCAGGATACATAGATCAGTTGCTGCATTTCTATGTCCTATACTGTCTGCATATCTTAATCCCAACAAGCATTGAATTGGATAAAACTGAATGGTTGCACTCAAACATAAAAAGCTTTCCTTAGAAGTACATTTGCAAATGCTAAGTTTTTGGGTTTCCTTGAATGTAAAACTTTATTTTCTTTGAGAAAAATGTTCAAATGTCTGAAAAAAAATAAAGTTAATGGAAAATAATTCTGGTGAGTGAGGGAGAACCTCAAACTATAACCTTTTCATTTCTGAACAGTCATAAGTTAAACACGTGGTCTAGCGTTATCACCGAAAAGAATAATACTTTTACAATTTCCCCCAATTCAACAATTCTGATGCACAATGTCATGCCCTCGACAGTAACACTTACCCCTATTGATGCCATCATACCGTCACTATGGTCTTCTTTGAGCGTCAATTGGTTTGATCGATTTTCCAAAATATATAAAGGTGGCCTTTCTTCCTCACATAAATGATACCTTGATGCATAATAAAATGGGGTTCACTTGACCAGGCAATTTCTTCCACTTATCTTTTGTCCAAATCAAATTTCAATTCTTGTGTGCATTGTCAACTGTGGATGGTATTTTGGTTGTGCATTGTATTGGTACCTTCTTGGTCTCAACAGATCACAAGGTACAGTCAGAACCGATTCACGACCATTTATGTGCAATTCTTGGACAGCATGGCTATGGTCAATCAAACTGAAAATACATTGTCAAAGTTCAGCACCTACGTTTACAAATGAAATTGTCTAATTATCACAATTTCCTTATTTCACTTTATCTCCTGTCTCATCTCTTCATTAAAAGTTCTTTCCCTTCTTACTTATACAGGATGTTTAAAAGGCTGGTAACATAGCAGATATTTCACAGCTGCCGGGTAGGCGAGATCTGACGAGTGTGGTTTATAGACGGGTGGGGAATTCATTGCCGCACTCGAATTTGACTTTGACCTCCAAATTTAAGGTCATCCATTTGCTAACTCGAAAACTATTAAAGATAGAGAAAAATTTCAGATTGCTACCCTGTAGAGCAGCGGTTCTCAACCTTTATGGTTCTGCGACCCCCTTTTAATACAATTTCGATGATATATTAAAAAATTAGTAAGTACCAATGGAAAAAATTTGTACAATAACATGTTTTACATATTAGAATACAAACAAACAAAAAAAAAACAACTTATTTCCGGTGGTCTTAGGCGACCCCTGGCAAATCGTTATTCGACCCCCGAGGGGGTCGCGACCCACAGGTTGAGAACCGCTGCTGTAGAGCAACACCACATAAGTCTAAACGGAAGCTTTACAAAAGATGCTCAAAATGTGAGCCAGCCACGGGCTCACATGCATGTTACTGGCACAATATGGACTCGAAATCTCCAGTATGCGGCCAAAGATTCCAGGCATTTCTCTGATGTTGTCTGAAACAACTGCGATGCGAGCTGCTAGAGGTTCAATGCTTGTCACAAGTGCTCGGTACACAACTGATTTCATGTGGCCCTAAAAAAGAAATCCAGCGGATTGAGATCTGGTGACCTAGGAGGCTATGCCACAGGTCTACCTCTTCCTATCCAGTGATTGCAAATGTTGCATGAAGGTAATTGCTCACATCACGGCTAAAATGAGCAGGCATGCCATCATGTTGAAACCACATTTGCATGTGAATAGCCAAGGGCACATCCTCCAAAAGCACCCCAAAAGAAGAGCAACCTATTTGTGCTGTGCCATCATTTGCTCCCCCATTAACTTGACAATGGTAAGATACATTCTCTGGTATACATTTAAACAAAGGTTTATTTGGATTATGCTTTAGTAATATTCTTGTGAAATGATATTTTCTGTATTTTTTTAAGACATTAAACATTAAAAAATTAAATCTTTTGTGAAAGGATTTACAAAACCTAGTAAAACTTTACAACTATTAGTATAATTAATAAACGAAAAAAGGTCATAATGATTAACCCTTTCTGGTGAAGTTTTAGTCAATTTTTTTGTTAACTCTTTTATTTGCAGACTGGTATTAGTGCATAAACATATTTATTGTTAGTACAGGATGAGGCAAAGCTCACTCCCCATTCTTGGTTAGCTAGACAATTGTTGATCAGGGGATGGAGAAATCGGTTAGCATTGATGCAGGAGTAGGGGAAGTTTTGTTTGCTGTATACTAGTAGTACTCAACTGTATCCCGCAGGCCAGTTTCACATTGGTCTGAATTGCCACAGTTTTTCATTAACGGTGTTTCAACGACTGTTCTATGCTATTTATTAGTCAACATGCTTTAGAAGGTGAACATGAGTTGCTGATGCATTCTTCCGAAACTAATTCCATCATCACAGCTCAAAGTGCATTTCACATATACTTTAAGCTTGCCGTTTGTGCTTCAATCCCTCATCAAAAAATGGATATCGAATTTCATGGCACGAAGATCATTCAGTGTGCTGAAACAGCTGTTCCCTGGATGCATGATTTTTTGTGGCGACCATTCTCTGGCCAGCACAATCTCCAAACCTCAGCCTCAGCAATTTTTTTTACTGTGGGAGTATCTGAAGGTTGAGATTTACAAAACATCAGACCAGTGACGATGCCAGCACTTTGGAATGCGATAACTGAAGAAATCATGCATATTTCTCCAGAAATATTAGTAAGAGTGATGGAAAACATCAGAAATTGCCTTCAGCATCGAAAATGCATTTCAAAACCCATTAAAATGCAACTTCTATTTTCTGTAAATTTGCTTCGTAATAATAAATTTTCTTTACTTTCTACTTTTGTAATAAAACCTTGAATCTAGGGAGGGAGTTTTGCTATACCATGCACTATTTCACCCATAGATGCAAAAGCAACATAAAGAGTTGTCAAACTGCTACAAAATATCGGGGTTTTTTTTTTTTTTTTTTTTTTTTTTTTTTTTTTTTACTTTTCAACAAGTTTTCAATAACCCCTGCATTGATAAAATATGAAACTATAGCTTCATTGTTTCAATAAACAGTTTTAAAATCTATTTATTGTTGTCCATAAAAAAGATGAATGCTAGACTTGAAATATATTTAAAAATTTTATGTTTACTTAATGTGCTTGAAAGGGTTAAAATAATGACAGTTTTAATTATTTAAATATGATTTCGGTGATATTAAATCAAATTTTATTTAGAGCAAAGAATTTATGCGGAATATGTCAGATAAATAATATGTTCTCATTAATAACAAATGCTAACAAGAACTGACAAGAATATATAAAGGAACGCAATGATTGATTATAAGTATAATAATGATAATGACTATGAACAATGATATGAATCAAAACAATGATATTAATCCAGGTGTGACATTTTGTTGCTGAAACAGACATCTAAAACTTCGAGTCCATAATGTAAGGAAATATAACCTTATCAATGTCAGATTACGTGCAAAAAAATGCACAAAAAATGAAGTTTCATTCATTTTTTTTTTTGTTCATGTGAATAAAGGAATCCTTAATTATTGGATGAGTCATCACAGATTTGCTCACAGTTGTTTGCCCTTCACTTCTTTGTCACCCTCTTCATTTGCCACATGTTAAACTTATTAAAGGCGACTTCAATCATTTCATTTAGATGGGATATTAACTAAAAAGAAACAGCAAAAATTAATGTCAATATAGTTCACAAATTATGATTAACATAAAAGACAAAAGTTTAAAAAAAAATAATTTTCATACAATTCATCCTGCATTTTCATCAATGTATATTTTAACATTTTTGGCCTAAAAGTTTTCTAATTTTAAATATACATGTTTATTCAAATTTTAATGCATATCTATTCATGTCTTCTAAAATCAGCTTTCTACAAACCACCAAAATTTGGCATTGGTCACATCATATAAAGTTTGTCTACTTCCTCTCTCCAATATTCCCATCAAGATACCAAAATTATTATTACTTCTATACACCATTTTGATTCTTCTGTCATTATAGACTTTACCTCAACAGCTTCCTCTTAGCGGTCTTTTTTCAGCAACTAATGTTCCCCTTTTTTTTCTAAATGCACTATCTTCACTCATTACAGATATGTTGATGATATCTTATCTTCGACTCCTGCTATATTACTCTTAATGACATCATTTCCATTTTTTCATTCCTTCTCCCATCCACATTCAATTCCCTTTGATTCTGAAGTTAACTAATCTACCCCCCCCTCTTTCTTGACAACCCACAAACTTACCATTTGCTATTTGATATCCAATGTAAACCCACTGCCTCCTCCAGTTTAATACTTTATTCCTCTTCAAAAACCCATGTCCCTTTCCCTATAGATTACACAGCTCACTAGATAAAGGCCTGAGTGCTGTTTTCAAAATGGCGGCGCTCGCAGGCGGAATGTCTGTGTGAAATAAGATGGAATAGAAAAATTATTTCCAAATTTGCTTTAATCTTCTAATGAAATCTAAGTTTTTGAACTTGTTATTTAAATGGCTTTATGTTTCAATCAAAACAATGGCAACATACGTGCAAATAAATATAGTTTCATTTTTTTCAAAGTAGAGCCATCTATGGAGGAAGAGAAAAAGCATCTTTTCTATAAAAAATTTCGAAATATTTTTCGAATTTCATATATGGGTTTAGAAATCTGCAAAAATTAGTTCCTGTAATAGATTAATTATTTTGGTTAGATTTTGTAAGAAAATTAAAGCAAATTTATGAAATAATTCTTTTATTTCAGCTTATTTCACACAGTCTGCCTGCGAGCGCCGCCATTTTGAAAACAGCACTCAGGCCTTTATCTAGTGGGCTGTGATAGATTACATCACTAAAATTACCCTTAATCCATCAGCATTCTGCCCAATCCTCTCTCTAGTCTTGTTCCATAGTCACATGCCCTTGCCATTTCTTGCCTTATATACCATAGAAACTTACCCTCTTTTACCCTTTCCTGCCCAAATCCTTATAATTATATTTCAGCAGGAAATAAAATTCATCAGAAAAAACTTACATACAATAAAAAAATTAGTTACCTAAAGAAAAAAGTTGAATTATTTTTTTTTTTTAAAAAGTTAAAATATTTAGATACAAAAATAAGTACAAAGTGCTTTATTCAAATGTAAATAAAAAATGTTATGAATTGTTGATATTACCAGTAACTGGAAGAGTTTGCACGAATTAAGAATTTTATCTACGGTATATACATGCAAATTGCTCAGAAAATTTATCCCCGAAAATAGGCTTTAAAATAGAAACCAACTAATCTACAGGGGAAAAGATCTCAGATTATTCAGGACAGTAGATTGTCTTTGATTGGCGGAATGACATTTGTTTCATAGAAGTGTAACATGAATGTTTACCGATAATTGCACATCAGAAACATATAAAATACACCTCCCTGTAATAAAATTGGTTGTTAGCGAAATTCCTATCAAAATTTTGAAATTAAAACATTATACAAGGCTGAAAATTCTACAATAACGGTAAATTGCTTTGCTGATAGGATGATATTCCATCCCCTATGGTTCAGAGATCTTTTCTTACAGCTTTTTGCATTTGCTTTAACGCAATTTTCAAAATAATTAACGCAGTTTTCAAAATATTTAACGCAGTTTTCAAAATAATTAACGCAGTTTTCAAAATATTTAACGTAGTTTCCAAAATATTTAATGCAGTTTTCATTGGAATTGCTATATTTTTAGAAAATTTAACACTTTTTTGGGGGTAAGATGTATTTAATTTTTACTGCTTTTTAAAATGATTTTAGCGTCGTTTAAATGAGTAAACAGCATAAACAGATTTGATTTATAACAGCATAAATAATTTCTTTTACAGTAAATAAAAAAATCATTTTTTGTACACTAACAGTCATACCATATTTTTATACAATGAAATAACTTAGCCACATTTTAGGATTTACGTATAATCTTCTTTTTTTTTTTGCTGTCGTATTTTTTACAGTAAATTGTAAGTAAGAATTGTAATTATATATGCGTATTCTCGCCAATCATCATTGTCTTGAATAATTATGGTGCATGATAATCATAAAATAACGTTTTATACATTCATTAAAAATTCTACATATTTACAGTAACTTACGAACTATACACGCAAACGAAGGAAATATCATAGCACCATCTCTTGGCAATAAGCGCTTCATTGAAATAACAGCATTTCTTTATTTTTTAAAAATTTTACAATAAATTGTAATTTTTGTATACATATTGTGGAGTCCGGTAGTTGTATAAACATTGTAAATTCATTAAACTTTTACTAATACATTGTGAGTTCTATAAAAAGTTTATGCTGTTAACTCATTTAATCGATGCTAAAATATTTTAAAAAGCAGTAAAAATTAAATAAATTTTACCCAAAAAAATTGTTAAGTTTTCTAAAAATTATAATAATTCCAATGAAACTTGCGTTAATTTCAATGAAAACTGTGTTAAATATTTTGGAAACTGCATTAATTATTTTGAAAACTGCGTTAATTATTTTGAAAATTGCGTTAATTATTTTGAAAATTGCGTTAATTATTTTGAAAATTTCATTAAAGCAAATGCAAAAAGCTGTAAATGTGGTAAAAGCAATGCTCTCGACAGCACACAAGATGAAGCCCCTTTATAATGATGACTGATGACTAGCCTGACAAGGAAGAAACAGTCGAAGAAAATGAAGAATTTAACAATGTTTATGATGGAGATTTAACAACAAATGAATTCCATGCTGTTTTTGGAGAATCAGATAATGACACTAAATAATTTTGTAAATACATTTGTTAAAATACCAGTCGATGTTTATCGAAAAAATAGTTTAAGCTGAAATTACGCATAAATTTTTAGACACCGACTTATATGTGGGGCATTCATTTTTCCCGATTTTTGGGCCTAAAAACGGGGACCAGCTTATACGCTGTATATATGGTCTCTTCATACTGCACTACATTTCAAAAGAAAAATTTTTAAATATGAGAAACTCACATTAGTATTATAGTGATCCCTAAGTAAACTATCGTGAAAAGGCATCAATTTGGCATATTGGAAACGTTCCAAATTTCCACGCATTCTTATAACCTGAAATAGAAAAAGTATGTTGTGATGTTAACATTCTAGGAAAACAATGAGATGACATACCATACATATAAAAATTCTCCTTCCCTATTGAAATTTATTAAACCTTCTACTAATTATTATTGTACAAGAGTGTTGAAAAAATGATTTTAAAATTTTACCTTTAGTGAATAAAAATTTATTCAGATGACGAGTAGTTCATTAAGCAGCAGATAACTCGTCTGAACCAATTTTTTTCTCAAAGTGCTAAAGCATATTTGGCATCACTTAAGTGATAACAGTTTTTTTGGTGCAGTAAGATGTTTAATGAAACTCCATTAAAAATTCCAAAGAGGTAAGAACTGGGGATGACATTGGCCTAGCTACTGACCTGCCTCGACCCAATCCACCGATTAGAGAACTCTTATGGAGATAATCCTAGACTTCTGTAAGATAGTGATGGGGTGGAGTGTCTTCATATTTGTTTAATCTTGTAAAGCACTATCCATCTTCTTCCGTAATTAGTAGACCACCACGATGACAATGCCAATGGCGTGAGAGAAGGGGATTGCTCTCTTATAGAAGCTAGTTTATCTCTCACTTTCATTGGATGACGATCTAGCAACCAAAATATGTCTAAAATAAACTCTTGTTGCATTAGAAAAAAAACATGTTACCTCTTCTTTGTATCTGTAAGCAGCATGGACCCACCTCACTCTTGCATTATTTGTAGAAACGAAATCGGAATACAAACTTTCTTCAGCAAGGATTTTCCTTAATGTTATGTTCGTGCTGCACTTTAATCACGGTTAAGTAACCCTGGTTAACTCTTGATCACGATCAAGCAGAACTGTGCGGCCTGCTTCGGCTACCTAACCACGTTTAGAGTTCGGTTAAGAGACGGTTAACAAACTGCATTTCAGAAACCCAGTTAGTGACGTCATATCTTGGTTAGCACCAACAAACAGGATAATAAAAAATGGCGGTCAAGCAAAAGAGCGGCAGTGAGTGGCCTGATGCATTTGGGAGAACAATTTTCAGACTTAAGACTAAACGTAACCGCTAAGTGTATGAGCATTTTCTGCTCCATCCATCGTAATTTCCCTAATGACAAGATTTGATGCCCACGGAATCCAGTTGATAGAAAACACCATTATGCTTGGTAACAGTCATTTCCCTTGAATGCAGTGTGAATGGAAAGTACTTGATTAGCTAAGTAACTACTGACCATAAATAGTACATAGTATATAATTGACTGCATGATTGCCCATACTTGCTGAAAGATGAATGCTTCACATGCAAAAAGTACATGCAAGTTTTCTTTTAATTTATTTTTGTGGGGGGAAAATAAAAGTTTACCATTATTCACGGATTTGAGATATGAATCATGTATATTTTGATTTAAAAGGAATGATATAATCTTTCAAAAATAAAAATAAAAAAAGAACATTTGCTTAATTTCCTTTATTTTTAGAGCCAATTCATTTTTTATGTTTAAAATTTTATCAATCCATCATTTCAATCAAGAGCTTAAACTAGACCAATCAACTGATTTAAGAAAAGCTTGACTAACAAAACCAAATTATTATTTCATTTTTATGTAATCTAGAAGAAAAGGTTTAACAATGATGAAATAGTGTTTAAATTTATAGATGGCATTACCTTTTCTTCTAATTGTTCATTTGTAACCGGGAAGCATGACCAGAAATGACGTAACAATTCACAAAGAGCCAAATAAAGATGTTTTAATTCCTGCTGTAAATGCAATGGGATTGATTCTAGATTTAAATAAAAAAAGTTGTCGCTGAAGAAAGAAAGTATTCTTGGTCAAATATTTTACTTATGAAAATTCACACAGCACAAAATTAAAAAAAATACCTACGATGCAAATTTTCCATAGGAGATAGTTTCATGAGTACTCCACCAGCTGAGAGTTCACCTAAGGCTGTAACAGCAGCTGCAGCTGGTAAGACCTGACAAAATCAAAAGAATTTAAGCGAGGTAAGCTAATCTTTCAAAGCAAGGGATATCTTTTTTATCTGGAAGATGAAGTCACCAGACCGGACGAGTCTCCAATAGCACCATTGTGCCTATAATAAAATCAATTTTGTAAACATCACTTCTTGTCAATTATCTGCTGTAGTTTCAATACATGCATATACTGCTTCTGTGCCACGATTTTTACATTATTCACAAGTACTGGAGACAACTAAATAAAAAAAATCATTAAACAATTCAAAAAGGAGAAAGAAAAAAAAACAAACCACATTATCCGAAGAATCTGCTAAAAAAAACCTGTTGAAAATAATATAAATTTATTTTTTGTTTTAAGATACACTTTTCAGGTTTTTTAAATAATCCAAACTATGCCTTGTGGTGGCTGTGGAGTGAGAGGGTGCAAATAAGCAGTTGATACATCTAAAAAATACCAATGCACAAAAAGAACAATGGAGAGACTCAATCACAAGTATCCACCCAAAATATCTTAAATAATTCATGAACAATTTTTTGCTATATTGGATGAAGGTGTCCTAAAAAGAATTGACGTTTTTAAAATGAAATAGCAGGCAAACAGTGACAGTTATTAAAGTTATTCTTCCAAGAGATTAATGTTAAGAGGTCAGGAATCTGTTGGTACGTTTTCTTGTGTTTAAAGGACCGATCTTTTCGGACTGTGTGTAATGACATTCTTAATGGCCTGTGAACATCCAACAATGCCAGCCAACTCGTCCTCAAGACAACCTGTATTCAGTATACCATAATTTCGGTATATAATATAATTTTAAATGTAGTGAATAAATTTTGTTTATTATAATTTATTTTGAATACTTCTCATTTCTTCATTTTATTGAAATATAAAAAGTCTACAGGTTTTAAAAATCAGACGACCATAATGCACTGCACGTTTGAACAAATATGGCGGATCATTCAGTTATGAAATCGCATGCGTATTTTACACGGGAATTTTTTCCAAAATTTCGCAAAAACTTTATATATTGCGTATAATGCATATACTAAAAGGGTGCGTATTATATACCAAAAATTACGGTATTTTTCGTAGAACTGTTTACTATATTCTGTTGGTGAGCATCGTTGGGCATCTTTGGTCAGCCATGACGGCACCAAATGCGCAGGCCATTAAGAATGATATTACGCCCCTTCCGTAAAGATCGGTCCACAAAAAATGCAAATAAAATTCCTGTGCTCAAACATTAATAATTGTCACAGTTTGCCTGCTATTTCATTTTAAAAACAGTCAGTCCTTTTTAGGGCATCCTATATATTGGATTGTTTCATACCGATTGCAGATACAAAAAAAGCAGTAATAAACGAAGAAATCCATTTTATAGGTTAAAAAAAAAAGAATAAGAGTTAAATAAAATAATTTTAAAGGTTCAAAATATTTCTTAAATTTTACTTTTGGAAGATTAGGCTTCCATTGAGCAACTTCCTGATGCAGAGTATGAATGGTTTGAATTAATTCTTCATTAGTAATATAATCTGCACTGCTGACAGGAGTTGGACCATGAAAATATCTATCAGCATTGCATAAATTTAGGACTGGGGCAGAGGTGGTTTTTTGCATCTCCAAATCTTCATATAATAATTTTGACTGGACCTTTGCCTATAAAAATAAAAAAAATAATAAATTATCATGAGTTTATTGGATTGCTTTTCTTTAAGTAACCTTTCAAAATACAGTGCATACCTGTTAACATTTAAAAAAAAACCAGTTATAATGCAATCAGTTATTAGTCTCCAATCACTGTTTATACATTGTGACAACATGGTCAAGAATTTAAATTTCTCAAAAAGGTATTTTGGTTACCTTGTAATTTAATACACACAAAAAGTGAAAGTAATGCAGTGCTGTGCTTTTGAATCATTTTGCATTAAAGATTAACTGAATTGAGAATAGCACTGCCAGTCAGTGGTGAATTAATGGTGGTCTCTGAATAGCACTGCTTTTAGATCCCAATCATAACATTATAACAGATCTGCACCATACATTTACATAAGTCTAGAAAGCTAATTTACCCTTTTGGAAGTCGACTCTTTAACTTCCTCTTCAGCAGGATGTTTATGAGAAGTCATACCATTTAAAATAGTGGGACCTTTGTTAGACTTATTCTTCGTAGAAGATTGTTCCAAAAGCATGGTATCTAGTGTGGTGGATGACGATGGTAATGGTTTTTCACAGGCTTTTAACACCATCATGGAATGATGATTAAAACGGCGAATCATATTCTGATTCACAGCATTTGTGTGTTGATTGGCGTTACCTTCACCGTAACCCTAATCAAATGAGAAGGCAGAAAAATCTATCATGTAGCGAAGTAGCAAGAGGAAAACCAAAAATAAAATAATTAAACAAAAAGATTATATTTTCATTATGTCCAAGTTATGTACATGTTTAATAGATACAAAAATACCTCAACCTAACAATTATACAAGTTTATTATGTACTTTTTTAATGCATATTACTTGCCTCATCTAGAGTGCTGTCAGTGAACGAAGTTATGTCAATTAATGGATCTGACACAACTTGAGTGATTTCATTTTGAATATCTGCAAAGGAATTGATTTACTGTAGACTGTAAATAATTTGATGTTACATTAAAAGAAAATGGAAATAACCTTTACAATGAATTTTTAACTTACCTTGTTCATCATTTTTCATACATTCAGAAAACAAATCTTTTACACCTGAGTTCAATCTATCACGATGAAAATAATGGGACTGGAAAAAACGAGTCCAAAATTCACTCTCTGACAATTTATCAGGGACATATTCCAAATGTTTTCTTTTCACTAAATGAATACAAAACCTGACCATAAGATTCCAAGAAAATAAGCAGGAATCATAGAGAAGATAATAAACTGAAAAATATTCTGCAAGCATTTCATAATGACAAAGTAACCAAAAAGGTCTTGCCATTTTTATAAAGAATAAAAATGATTACGATTTGCTGTTTTCCGAAGCTGCTAAAAATCTGTGATATTATCGACCACACAGCAAAAACAAACAAGAAATTCAGCAAACACATACATAGGGGTGGGTTGTTATGATCATGCTACGTCACAAATGGCAAAAACGTTTTAGGTTACCTTGTACACCGTAGAAAGGGAAGGAAAAATTTGCGACTTGGGATTTGAATCAGGGATCACAAACATTTACTGTCATGGCAAAGTAGGGCCCCGATTCACAAGTCTGATTTTTTTTTTTAAAGTGTTTTTTTCTTTTTAATCCTATGAATTATAAAGTAGAAAGGGGAAGAAAAAATTCCATGACTTTTGCATCACTGCTCTAACCAAATGAGCTACAGTGGATAGTGAACTGCCAAGCTGTTACAATATGTCCATATGGACTTCTGTGAAGTCACAAATAGGTTCAACTAGCAGAGCAGCCTGGTCCCCCCCCCCCCCACCCAAATCGCAAGTCGAAATTCTCCTTATCCTTAAACATCTTGAACTTGTTCTTTCATGATATAAAAAGAATGGTAAATTCTATTGGAGACTACAAAAAGCAAATGATAAATTACCTGCAGGATATGTTTTAAAAATAGATTCTATGATATCTGCAGTAAGATTATATTTCAAGCCATTACAACCATCTGACTGAGGCTTTATACCAGCCTATAAGCAAAATGAAAAGTAAATTTGTCAAATAAGCCTACTGACATATCAATGTGGGTAAACAAAAATTAAACAATTACTGTGGAATGGAACAATCAAAAAGGGAAAAAACCTCTAATCCACAAGGAACTGGAATACCAGATACAATATTTCAATTTTATTCCTTGTGGATTAGAAGTTTTCCCTTTTTGGTTAATGGGGTTAAAGGTCAGTTAATTATAAGAAGACATGCAGAAAAAGTTGCTTAGATATTAAACACTGAAAAGAACCTATACAAGATCATACAACCAAACTATGTTCTTCTGCAATAATGAATTGCACTCGAATTTGTCCAAAATATTTATTCTTATCTGATTTTTAAAGAGATGTTGGTAACATACTACCAAAAAATTACATTTAAATATAAATGAAAAACGAAAGAAAAAATTCTGCAACCTGGATTTGAACCAGGGACCACAGGTCTCTAATATTCAAACTCCTGGTCTCAGTTTCAAATCCAGGTCATGGAATTTTTCCATTCATTTTTCATCCATATTTATCCGATTTGTGAATCATTCAAATTTTCCAAATTATATTTAACAACCTTTGAACAATGGAATAGGCACCTCGATCACAAGATACCCCTCAAATTTCAGATTTACAAAACTTAGCATTTCAGAATCTTGATACCCACAAAATATTTCATAAGGAAAGAAACAACCTCTTGTCCACAAAAGCAGTTCAATCAGGCATATATATATTTCAGTCTCTTTAAGGCCATTATTCAACGCAATAGGTTGATTAATTAAAGAGACCGAAATACGTACACACCGGATTAAACTGATTTTGTGGACAAGAGGTTGTTTCTTTCCTTATGATTGTTTCTAAAGTCCTTTTGTCTTGATAATAAATGGATAAATAAATAAATAATCCATTTTTTAAAAATATATTTAAAAAAAATGATTTAGTTACATTTATTAAACATCTATGTTAATAATGATGAATTACATCCAGTAAACTGGTCTTTACCCAATCTTAATTTAAATTTTTCCAATTCAATACTCACTAGAAAGGCACCAGATACACCAACATCTTGATCAGTTTGAGGTAGTCCTTTTTGTTTCTAAATTAAATAAAGATAAAAACACATTATTTATTTAAAAAATCTACAATAACATAAAATTTAAGAGAATAATAATTTTTTTTACAATTACAAATTAGAACTATAGCATTCCATTGCTATGTAGACACATGAAAATTTTAGCATTAACAGGGTCTACTCCCCCCCCCCCTCCTTTGTTCTAAATAAACAAACAAACAAAAAACATAAAAGAATCATCTAATTTAATTACCATTCCATTATCACATTACACCCATTTTTATTATACAAATGAAAAAGTTTCACATTTATTGAAAACAGAATGTAAATATAAATGAAAAGTAATTGGACTTCGTTAGTTTTTGTTTTGTGTGTTCATTGTCAAAGAATATTCAACAGAAGAAAAGTTGTTTAAAGATTAGTAATTGGACAGGAATAAACCTCTTGACTGCTACTCCTGGTAACTTCCACGTTGTTATATTCTACTGTATGCTAATTCCACAAAAACCCTGTAAGTTTTGAAGTTTTAAATTTACTTGGCTTTCTATTCATTATTTAAATCTTGCATTATTTACACCCTGCTTTTATTAATTATCCTCAAGAACTAAAATCACAAAATTACATGGTAATCATTGTTACCAATTTACATTACTTCAATTACATGGAATCGTTACTTCAATGTAATTTGGAAATGAATGATACACTGAATATGAATAAGAAACTGGATGAGATAACATTTCTTTCTGATTTACAAAGATTAAACATAATTATGTTATTTATTCATTTATAAATCCTTAGATCACAACTTAAATGGCATTGTTTTTAAGCTTTCACTTTACAATTAAATTTCAGTGTTATTTCTGATATGATTAAATTATCTGGTTATCGCAGGATGTGAAATTTTTTTAAAGACTGAGGATTATACTTTTTGCAGGTACAAGGGAAAAATTTTGGGTGGATTTACGCAGCAAAACTATTAAACATTTGAAAAACAATGCCTATAGATGAACGAACTTAAGAGGTTTGATAATCAAAAAATATATTACAAACGAATACCAACAGTACCTAATATCGTAAATTAATGCTTACATCCAAATTTCATTGAACTCTGTAGATAGTCTTCAAATAATAAAAAGCAGACCTCTCCAGAATTATTTTTTATTATTTAATGCTTATGTGTTTTTCAATTTTTATCTTAATAAGAATTAATTTTCATTATTAGTAAGATATAAAAATATAACAAAATTTAAACTGCCATGCATCTCACAAAAAATGCAAAACATGATCTTGGCAAACTGTGCCCATCCCTGATCTAAGATTTACCATAAAGCCTGATTTGAGGCCCAAGATTCTATTTGAAAAATAAAACTGTTTTGAATGAACCAATCAGGAAATTGGTTATATAAAATCAGATTCCAACTAGAGACCGGGAACAATTTTGCCAATGCATCAGGCCTTTATTCGTGGAGGGCTTTTAGTTGAAATTCTTAAGATAAATAACTGGCTTTAAATCCAGATGGGCTTTACGTCTCGACCTCAAATTGAGCTTTTAGGTAAGACCAAGGACTGAACCTGCACTGAAAATTTTTCACAATTTGAATAACTATATAATAGCCTCAAAATGGACTTTCACAATTTTGATAAAGCACCTTAAGAAACCTCTAAAATTAGGGATTCGGCATGGACTGGGTTAGGTGATTAAATAAATTCAAAGTTCAAAGAAATTTCCATTCGAATTTGCTCGTTTGGTGATACGTTAATGATAAAAAATAATAATAATAATAATAATAATAATAATAATAATAATAAAACCACCACCGAAAGCATGATTTCCATTAGACTTTATTCATTTGGTGAAACTTCAGATTTGATCGAAAACTACTTTTTACAACTAGTGGTGCCACAATCGGCAAGCTCTTCAGAAAGGGCTCCAGAGCTTAAACTTCAGTTGATCCACGTCAAAGAGTAGGTCATCCTACTCTATGAATAGATTCACACTGATCTCTCAGATGCCCAATGAGCATATACATCATTCAGCTCACCTAAGCTTAAAAATCTCAAAACAAAAAAATATGTGAAAACCTGATTTATAAATTAATCATGTTTTTACTCATTTTGAATGCAATATTGGACCTAAAAGAGTAGTCAAAATTCCTTTTGACCATTTCAAGACATCAGATGATGAAACTCTTCTCAAAATCTTATGCTCCATTAAAGTCCTCAGCAGCTCCAACAAAGCAAATTTGAGGTAGAGACGATCAACTCACCTGAGTATGATAATTTTGGTGACCAAGAATCTGCTGATATAAATTATTTAAACAACATCCAGCCATCTCCAGCAAACTGTATGAAGCCTGACAAAGTAGACGATGCTTACATTAAAAAAACCTATTGTTTTTGAATGTTCAGCCAACCACACTCTTCTTGTTGATATAGGAAGAGGTTCAGTCATCAGGCCTCTCCAAATATAAAATAACTAAACAATAGATTTCATTTGCTTTACTGATACTAGGACTTCCATCTTTTTTTCAAGTATGTATGCTCACTATTCTCTCATTTTTTCCTAAATCGCACAAACACCATTAAGCCTTTCACTGTCTTTGTCAACATGATGAAATTATCCACTTTTCATGGCATACAAAAAACTTTTAACAGCTATGGGATAAATCTGCTTTTTGCAGATAAAGATAATAAAATTTTGAATCCTCTTTTACACTGCCAAAAGGTTTCTAGTACACACTAATTGCAATTAAACATATACATGTCCATTGAAAATATAATTAATACCAGTTATTTTGTGACTTTGAAAATCTGTAGCTTTCTTCTCATAAGTGGTCTGTCTGAGAGAGAATTCAATATTAATTAAAACTTTGCAAAATGATTCAAACATTTATAAAAATACGCTAAATATACTATTACTAATTATAACTACACATAATCTATCTATCTATCTTTTCTATTCCTCGTTTAGCTTTTTGCTGTCAAGGATCCAAGTGAAATCTAACCTTGCCGAGGGTTAGGTCTTCCAAGGGATCAGCATACCGAGGCTTTGCCTGGTCTTCCTCAACGGGATATGAATCTACAATTTGCTGATTTCGAGAGCGAAAGATGTTCACCTTAACGCTTTCAGCCACCAAGCCAGCCAAATAGAATTATGTTTCAAATATTCTAGAACAGTGATGTCAAACTCAATCAGATCTGAGGGCCAAAATATTAATTATAAAGTTCATAGGTAGAACGCACTAATTACAACATGCTTCAGACAACACAGAGAGGTGTCACAGGCACTTGAGCTAAGAGTTTGTTACCTCTATTCTAGACAAATAATACCTCAAATGAAAACCATAATTACAGCCTAGACAAATTTACAAATGATAATATACGTGGCATGAGTAGGATGCAGGAGTTCAATTACAAGTACACAATTTAAAATTTAACCACCAGCACTGCAGGTAGAGGAGTTAGCATGTTATTCTTGAAAGTTTGGCGTAATGTTAATGAAACATTTAGCATTTTCTAAAAAACACATGTTAAAACTGTATCATAGCTAGAATTTATGCATAACATTTTCAGAAAAAGGAAAAAAAGTCAATAAATTTAAAGGCTGATTTCCAAAACCCAGAGTTTCTAAAAATGCTGTTTTGTAACCTTTACGGCCAAAAATTCTTTACAAAATCAGCCATTTTCCAATATGTAATTTAGGTATCTAGCAAAATGAGCCTTACACTTTACATTTTTTCTATTTTCCCGAACAATTATTCAAATGGAAAAGGCAAGTTTGAAAAATTAATCTTTCAATTCTTTGCCTTTTTTTTTTCTTAAAAAATATTGCTACGGGAGACCATTTCTCCAAAATTATGTAAAAAAATTCATTTCTTAATTCATAATAAGGTGAAAATGTTCAGTATTTTCCCCTCTTATTTGAAATAATTTTTTAAAGCAGTGTTCTTAAAAAATGCCACAACATGTAAAAATATTTAATTCTGGTAATGATTAGAGACATGCAACAAAAGAATGGGCAATTCTGGCTTTAGAATCAGTTACATCAATTTAGATTCCTACAACTTCTGGCATAACATTAATCCTAGATAAAGATATAAAATCGATATGATCTTGGTCTTACTTAATTTATGAACGTAGTCCAAGATCTGCTTTTCCTGATCTTAATGTCAAAAAAATCCATACATTAAAAGTAATAAAATATTTAAAAGCAATTAAATAAAATAATAAACCTCATGAAATTTTTTGAGCCATTTTTCACAGTAAAATTTTATGCATATTTTATCTCCCCCCCCCCCCCTCCCCCATCATCTTTAATTAAAATTTCTACTAATGTACAAAAATTTCTGTAGTCCTTTGTAAAGATCGGAGTGAATTTTAAAGTCAATTTCACTACCTTTGATATATTGTCAGGATTTGGACTACTTTAGCATCTTAAAAGAATTTTAAGAAATTTTGAGTTTGAAGAAATTTATAAATATTTTCTAAGATTAAGATTTCATGAACTATTTTCAATCCTGTCCAAAACTTTATTATGCTTAATAAATGAAAACGGAAAGAAAAAGATTCCTCAACATTCGTTAGATCATCGATCTCGTTACTTATTACAAAGCCAGCTTGAAAAAATCCTTCTATAGGATTATTAGGTTTTTAATCTTTGAAAACTTGTCCATTTTTATTTATTGTTTCTAAAAAATTTTAAGAACAAATATACACAAGGTTTTTTTCTTTTAATTTTTTTTCTCCTTTTCTTTCTTTTTTTTTTTTTTTGTTGCTAATTTATCTTTTCTTAAAATAAGTGTTCAATATTTTTGAAAAAAAAAACCTATCCAACGACGCCAAAATAGACCCCCATTCCTGCCCTCGTTTTTTAATGTTACCCCTCTTCGATTTTTGTCGATTATAGCTTCATCTGTGAAGAAAAATGATATAGCAATCATAAGTCAAATTAATATATTTTTTCCTGGGAATATCTAAAATCTGCAATAAAAAATGGGAGTTCCACTTTTTTTTTTTTATCATAAGTAAGATTTTTTTGTTACCCCCCCCCCCCCCCCCCCCCCCCCCCCGGGTGGGGTGGGGTGGGGTGGGGTGGGAGGTCAATTTTGGTTAGAGAAAAACAAATTTCATTCGAATCTTTTTTTTGATCTGATGCGTAGTTTTCAAGATATTTCAAAGGCTTCACTTAAATTGACCACCCTGCATAATACGTTTCACATGAAATCAATGCTGCCATACACAGAGCAATTGCAGTTCTATTTGTCAACTTTACAAGTTCAAGGAATGTAATAACTGAAACAAAATTGCCTGTTCACATTAAACACCTAACAATGGCGGGTGTTTTGTTAATGCGTTTTATAAATTATTCATGCACATTTGCCGTTAATCTTAAATGCCCGTTAACATGTTTGCTATTTTAATTTAAACTTAAATGTCACTAAACTACTCTCATAAAAGATAGGCCTGGGCATTGAAAAGTCATCTGGCCAAGTAGTCTGAACAAGTCTAATCCTACATCGCGAATGGATCTTTGCTTCGGGGTTATAGTGATACAGTCAGCATTCATTGAGAAAAGTTATGTTCCAAAAGCCAGAATTACCCAAATCTGTCATTTTACATTGAAAAGTGTTAATTCAATTCCTTTGATTGTAAGGTTTTCCCTTACAAATAAATAATGCAGTTTCTCAAAAAAAATTTCAATTAAAATTTTATTTACAGGAGCATGAGTGGCCCAAAATTCTTCTGGAGAAATCACTTGACTAGTGACTAAATCTCGATATAACTGAAAAAGTTCTGGATCTTCCATCAACATTTTATTCTTTTCTTCTAGTTCTTTGTTGATTTTCCGTTTGAAACGAGGTAATAATTGTTGGAGAGCTTCTTTAACTGAATCACGGTCTTGAATTTGAGCTTCTGTGCTGGAAGGGTTTGTAAAATGAAACGTTGATGCCCCACCATCATGAAGAACCACCTGCAGCTGAACTTTGGACTTCCCATCAGGGGATATTTTTTGCACTAAAATAAAGAGGGATGGAAGGGGGAAATGCATTAAGAATTCTCAGTTTTTAATTGACTTGCTTTAATTCTTTAAGAAATTCGTTTTAAACTCACTCTTGATATCTGCATATTTGTGGCTTATGGAAAACGTATCTTTCCCATTCATAATCCATGCTAGCCGTTCTCCCATAACATAAAGAGTTCCATCGCTTTTTTTGTGACGAACATTACTGACTAACAGTAGGACATCCTCAGATGAAGTTGTCATTATAACCAAAATGATAAATTAGACAATTTCATTCTGCAGACTTCACAATAAGCAAATGATTTCAAGCTGGAAAAAAAAAATATTTTCATTATACCCTTAGTAACACTTCCTTTAAACCTTTTAAACTTCAAATATTTGAACAAAAATGATGAGAGGAGTCAATGAAACTGTAAACAAATCTAGATTAATGAGAAGGGTGAAAAAAAGCAAATCCAGATAAAACGACTTTTATTAGTGACATAACAGTAAAAATAAGCAATCAGTTAATGAGGTGCTCTGCCATTCCCAACCACATGTGAGGCAAATTTTGAGATATCTTAAAAGAAAAAAAAAATGTTTTTTGTTCCATGAGGGTCAAGATGGGCGTTTCAAATTTCACTTAGTACCAGCCATAGTTACAACCAAAATTCCTGCATACACTAATGACAAAATAACATTAAATTTCCTAGAATTGAGTGTTGCTAAGGCACAAGTCTTGTCGCTCTTAAAATCAGCAAGTTGCAGTTTCGAATACTGCTCAGGGCATGGAAGACCAAGGGTTAAATTTCAAATAGATCCAGTGGTTATTTAACAACTTCGTGACCAAAAACGTAAACAGGAACGGGAAAGAGTCGACAGAGATACCTTATGCAGGGCTAGCGCCTATCGCCAATTAGTTGGGATTGGCAGAGCACATCATCCAATTAGTTATTTTTACAGACGTGTCACTAATTGTAAAAAATTTTTTTCCACTATCTTTTCGTTCCAGTTTACCTTGCTGAAGTGAAGACATAGCTCCTGAAATGCATTCATTAATAAATTTATTTTATGTTAATTTGTGTTTTTTGCAGCCTTCTTACTAATACAAGTAATTTGCTTTTAAACTAATCTGTTATTCAATAGATGGCATTAAGGAAAAAAGTTCTGAAATTACTTTTACACAAAATGCGGTGGAAGTGTAAAAGCATAACCTAGCTAACCTAACCCCTTCCCCCTGCTTAATTTTGATCATCCCAGAGTTTAAGATACCATCTATGGATGGTTGAAATTAATACAATTCACATTAGTAATGTTTTGACAACTTGAATTATTCAGTGGTTTTTCACTATGCATAAAAATGCAGTAAAGGAAGAGGAGGACAATTTTTTATTTTATCAGGTTGGTTGGAAAGTATTGTCGGCAGTTTAGTACGTGCAGTTTTAAATTCCGTGTAAGAAATCTGAATATACAACGTTATAGGCTTGTATTGGTGCTGTCGTCAATGCAGATATGTTAACAATTACGTTTGAGCACAGTCTGCTCAATTCTGTTGATTAATTTTTGTGCTACTGCTGACAACTGACTAGATTTGGGTATGTTTGCTATAGGAATTCAAAATCGGCAAATTCAAGCTTGAGGCAAGAGCTCAATTTCTGAATGTGAGGCCCAAAGATGGTTCAAAAGAATTTAAATCAAGAGACAAGAATCTAAATATAAACCTCGCTCCAGACACACATTGGAAGTTGGTAATTTTATTATTCGAGTCAAATCCCAGGCTAATGTCATGGATAAATTGCATTCTGGATTGGGGAATTGATCACACAACTGTTTGTGAACCTTTAAAGCAAATTGATAAAAGTGCATAAGCTGGAAAAATGGGTACCTCATGAGTTGTGTGAAGATGACAAAGCACAATGTTTGTCCGTTTGTTCCTTGCTCATTTTTTGGAATAAAACTGAACCTTTCCTACATCGATTGTGATGACAATTCCTAACTTTCGGAAAGTTGGTAGACAGTGATGTGTTTCCACACAAACATGACCCCATCCCTGAAAGTTATGTTAATGATCAATGGCTGAATTGATCCACCGCAAATTTCTTAAATCTGGTCAAACCATTATAGCTCAGGTGTACTGCCAGGAAGTTGATGCTTTTCACCAGAAATTTTGCAAAAAAAAAAAAAAAAAAAAAATCTTCACTTGTAAACAGGAAAGGGCCTCTCTCCTTCATAACAATGCTCACCCTCATACTGCAAAAACAAAAATTGGAGCAGTTACTAAATGAAGCTTTGCCACATTCGCCATACTCACCAAACCATTCCCCAAGGGACTACCATTTTCTTTCTGGCCTTACACAATTTTCCTTGCAAAAAATTCAGGACGATGTTGAAACTGCCTTCGACGAGTTCATCTTCGCTGAAGCAAAGCTTGTTTAAGTGAGAAATCGAATGACTTCGAGGACGCTTATTTATGTCGATAGATCATGTTTTGATGAATTAAAAAGCATTTTGTTTGCCCTCATTACTGCTGCTCTAAACTCAAACGTGCTAAACCGACAATACTTACCAACCTGATAGAGGAGAATCCGGAAACAAAAAAGTATAAAAATTAAATGTAGAATATGACGATCCGGATGATTGAGCAGCTCTGAACCCATATAAATATAGCTTACACGCGAGTTTAAACAATTATATTATTTTAGGACACAAAATAAAATAGAATAAAAAAGTGTTGGCTTATATACGTGATTACATTTTAATTTGGGCTCGATTTTGAAGGAGTCAACGAAAAGTTTCATGATGTGACCACGCGGACAGTGTATGCCTTTCCATCAATCAGAAGTAAAAAATTTAAAAATAATCTACCTTTTTCATTCATTTTAAAAGTTTCTTACTCAGTTATTCAACGCATCCTAGGGAAACTTATCATACAATAAATACATTGAAAACTATAAAACAAAACAAAAAAAAACGAAAAAGGGCCACGAAAAACTCGTACGAATGATTCTCACAGTGCCGGCCAAAGGGAATGCTGGGAATGGTATCAAGAGACAAATTTTTGGCGACATCTAGCGTGAAAGTCCATTGTTACCATGGAAACCTATGATGCTCAAGGTACAGTACTCAAGTAAACAGCTGACATTAGGAAAATAGATTTGCGTTAGAAGAGACCGTAGGCACCAACTAAGATTTTATTGTAATTGCTTAATCTCATTTTCTGGTTCAACGCAAATCTTTTAAATTTAATTATCTAGTACTGTTTTGATATTAATTAATTTCGGAGATAATGAAAAAATAATTTAGCGTTTTAATCAAATTATTTTACGTGAAAGAAATGGGCGATCTACAAAAATTCTTGAAGTCCTTAGGTAAATAAATAATGACTTGAACGGTTTTTTCTTTTCATCTCTTTCAATATAAAAGCAATATTGCTTAAGCTCAATGTTTATACAATTCTTCCTCAGATCCTCCTAAGCCGTCAATGTTTGCGTTCAACTCCTGTCAAAAACGTCAAACTGTTACGGGTGTTATACCAGCGACCCGAATGGGACTCAATTTACTGCCTACTGGAGACACTGACTTAGGTCCAGGAAAATATGATATTACAGAAGTTAGTTCTTTAATTTAAAAAATATACCCTTTTTAAAATGTTTAACTTTTAAAAATCAGAACTTATGTACAGTCGTCAAAGGGAAATAATCCACACTTGAATTTTACTCTAAGTTTTACCGTTTCAATATTAATTTATTTTTAATAATTTAATATTACATTTAGAGTTAACATTATTAAGATTATTAAATTTAAATAATTATAATTAAAAAAGCTATTAAAACAACACATTAACATGAAATGTAATATTAAGTATTAAACTCGTGTGGATTATTTCCTTTGGTTGACTGTACATATAACATAAAAATTTTTGAGCCTATCGATTGTTTCTAATATAAGGGGGGGGGGACTTCATAATTGACTAACTACATTGAATAATGGGTAAGGGGTTATAAGAGGAAAAAAGTATTGAATTGAATCAATAAATATTAAGCTTTTCCGACAAACTCAATGTCGCTTACAAACTCAATGTCGCTTACAAACTCAAGAAAGGTTATACAGTTTGGGTCGTCATCATCATTATCGCGTCTTTATAGATTATGGAGGCCAATAAATGACAGTTCTTCCTTACCCATATCATCATGGAGAATACATGGCAGATGCGAGCCGTATGACCACATTTTGATGACTCAGTCACTTCTAAATTCTCTACATTTAGTATTCCAATCTAAAATATATAGCACGAGTCAAAAGTCTCTTACCCCTTCCTATCTTTGATATAAACATAGATATGTTATTTATTTTATCTTCAATCCTTTCGGGTCTTATCTTATCTTCTCCAATCTTATCTTCTTGAATAACCAATCTCGAATATATAGCCCGAGTCAAAAGTTTGTTACCCCCTCCTATCTTGGATACAAACATAGATATGTTATAATTTTGTCTTCAATCCTTTCATGCCTTTATTATCTCGTATAGCCTTTTACAAGCCAAATATCAAGAGGCTAATTGTATGCTAATTAACCTATCCGGAATACTTTTAACTTCACTAACATGCATCTGTATCCGAATTCTGTGAGTATGAATATCCCTATATAGTTCACAATCAGGAAAATCGGCTTAATTATGGAATTAGCTAGTGCGATCAGACCATCAAACAATCCGGCAAATTATATAACTCGGTATTTGAATATGCCTGCTAATTATCGTCATACGGGTATGTATAAATTTGAATGTCGCCAAGATCAACGAGGTTTTCGGAAGGTCATGGAAGCAGATGAACTCTCACAAGTCATTAAACGTACTCACAATTGGAAGGCTCCAGGTGTAGATAGGATTCAGAACTTCTGGTATAAGCGCTTCACCTGTTTGCATCTGCTCCTTGCAAAACAGATCTCCAACACTTTGCAAACACCACAGACATTGCCACATTTCCTTATACAAGGAATAACGTACATGGTAACCAAAGTCACATAACACTACAGATCCCACACAATATAGACCTATCACATGCCTGCCTACACTTTACAAAATAATAACTGCCTGTATCGCAAACAAAATTTATACACACATAGACACAAACAACATTCTCATTGAGCAACAAAAGGGATACCGTAGAAATCACATGGGTTCCTGATAGACAGTGTGGTCCTACGGCAAACTCACAATAAACATCGACACCTCCATGCAGCCTACATTGATTACAAAAAGGCCTTTGATAGTGTCCCACACTCATGGCTTTTATATACACTACGATTATATAAAATAAACCCTACACTTATCACATTTTTAGAAAGTACAATGCTGCATTGGAGAACTACACTACACCTCACACTCAACAGTAAACCATCACGACTGACAAAATACAGATAAACCGGGGCATCTTCCAGGGTGACTCACTGAGCCCACTCTGGTTTTGTCTTGCACTAAATGCACTTTCCAACAGACTGAACAGCACAACTTACGGCTACACAATTAAACATAATAAAAGCTGCCACTACACGCTTTCCCACTTACTCTACATGGACGACATGAAAATCCACGCCTCCACACAAACACAACTGCACCAATTACTTGACATTACACAAACTTTTTCAAAAGACATACACATGCAATTTGGGTTGGACAAATGCAAAACCATTCACATTGAAAATGGAGTAATCAGGGAAGGGGGCTTCACATTGGATGAACCAGACCACATTGCTGCTATGGAAAATGAAGAATTTTACAAATATCTAGGATTTAAGCAAGCCAAGCTTTTGGAGCATAAACACATAAAGAATACACTCACTAAACAATATCTTCATAGGCTACAGACAATACTTAAAACGCATTTAAATTCCAGAAATTTAATCAAGGCCACCAATACTTATGCCACGCCAATACTCTCCTACTCCTTTGGAGTCATACAGTGGACACACACAGATCTTGAAGGACTTGAAAGGAAACAACGTAAACTGCTTACAAAGCACAGAAAACACCATCCACACGCAGCTATTGAAAGACTCACCCTGCCTCGTTCAGAGGGAGGCAGAGGTCTTTTATTGACATAATATATCTACACCAGAAACAGACTCAGTCACTCAGAGACTTCTTTTACTCTAAACAACACACATCACCATTACACAAAGCAGTCTGCATGGCTGATACAAAATACACACCTGTGAATCTGAACAGCATGCAGAGCGCCCATAACAATCCTACAACATGCACTAAACTTCAATCATGGCTCGGAAAGCAACTCCACGGTAGACATCCTTCTGACCTCAACCAGCCACACGTCGACAAAAAAGGTCGAACTTTTGGTTGAGTGAAGGGAGTCTCTTTGGGGAAACTGAAGGAACCATGATTGCCATACAAGACCAGGTTATTAACACTAAAAGCTACAGAAAACATATTATCAAAGATTCGACTGATGGGTCTTGCAGGAAATGCCATATCGCAGAGGAAACCATCCAACGTCATATCCAGTTGCAAAATACTCACGCAGACAGATTATTTACCAGGTAGCCAACATCATACATCAACATCTAGCTAAGATACACAAGCTAAGGGACATTCACACTCCATACAATAAATATATCCCAGACAATGTCTTAGAGAACACCACACATAAACTATATTTTGACAGAGCTATAATCACTGACAAAACTATCCCTCATAACAGACCAGACATTACACTAATAGATAAGCAAAACAAAGTGATTTACATAATTGATATCTCCATCCCCAACACACACAATTTACAAAAGACATACACTGATAAAATCACTAAATATACGGATCTTGCACACGAAATAAAAGGCCTTTGGGGAGTTAACAGAGTACACATTGTTCCTATCGTTCTTTCTGCCACTGGGGTTATTCCACACTCGCTATACAAAAGCCTGTTAACACTAAATTTAAACCCACACTTATACAAAACCTTACAGAAAGCCACAATTCTAAACACCTGTCACATAGTAAGGAAATTCCTACACCCAAACATCAATACTCCCAAGAGTGCATAACTTTCCCTCCCTCGCATTTGAGTCCCTTGGGCTTGACCCTCTTTTGGGTCTGCCTCTGGAATTGGCTTCCGGACTTGATCCGAGTTTGGCTTCCCCAAACAATGATGGCAATAATAATACCCACACTTTTACAAAACGTTACAGAAAGCCATAATTCTAAATACCTGTCACATAGTAAGGAAATTCCTACACCCAAACATCAATACTCCCACGAGTGTGTAACTTTCCCTCCCTTGCATTTGAGTCCCTTGGGCTTGGCCCTCTCTTGGGTCTGCCTCTGGGATTGGCTTCCGGACTTAATCCGAGTTTGGCGTCCCCAAACAATAATAATTATAATGTAAACCCACTAAAAGCAATGAAGTGAGGATCGGCCTCGGTGGTTCAGTGCTTGAGGCCGACGAAGATTTTTCAGGGGGAAATCCTGAGATCACGCACTTCCTTCGGAAGGAAGTATAGCCCCGTGTAATCGTTTCCCGGCTGCACGTTAACCCTTTTGCTGCGTAAAACAGATATATCCACACAAAATAACATTACTTTTACCTGCAGAAATTTGATTCATCCCACAGGGCTTAAAAAACTTCTTGTTATGCTGCCAAAAGTGCAAAAATGAAAATGCAATTTAATTACGCAGTGAAAGGGTTAAAGAACCCTTGCGAGGCAAAATTTGCGGCCCCTATAACGCCGTCCTGAAATGACCATAGCAGTTGAAAAGGACGTTAATACCAAACAAATCAACCAAACCAATGAAGTGAGGGTATCTTGCTGATAGTATATTCAGACTGATTTCATCTTTACAAATTAGGACCAAATACTACAAATCATATCATCTAACCTTAAGATATAGACAAAAATTTCCAAATTACAAATGTGTTCAGCATCAAATTCGGAACAAAACAAAAGAGTTTTCCAAAATCGCAACCTCTGCAGTTGGGCAAATGGGTCTTTTAGTGTTTGTAACTTATAGTCATGTGATAGAAATGAAATCATTCCAGTCAATCAATCTGGGAGTCCACAAGATATTCTATGTGATGTACACATGCATCGTAGCATAATTCTGCACGCAATTTCACTGACGCCATTTCATCAACAAAAACAGTCGCCCAGCATGCTTCCTGAATCTGTTGCTGCAGATCATGTTGTGAGATTGTTTGTTTGACATAAACTATATTCTTGAGAAAATCTCACAAGAAAAAGCCAAGCAGCATTTTTGGCAAACTACTTCATATTTTAAACTTATAAATTCCCGAAATGACAAATTACAAACCACAATATTTGCAAACACCCGGAATGAATAATTAAGGGGGAAAAGAATGTGGATATGTTAACTGTATGAAGAGAAATGAAAGAGACTCTTTAACCACAACACTAAATAAAAGGAAAAATACAACCTTATCCTGTAAGCGCTTTTCGAGGGCGAAACTCTCATCATTCAGCAGATGATGATGATAGGGGAGTAGTTCAGCAATACAGTACTTGCCAGACTTAGGGCCAATTCATTATCTTTTTATCAAGTGAGTCTCCTCAAACTGAGTTTTTAGCAACAATGGACTTACATTATTGAGATAAGGAACACTTAGGTTACAACAACGTCACTGTTTTGTTGCTGAACACTGTTGAGAAGTCTCAGCTGAGAAAGTAGATAATGAACGGGCCCATAATCATTTCCCATTTTCTGATAGCGATTCCTCCATCCTTGTCATTTCCATGTATTCCTCTATCCTATATACATGTATTCCATGTATTCCTCTATCATTCTCGGTTCTGGCTTGGGACGTTGTAAAATACTTTTTGCTGAGATTCTTATTAATTCAAGATCTGGCGACGATTAATATACGAGGGTGGGCTGAAAAGTAATGCCTCCATGGCTGTAACTTTTTTATTTTTTAACCGATTTTCAAAATTCTTTTTGTATCTGATACTCACATTTCTCCTCTATGTAATGCACTATTCACTTTTTGACATAGTCCCCATCCCTTTCCACGCATTGTACCAACGCGTGACTAGTCGGGTGAACCCGTCGGAGGGGAATTCCGGGGTTGTTGTCGACGCCAAAACCGAACGGCAGGTTTCACCTCGTCGTCAGAACGCAACTCATGCCCCTTAAGGTGCTCTTTCCTCTTTGGGAAGTGGTGAAAGTCGCAAGGTGCAAAGTATTTCATTTTTGAACTGCAGTTTTTCATCTTTGAACTGTAGGCGCTGCAACCCCCTCTGATGTGTGGCGATCGTATGCGGACGGGCGTTATCGTGCTGCAGAAGAAGATCCAAAGCTGCCATTCAATCCTCGTGTCGACGACAACCCCGGAATTCCCCTCCGACGGGTTCACCCGACTAGTCACGCGTTGGTACAATGCGTGGAAAGGGATGGGGACTATGTCGAAAAGTGAATAGTGCATTACATAGAGGAGAAATGTGAGTATCAGATACAAAAAGAATTTTGAAAATCGGTTAAAAAATAAAAAAGTTACAGCCATGGACGCATTACTTTTCAGCCCACCCTCGTATTTCCGCAACATTTTGCGTGTTCCATTATCATTTCTTCTTAAACTTTTTCCAGGCTTGAGACTGAAAACTAATTAGACACATTTTTATCCATTTTTCCAGAAGCAGTTATCCGTTTAATAGGGATAAATAAAATCCTTGTGATATAATGACTAACAGATTGCAATCTTACTTAAGTCAATTTTCTCTCGATTTTATTTTCAGAAAACATCATTCATCAACGAGGCAAAGAAAAAAGTGGCCAATAAACGTGGATACATTATCCGAACAGCTCCTCGATTTCCTCGTGAACACGATAAATACAGTAGCCTACGGCCCCTTTCCAACATAGGTCCAAGTTTTCAATTTAAAGTGAAACAAGCAGCAAAACCATTTGGCACAGGACAAAAGTTTCATGAAAAATTAAAGAATGAAATTAGCGATACTCCAGGGTATCCCATTATTACTTTAGTAATTTTATTTTATACTATATTGTTTAGATCATTAGTTTTGAAGACCCTGAAAATATTATACGAGTACTTGCTTTATAAACTTAAGATATTTTTTACATTTTATCATCAAATTTTTTTCGCTTAATTTTTCTATAAATACCACAAGCATCCTGGTTAATGTATTTGCTCTTTACTTTCCAATTATCTAGCTTCTTTATTCATATCTTCATCTAATTTGTAGTCAAAGATGGGCCACTTACTGTCCTTCATCTGACCCTCCTAAAAATCTACAACCAAATTTCAACAATTCTAATCACTAAGGAAAATTTTCTGAAACTTGTTATAGAATTCGTAAAAGAAATGTAAATATTTTCATGGAGTCTGGACTTTTATTGTGAAATGTACTTACAACTTACGCCAGTATATACAATGAGAAGGGAACTTTAATAGATACACCCCTTCTCATCTATTCCTGGTAGCTCTGATCAGGCTATTTTTAATATTTGGAGCATGTTTGCAGATTTGGGCAACTTAGAACGTTGCATGAAAAAAGGAGTTATCCAGCTTTTCTACAACTGCCAACAACTACATGGTTGTGCACTGAAAACAACACAAGTCCAAGCCAAAGATAATCCCAAAGCCAGCAAGATGCCATCAACGACAGGGGGTCATAAGTGACTACATCAATTTGTAGTTTACCATTTGTGACTAGTGGGGCAGCAGAGAACAATCGGAAAATAAGTCATCTCAAAACTAATTTTACAGGAGATGAAAAAATACAGGGGCATTACTCTTTCCAGAATCAATGAGTTTAGTTTACTTAAGATGCCTTTAATAATAAGATCTTATAATAGGTTTGATTTTGTTTAAGGTAAGTTTATTTGGGTACAAACTTACATAAAAGTGTATATAATGACTTTTCATGCCATTTAAAATGAATAAGTTCTCAATTTCAGTTTCTTAAATGGATAAGGGAAATTGAACTGCTCCAACTGCAAGAGCTCACTTTATCCATTTTTTCAACATAACCAATGTACTTTTCCAACTTTGCATTTTCGACCTCAGTTATTTATTGAAACTGCTTGCCTTTTATTGTCCACCACCTCTTGCAGATGTTACCATTTCATTTCTGTGCGTTTTCTTAATTCGGATAGCGAGAATGACGATAAACTTGCCCTATTATCATATCGAAATATCGCTTCATATGGTAATCTAATTCGGCTTAATTTTTCATTAGCTAACAAATCTCAAACCCATTGACCGATAACTTACCTATTCAGTTTGCATCCTAGTGGAGAAGGTATTTTTATGCCCTGGTGGCCTTCTCTTTGCTGTTTCGTGATACACTGTGGACGATAACCAAACTAAACCCATGAAATTGTGCTCTTCTACTATTTTGTTATTGAAAATCAACAAGAATTCGATTAAAAACAATTTTCTGATCCTTTGAGGTTAAATTCCTAACTTGTTTTGTATGCGACTCTTCAATGCATGCTCGTTATGGTGTTCAGAAATTACAGCCAAGAATCAATCTATCTGCAATATTGTAACTAACATCGCGAACTCAGTTCAATAAAGGGAACGCATAGCAAACATTGCTTTATATATGTATGGCCTTAGCTTAAACCAATCATAAAGCTGCAGGTGTTCTTTGCAACAATAAGCGTAATTTAAGCTTTGATTGTAGAAGTAAAAATGAATTTCGGCATAAATAATATTTCTACTTCAAATAGCTGTATGTTAAAAAAAACTGAAATGAAAACCTCTTATGACCAATTTTTATAGGATAATTGTTATTAGGGTATCAAGCATCATTTTTCAAAGGTTTAATGTGTATCAGAATTAACAAACTGCATCAAAATCTCAATTTTCGTAAGTTTTGCATCTTCAAACAGAAAACGTTAAAAAGTCTAAGTGTTGCCGGTTAATGCGAACTATCCAAGTAAGGATGAAAATGATAAATAATTTTCTGGAATGGATAATGCACATATTAACCAGATTTCGCACGTCACCAACGACAGGTATGTTAAGATCAAATGCACTCCTTGAGGACGAGTGCAAGCAGATAAGGGATAAAGTTTTCCTTGAAAAACAACCACTTTTTACCTCACTATTGGTAGATTCAAGGTCATTCTACCAAATGTACAACCATGCGAGGGGTACTTTTAGTTTTTAGCCAGAAACACTGCACACATCTTACGAAGACCATTCTTTAGCACTTTTTGAATACTCTCCCTCGGCTTCTATACAGCGTTTCCCTCTTGAACCGGTCCGACACCCATGCAGTCCTGAGCAGTAAGTTCCAAAATGTATTCGTCGTTTACTGCTAGGACATCATCGTCACTGTCGAAATGAAACCCCCTGTGCTTTCTCTTGATTGTGGAGAACAAAGAGAAGTCGCAGAGTTGCAAGTTTGGAAAAATGGAGGGGGAGGGGGGGGGATGCGTCAACATACACTGCTCAAAAGAATTAAGGGAACACTTCTGAAAACATTTGTAAAATCTCAAGATCAAGACTTCCGATAAAATGTTTCATAGGTTTTGATAAATTAGACGTGATCCTTTTTCAAAACACTTGAAATCACTGGGTGTTTTTTAGAGTTTCTCTTTTTTCCGTGAGTTTATAGTGAAAATGCCAGAGACCCCTTAAAAACAGAATGGTCATAACCATATGACAAAGGTCACATGGTCTTCAAATAGCATTAATTTGCATGTTAAAGCTCTGATGCAGTATTTAATTGAGACATCTCAGGCTGGAGGAAGTTGCAAGAGTTATGCTGCTCCAAGAAGGCTACTCAATCAGGTCCGTCGCCAGACAGCTTGAAGTGTCACCTTCAGTAATCCATCGTGCATGGAATCGTTTCCAACAGACTGGTCGTTATTCGCGAAGGGTTGGACAAGGACGCAGACGCATAACGACAAGAATGCAGGACTGATATTTTCTAGCTTCTGCTCTTTGCCAACGAACATCAACTGCTAGAGACTTGCAAAACTACCTGCGTGCGGCATCTGGAGTGGTCGTTTGACCAAACGGTCAGAAACGGACTGCGGGAAGGGGTTTGAAAGCCAGAAGGACCTAATCTCACGCGCCAACACCGAGAAGACCGTCGTCGGTTTGCCCAACAACACAACTGCGTCAGTGGTGGTCTGTTCTCTTTACAGGCGAGTCCAGATTTCGCCGAACTCGTTGTGATGGACGTCAACGTGTGTGGAGACGCTCTGCAGAAGCAACAATGCAACAGACAGAAAGAATGGGATGTGGTTCAGTCATGGTTCTTTGTGCGTGTGGGGGTTCTCTATCGACAACCATATTGATCTCGTTGTTGTCCAGGACGTCTCAATGCTGAAGTCAGGGACATTCTGGAAGATCACGTAGTGCCTGCTGCTTGTGCTGTGGGCTCTGATTTTGTTCTTATGCAGGATAATGCTCGTCCGCATACAGCACATGCCACTCAGAAATTTCTCCCAAGAACGGAACATCCCAACATTGAAGTGGCCAGCAATGAGTCCGGACATTAATCCAAATCGTATAAAACAAGTCCAAGTCCACAATTAATAAACCGATGACTAGACCTCTTGGCCACAAAAGAATTTTAATTTGCATATACGTATTTCGAACTCATCGAGTTCATTATTCAATGCCATGAGTATTTGGTAAAACAAAGCAGTCTCATATAAGAGAGGAGGTTACCAATCCCTAAGCCTGTCCACAATTACTGCGCGACCTTTCGCAGGTCCTCATTGAAGAATGGGAGAATATTCGTCAAGCAGACATCCGTCGACTTGTGCGGAGCATGCATCGCAGATGTCCAGAGGTCCTCCGAGCTCGTGAAAGGAATACACGTTACTAGAGAACACTTCTAGGGAGACGTGTATCCAGAGATGTTTTGAGACCCCTTCTTGAGAACATTTTCTCACTTTAGTTTTACCAGGGGGTTACATCCGTCATTTGTTTTTTCGAAAGATGGGCTTGGAAAACCATACATTTGTTTATTTGTTGAATAAATTGAGACTGCTTCATGTGTATTCAAATTGGATATTTTCATTTATTTAAATAACACAGGCGTTCTATATTGTCCTAATTCTTTTGAGCAGTGTATTAATCGGATTTTCACACACAAAAAAAATCTGTTGTCTTAACAGCACAATGTGCTGGGGCATTGCCATGATGCCACAATAACCAATTTGTTCCGGTTTTCGGACGTTTCTCGTTCCATTTTCTATGATTTTTGAAACGTAGGATGTCGCATATAACTCTGCTATATCCATCTTACACATCAGAACAGTGCACATATGGCCAGTGGAACTGAAGAAAGTTGCTATTATCGTCCCAGGACTCTGAGAACGTTTGCATTTCTGTGGTGGTCATGTCCTTTGGGGAGTCAGTTTGGATTGTTCCTTAGTTTCAGGGTCGTTATGGTTCACCACCTGTGCAGATGTCGACACATTTTGATGTCCTGTTGTTGAACCTTTTGATCATTTCTTGGGTCAACAAATGAGGGATCAGACATTTCTGAGTTGGAGGTGATAATGCAAGATCGTTTTAACCGCTGATCTGATACCCAGGCTTGTCTCAATACGGGATTGTATTACCCGATCATTAGCGATCACATCCGACACAGCAGATATTCTCAAGCGTAACTGCATCAGCTGGCCATCAACTGCCAGGTTCGTCTTCCCCCTTAAACTCGCGATACCAGGACAAAACTATGGCTTTTCTCCGAGCTCTGCCAGGATATGTATGTTATAAAGTTTCAAAACAATCAGACATTTCTAAGCCTTTGAAATAATCTTAGCACACCATACTGCTGATCCACCTCCATTGTGCTTGAAACCTATCTGCCAGTGCACGAGCTTTAGAATTGTACCACACGAAAACAGGGCAGCGTGATACACTGAAATTGGTGGGATGCGTGCAGCATTGCTGGTTAAAATTTTTTTTAAGAGTGTCCCTAGTAAATAAATTGCTAATGTGTAGAATCAAGTAAACGCGGAATAAATTCGCATTTAAAGTTTTATCATTAAGGTAGAAATTAAAATGAAATTATTTTTCCATGTTGTTACTATTTCAGGCCAGGAAGTTATGCTAAGGAGGTCACTGAAATTCCCAAGGTGTTGAAACACAATAGATTTGGTGGAAGGAGTTTTTTCACACCACCAGTTACCCTGAAATGTCTACCAACAAACAAAGATATTGTAAGAAAATAAAAATTTAATACTTTAAGAATATTTTACACTAAATTAATAGCCTGATACGTTTTATATAGTGCAATCGTTGTGGGAATAAACCCTATGGAGTTTACTACCAAAAGGACAAAGACATACTGTGTAGGGAATGTTACAATCTGTTAATACAAGATTCTACAAATAGAGCCAAGTACGAAGCGTTTAAAAAAGTTAGAGACTGCAGTTTCTTTCACGACCATAATGGCCCTTATGGTGCTGCTATATGGATACAGCAGCCAAAAGATATTAAGAAATTGCAACAATATGAAATTTTTTTTAATCAGTATTTTGAATAGTTATGCTATAATAAATTATAGTCTCTGAAATTTTCTCGTTTGCTTATTTTTTTCCCCATTATTAATTTATAAAGTTTTGAGAATAAAAGATTCAAAAGACCAGTTAAGGAATGCAAATTACAGTAAAACCAATCTAATCTGAAATTGCATGGGACCAAAAAAACATTTCCAGCATAGACATCTCTAGAGACACATGCCATTTAAGACACTTCTCATCAAAAATCCTAGTATGTTGGCAATAGTCATATGTCCCAAGACCGTTGAAACGCTTGTGGTCGTGGAAGAACGACCAATTAGTAACACTGAAGCAAAGCATTATACAGGTGATATTGACAATAAGTAATGTCTTGAAAGCCACTCAAGAGCTGTTTTCTCTTCTGCAATGAGGAAATTGACGAGAAATATCCACTATGGACAAGTATCAGGGAACTGTAGTTTTTAAAAAGATGGATATACAGTATAACAATTTTGCTAAAATTACAGTTGTTGCAGATAGTTTGCTCAGATTTCTTCTTTGCAAAATAAAAATCTTTTGAGCAGCTCTTAAAAGCTATTTTCACACCAGGATAGCTGACTGGGTACATCCACGGTCTTCTACAAATGACCAGGCCTGAACACATCAATGTATTGTGGAAGCACTTAAGATTGTGATGTTGAACTTACTTTGTAATACCAACACCAGAATGATGTAACTAAGTTGTATCTTTTCCATGTTCAGGTCTGGTAGTTTCTAGGAGGCCGTGGTACAGCCAACCAGAAAATCTAACTGAACTTGCCGCTCTAACGTTATGTTTCGATTTCGAATCTAGCATAACTTAGAATCGAAACTATGATATCACCATTACAGAGTTTCTGAACTGCTCCAAAGAAGTAACAGCTTGCATTACATGCCAATCAGTTAAATGTTAAGTCTCTTTATTGAAGGTCTCTGGTTTCCAAATAAGACAAACAAATCTCTGGTCTGCACCATACTATATTTTGCAGAAAAGACAGGTTTCCTTATTATATAGGGTCCAGATTTGATTGTAATTTCAATTTCCTCACCTAAATGATTGAACATGTATGATCTGATTAAGACTGTATTGACAGAATAAAAATTTATAACTCACCAAGCACTTAATGTTGAAACATTTTTAATACTTTTTGAAAATACTTTTAGAGCAAGAAAATTAAAGATTACAAAATCAAAGTTGTTGCTTGTTTACAAAATTTTACAAGAAAAATAGGAGAAGAGAATTTGCTAAATTTCATCTACAATATTTCAGTCTGCTCAACCATAATTTTGAAATTTTCACTTTTCAAAACCTTTCCTTCCACAGTTTGCTAAATACAAACACTTAAATAACTTAAAAGTAAAAAATATAATTAAAAAAAATTCATAGACTTAGGTAAATTGCACCACTAAGGCCACCAAAAAACAGTGTTACATAAAAAGAACAAGAGGATCTATGTAACATACCCACTGAGATTTGGGGTTGGAAATGAACTACCCATTCACTGAACCACTAAAGTGTTTTATGCAGCAACCAATTGCAGATTTAAGTCAAAGCTTGCTGATAGTCCCATGAAATACTTATGGCAAGAGTATTTTTAAAGGTACATAAATTTATATATTTTGTGAAGATCAACATAACTTGATCTAGATGACAAGGTTTTATAAATAGCACTAGAAAGGAACAAAATGGAAAAATGTTGTAATGGAGCACAAGCCACCAATTTGACTTAACATCAAATTGAATGATAAAAAGACTCAATGAATCATGAAAGGTACTTTGCAGTCTTGCCAAGAAAATAAAGATTTAAATGTGTTCATGTTTATAATTTTCTTTTTTCCCCTTCCAATCTGCATTGTTAGGCACATGCGGAGGTTACATTTGGATATGCCTCCCACATGGTAGATATAAACAAAAAAGAAAAAGAAAAACATAGAAGCACACCTGTTTTAAATTAACTGCTAACAAATTATCTCTTAAAATAAAATTAAGAAAATAAGACAGCATTATGCTGAAATTAATAAAATAATCATCCATGATTTAAAGATCCTTTAGAATCTTTTTTTGATTGCTCTGAGCACTATAAGCTATCGAGTGAAGTTACTGATTGGCTGACTTTAATCAGATGCACAAAACTTTCCTTTGTGGGTTAACTAGGTGTTTGAAGATTTAAAGAAAACTGCTGTTGCATTCCCAAATCGCACATTTGAATACATTACAAAGATAGAGGGCAATTTTTAAACCCTTCTGTGAAGACATAAGGAAAAATCAAGTCGTGTTGAGGAGCTGTTTTTCGTTTCTCTTTCGATCTTTTACTGGCTTTGGTTCCCCTTGGAATAACTTGTGCTTCTGCCTCGAGGGTTTCCTCCTCGAGAAGAGTTGCCACGGTTGCCTGTTAAAAAAAGAAAAAGAAAAAAAATAATAAAAACAACCGTGCATTAAGTAGATTCTCTTTCAGTCTGAGTGCATGTTTTAAAGTTCATTTTCGACTTGGCATAATTAAGAAATTCCAAACTTCTAAAAAGAAAATTTTCTTATTAAATCAGAATTAAATTTCTACTGCTATTATATATATACAGTGAAACCTCTTTAAGCCGACCAGCAATGGTTCCACGTAATAGTGGTCGTTTGGAGAGGTGGTCTTCTTAAAGAATTGGGGGGGGGGG